>CM020515.1:16699988-17274988 GCA_009823395.1 Thamnaconus septentrionalis | reverse complement strand
GTGTTTTTAAAGTTGCTATTGTTACCTGTAAGTAGAGCAGGTCTGACAGAGTAATTAATTGCAGGTCAAAGGTTTTTTTTAAAAAAAATATTTAATGTGATAGAAAAGGATTAGGGGGAAATTTTCATCTTTATCTGTTAAGACTGGTATCAACCTGAGAGACCAAAGCTGTTGGAAAGCAATTGGAGGAGCCGGCCAATGAAAAGGCTTCACAGTAATTGGGCATGTCGGTTGCAGTGGTCTACGTGGTCACCACCAGGTGGCGATGCATCGCAGATGCAACTACTGTATTGCTGCCCATCTCTTACAAACCTCCTCTTCTTTTCCCGCCTTTTTCCTGAACACAGGAATCTGATTGGTTCCCTCGTTTTCCTCATCAGGCTGAAAACACTTCAGATGGGAGTTTTACCCACAGTGGATCTGCAAGACTCCAGGAAGGAAAAATCCATCATTTCTCCCAGGGCGTCGGCACGATTCATCGCTCACTCCGTATTTATGGCAGACGAGCCTCCGACTCGTCAGTCATTCTCAGCGCCTGCTGCAGTTTGCAGGGTTCAACTTCTGCTCCTCATCAGCGCTAATCACAGGTGAGCTGGCAAGGGATCTGTTTCCCCTTCATGCAATCAGGCACAACACAAATTTCCACACACGTCAATTCATCTTTAAAATTAGCCTCAATCTTTTCTCTCCTTCCTCAGGTGGGCAGCCGAGGCCTCGCCAGCGCCCACAGAGGTTGTGAGATGGAGCAACGTGCACACATGCATGCACACACACGGCGAGCCTCTGTCGTCATGCTTCCTGTGGCGCGGCTGACCTTTACTTTAGTCAGGGGGTAGAAACAAGCGTCAGCGCCGTCCAGCGATTTAAAAAAGCTCACACACACACACACACACACACACACAGCACGTCTCGCTTTCATGCAGACGCAATTATTTTCTTCCAGCGTGAACTGGATTCAAAGGGAATCCGTCAAGGTGAAAATAATGTGGGCTGCTTTCCGGGGGAGCGTCAATTTGTTGTGTTAATTAGTTTACCTGGATACCGTGGATCCAAACAGTCGCCGTGTAACCTCACAATTTGCATAATAACACAATATCATAATAGATGGAGAAACATCAAAATGTGAAAAAGCAAACAGAATATTCAGAGCTTTGCTTTTTGTTTTAAAACAGGTGGGATCACGGCTTTAAGCCTTTTTCTGGGGCCACATTCTATTTATACATGCACTGCTGGACAGTGGGACTGACCGTGCCGACTTTGAAGGGAAACCTTGCCCCAGAACAAACAGGACGCGAGATAGATAGATTCATCATGAAAACTGGAGTCTGCAGGGCGATTCAGAAAATCCCAACAATCGGAAAATGACAACAGAGGATGAAGAGCATAGACAAACACGTGTCAACATCAGGAAACATCAAGTCAATTTCCATTGCTGGGTTGTCGTGATGACAAATCTGGAAATTTGGGAGACTGCGGAGCCATTGTGCCTCTGAACTCAAGACATTCAGATGATGCAACGACCTGGAAGCTCATTGAAAGGATACAAGACAACTTCATCAATCAATGTATTTATGTTCAAAGCGAGACAAGGTCGTCTCAGTTGTCTTTCTTCAGCCGAGCCTGGCAGAGAAACCTCACCGAGTTCAGCTCTGCTCTGTTCTCTCTCACTCTGAACTCGTGCAAACTAATCGTTCAGGATTACACGGCTGCTAATTGAACGCCGGCACACCTGCTGCTGCTTGCCGTGCAAATTCTCTCCCTTTGCATTGATTAAACACGAGGTTGAAAAAAAAATCAACGGACGACCCATCCCAGTGTCGCAAAGCAGGCGCGAGCTGCAGACAGGAGTCAGACGGGGGGATGTTGTGTTTATGAAGATTAATCCAATCAGGCAGCCTGGCGCTTCTGATAAAGCATCATGGAAATGACTGGGGTGGAGGAGAGCGAGTCACTGCGGGACGAGGTTGTAAAAACCAGGCAGCTGTCAACGTCTAATCACCGCAGGACCGCGGCTCGGATTGATGAAGAAGCCGCAGAAAAACGCCGTCAGGAAACACGTCAGGAAATGAGGAGGGGTTTTGCCGCTGTTGTGATAAATTGTTTCCTCCGGCGATCACAACGCATGCCGGGAAAAACACGGATCAGAGGCAGCATGGGAGAGAGAAAACTGCAGCGTATCTGATGGAGATGAAGCTGATAAATCACATCATTGAAGAGAGTCACAGTGTGTGTGTGTGTGTGTGTGTGTGTGTGTGTGTGTGTGTGTGTGTGTGTGTGTGTGTGTGTGTGTGTGTGTGTTCACAAGGACTGTATGCAAATTGCGTGGCAGTGGAGGAGGAATCGGAGGTGCACCATTAATCTCCTGCAGGCCTGTGGTCACGTGACTCGCTGAAACTCCCTGTTCCTTTTAATTGGGTGGATGGTGAAGAGCACATTTTCACCAAGGGAGAGAGAGGAGGAGGGGAGGAAGAGGAAGAGGAAGAGGAAGAGGGGGGAAAAAAGTCTAATTGTCACAGTCTGAGACAGAGAACTACACTCATCTTATTATAGCCTGGAAAGAAATTATTGTCTGGCACAGAAAAGCAGGGGGCAAACTGCAGCGACCGCAAATTACTGGCACCAACAATAGAGGGACGTGTGTGTGTGTGTGTGTGTCTGTGTGAGAGAGAGATGTAAAAATGAAAGAGGAGGGTCGACAAAAAGCAGAAAGCGGCAAAAGAGAGTCGATCTCTCCACGTGTGATGTGATTTAATGAGTGAGAAGGTTGTTTACTTGCAGGGAGACGAGCGGACCAAGAACAAACTTTGTCTCATGCCGATGAAGTGAGCGCTCCCCCGCTGAAGAAAGAAAGGATGGAGGACAGAGAGAAACAAAGGAAGGAGATAATGGTCCGTTAAAAGCTTCGGCGCAAGCGGGAGCCTGGCCTTTTTTATCACGACGACTCCTCAAAATCAAAGGCGTCTCGATCAAAAAGCCACTTTGCGGGCGAGGCTCCGCCTCCGTGTCTGCACCAGTGCCTCAGGAACCGCCACCTCCTGCCTGGACGGCCGACTTCTCTCATCCAAATGGATTCGTCAGGGAAAATATTCTCAGTGTGATCTTTCTTTTTTCCCTCTTTTATGAATTGAAGGAGAGTCCAAGGCGAGAAGTGTTTCCATGCGTTTTAGTGGCTGTTAATCTCGCCATTCACACACATGGCACACGTTCACCTTCATCAGGAATTACGATTAACTTCACACACAGCGTCGCTCATATTCCATCTCTGTTGTCAACCTCATTCATCTCCACACAGAAAGTGTTGTTTTTTTTTTTCTTCCAGGTGGCAGTAAAATCCCAGTGGATTCCGGAGCTGATCGGGTGCCTTTACAGACAAAGCGGCCGGAGTTAATGGGGTGGGAAGCTGCTCAAATTCTAACTTGTTTTTCCTTTTTTTTATTATGCAAAAGGAATTGAGATTCACTGCAGGTGTGCGCTGGAAACTTTGGCAGTCAAGGGTGTAATATTCTGATAAGCCCATATTAATGAAACCGTGAGGTCACTTTGATCTCTGAAGTCGCAGTAAAACTCTGCTGCAGTTTCTCTGCTAAATTTTATGTGTCGACGGCGGCCAGATTCTGTGCGTGAAGCTGTCAGAGGTCAGGAGGTTGAGGTCGGCCTTTGGTCAAGAGAAACTTCAGCTTTTGACTTTTTGACTCCCTCAGTTCAACATTTAGTTGTTGACTTTAGTTGTTTTCCAAAACGGATTGAAAAACAAACTCAATTTGATGAAAATCTAATCCATTCAGGAATGTTTTGCTTTGCTCTTGTTGCTTACCCTGCCAGCAACATCATCGGGTCCGGCGGATCTCAGGTTGCAACAGTTCAATGAAATAATCTTTATTTGTTTTTAGGTTTTTTGTTTTTTTGCAGATCTCTTGTGTGATCTCTTGTGAAAGGTCTGGTGGCTCCAAAGGTCATTTTCAGGCTATTTCCTCAAATCTCCTCCACTTAAAACTATCAATAGCTGAGCATACCCCTAATAATAGCACTTGTGTTGCGTCCAGGATCAAAAACATACGACGGCTGTATGTTGTGGACACGTTGCCGTGGCAGCATCGTCTCCCAGCCGCCCACTAAACTCTCCTCCTCCTAATTAATTTCCTCCTCGTGGCAACGTCTTCAAAGGCGCAGAGACAATACGTGGTTAGAGAAAAAAAAAGCGCATTTCAATTTTTATTTTAATCAACAATACATGACACCAGACTGCAGTTTTATCACAAGGCTGCAGACGGTCTTGCATCATGGGCATTTTGGAGAGTTTCAGTGCCTCCCCTCCGAGTTTATTTTTGACTCCCGCTCTCATTTTTTTTAAGAAAAAAAAAAAAAAAAGCTCTCTTGCATGTCACACCTTTTTATCAAAGCGCTGCAGTGCCACACACGCATGCAGGCAGAGGAGCTGAGCATGTTTACACCTGTGCAGAAAGCTCCTTATCTTCCGCCTCTCCGGCTAATCCTGTCAGCCGAGCAGGCGCACCATGCAGCCGTGAAAAGGCTCTTTGCAAACAGCGAGAGGAGAGGGGAGCAGAGAGGAGGAGGGAAGGGGGAGGACGGGGAGTTGTGAGGTTTTGGGTCATCTATTCTGGAGGAAACGGACTAAATCAGGGCCTGGCGGCTCCACCGTTAACCTACTTTGATTTATCTTCTTGTTTCGGGATTTTATAAAGATTTTTCTTTTCCCTCTGCGTCTGCCTTTTGTTGTGTTTTTTCCTCTCCCCTCCTCTTGTATGTTCTGTGAATGAGGCTGTAAGAGAGAAATGTGGGTTACAACTCAAAATAGACAAGAGTCTGTTGTGCGGAACCATGTGTTTGTTTGTTCTTTGTTTTTTGCATTGACAGGAGAAAAACTCCGAGCAGAAAAAACAAGTCCAGTGCCGAGTAACTTCAGGCCAGTTAACACCTGAACGCCTCAAAGCTCTGTTTATTTGAGTCCTGCTGAGACCAGACTGTCTAAATGCTCCTGTTAGAGGCCTCAGTGACCCTTGTGATGTCACACAGGGCTGATTTCCACAACTTCCACAACAAAGTGCTGTAACAGCAAAGGATGGAAGGACTTGAACGCGACGCTGACTCGACTTGGGACCAGGAACCTAACTAGTAATTGGCCTGGGCGGAGCCACGAGCTCTCTGGCGCCACCCATCCAGGTTGGAGCAAAACACTTTTTAAAAAATATATATAACAAAAGTTCATGTCGCACCAACCACCCACCTGGTGTCCTGATGGATCAGCTCGAGTGTTGCAGAGGAATTTGGCCCACTTTGCGCTTTGTTATGCACTTGATGAATCAAACACACACACACACACACACACACACACAGCACTGTAGGTGAAGTGAATCATTCCTGCTGCCTCTACAGCCACTAGAGTGCTGCACTTGTTCTTGCTGCTGTCATTTTTGGAAAACATCAGGATCGGGGGGGGGTCGGCAAAAACATGTGCGACGCAAATTCCGCAGAGTGGAATGTTGTAAAGAAGTTGTAAAAGAAAAACAGAGAAGGGCTTAGAAACTCAAAAGTCAGCGTGAAAACACAGTGGAATTTAAAATGGAAGGAAAAAAATAAAACAACCAAAATGATTTGTTCATAAATGAAACCAGTTGAAATAAAATAAAGTGTGAAATGATGCAAATCGCTTCAGTGTGAGATTTGATCTCCGCATAAATACGAGGAGAGACGTGACAGTTTTAGGTTGTGTTTACTCAAAATTTGCGTGTATTGTTAAGAAACAACAAACTCAGCCTCTTCACGAGCCTCCCCGCCGTCTCCGTGGGGCTCCAGGCTCTCATTAACTCCAAACAGAAATGTGAAAGCTCACATTTGGCCCGTCAGACAGTCGGTCCTCCCTCGTTAGGTCGCCTGTTGCAGTGGAAGTCTTCCCGCCGCCGCTGCACCGTGACGCTCAGCGGCTCGTAGCACCAAAGGTCGGCCCGGCTCGCCAGATAATTGGCGTGGCCTTTTCCCCAGAGTTCACTTCCGACTCCGTGACTCAGCGATGCTGCTGTCGGCCGCCCAGGCTGGGCTGCGGTGACGCGGGTCCGGCGGGACTCTGAGGCGCGCAAACAATCAGCAACACTGCGGTCGGCCCACCCGAACATTTGATCTACTCAGGTCTTGTGGAAAACACCTGCAAACACATTTGTCTCTAAAACTCCCTGCCAACAGGACTGGAAACTGGGCTGAAGGACAGAAAGGAGGAAAACCACGTCTAACGTGTCGCATCACCATGGAAACGCAGTCGTCTTGCGGTCTCAGCTTTGAGTTAAGACGTCCTGCCACCGCCAGAGCAGCATCGCCAGCTGAGGAGGCCCCCAGCTCGCGCTGAGCAGAGGGTTGAGACGCGTGAACATCAATAGCTGCCTTTCCATGACCCCTAGAATTGTGCAAAACCTAAATACCGCAATAAATAACTGGTGATGGAAACACCTAAACTTGGAAAAACCTCTCAAATATGGCTCAGAGGTTTTGATGAGGTGGTTTTTCAGACGTATCGACACACAGACAGACATACAGAGGTATATCGCAAAAAGGTTCATGGAAACACTTTTTTCGTATTTACATTGCGAAAAAAAGTAATCGGACGTGACGTACGAGGTCACACAGAGTGAACTGCTCGTGTTTAATTTGTGAAAAACTGTCATGGAAACGCAGCGAGTAAGACTCTCGGCCTCTGAAGGTCAAAACGGGTCTGTGACCTGAACTCAGTGTGCAGCGGGTCACGCTTGTTTACTCGAGGGGTCGTCGAGGGGTCATCAGATGACTGTGGCACCAGGCACAGCCGGCGCCATGTGACCAGCAGCAGCAGCAGCTGGTCACATGGCAGCAGCAGCAGCAGCAGCAGCAGCGCTGGCGGCGGTCGTCCATCCTGAGCCCGAGGCTCTGCAAACAGCAGCAGGATGACTTTCAGGAGAGCTGAAAGGGAAACTGTGCTGGACCATGCTTAATTGAGCTTGCCTGCAGAAAACGTTTTCCCTCCAAATTAAAAGCCCCATGAGAATTCCCGACACAAAAACCAAACACTTTTACACCTGAAAAACCCTTGAATTTAGAACTGTCTTCATTTTTTGCATGGCTTGTTTTGACGTGTGCCAAAACACCACAACAACTCATTTGCTGTTGATGATTTTTGTTGCAACTCACTGGAACAAAAGGAAGAAGCAGAACAGCCTCAGTCACAAATGTGTTTATTTTCCTGAATCCGTAGAGTCCAGATGACGCCTGACCTCTGCCGCTCTCCACACGGTGACGACAGACTGAGGAAGAAACAACCGAACCTCCTGTGGGGAAGTTTTAGGTTGGCGCTCCTCCAGCAGGGGGCAGCACCGAAGGAGAGGTGAGATAATTTCGACACTGCAGCCAGTAAGTGTGTACTGTTGCCCATATACACATTAAAACCCATACATGCACACACCAACAGCATAATTAGCCCTTTGTTTACAACCAACCTGTTAGAACTGATGCTTAGCTGGACCTCCCCTGCTTTGGAAGGAAAAAACTAAGAGCAATCTCAGTGGAGGGTGGGGCCATGACCTCACTATGGGTGTGCGGCACGGGGTCACTAACCTGGAATAGGTCTCAGCCCCCTCTGTGACATCATAAGTTGATTATGGAAGACTATAGAACCATGTAGGCTCCTGTTTAAAATGAGTGGGGAGCAGCTTCACCTAGCTTGACGTTACGGCCCCCTATGGAGGGAAAGTGAAGAATAAACCTGCCAGTGTAAGGCCACCGGCTCAGCGGACCCAGCCTGAAGTGTGGCAGCAGCAGCAGTGGTTGCTCACGCTCGGCTGAACAGATGATACTCGTCTACTTTGTGCTCAAAGTCTCGTCCGCCCCCGACGTGACACGCTTTCCGTGACTCAGCTGTTACTCATGCGCGGCCTCCCTTTGTTCATATTTTATGAGCTCCGTGTTCGGCAAATGTCAACCGATATGTGAAGCCAAATCAAACACGAGAGAGAAGAGGGAGAGGAAAGAGGAAGAGTGCAGAACAGCAGTTTTTTTCCCTCCCCCCAAGTCAGCCAAGGATTTCAGTGAGACTGAACAGAGCTTCTCCAGCAGCTGCTACTGCAGCCTCAGTGGACGATCACACAGAGGAACTGTAAAGGCCTAGTATTTAAGATTTAGTGGCTTCTAATGATAAAACGAAACACTCATTCCCTTTGACATTTTTGAAACCTTTTTTTTTTTTAAATATACCTTTAAGAAAAATGAGAACATTGTTCTGATTGAAATACAACTTATTTTATTGGGTCCAAAAGTGCCTGTTTACATCATAAGCAGTCAAGACTTTGTTTTTAAGGATACTAAAGAAGAGAAAAATATCATCACTGTTTCCCGTGAATTTTCTTTCAGTTCACAAGTTTTAATGTAAGTCAGCTACATTAAGAAACCACAACTAAAAAGACCCATATTTAGAGTTCTTAAAATCAAAGTATGAATAACTTAAATGCCTGCAGTAGTCAAGAAAATAATACACAGCTCCCCTCTCTACACCACAGGCGTCTCCTCTGGGGGGGCGGGCTTCTTGAGGCCAAACAGGCCGCGCAGGTTGACCTCGGGGTCGACGTAGTGGGGAATCTTGCGCTCGTTGAAGAGCCCGTAGAGGTTGGCCTCCACTTTGGCGCGTCGGGAGACACGCAGGCGCAGGGCGAAGAGGCGGCGCAGGTCCTCCTCCACGGCGGGCAGCTGGTGGCCGTCCAGGCGCTTCTGCCACGACTTCTTGGGCCTCCGGTGCTTCTGGGGGAAGCAAAGAAAAGAAAAATCAGTCACTGCGCAGGCAACCGGTAGTGGTATTGTGATTTACATTTAGAAAAAAACTGTTTCGACGCAAGTTGATCCTTTTTTTTTTTGCTCAACTGCTTTGTCAAGGGAGGCTCTGATGACATTTTCTCAACTCATGCAGCTGTTCTGCAGTTCCACAGAGGAAGAGACCTCCCTCCACCCCAGTGGCCTCTGGAACTCCAACAACTTTTATTGTAGTGAATTTTCAAAGTGCCAGCAAAGTCTCCAATGAGAACATCAATCAACTTTAGAGTGTAAAAATCCTCCTACATGCGTAGCCACTGCATCAAATACACCCATGACCCCCATAGCAACTATTTCAGTCTTCTCTCAGCATCAACGCCAAGGATTTTTTCAGAAGTCTGAAGAAAAAGGCACAAATCAATAGTCCCCGCCAGTCACGCGGCTTATTCTCACTATCGCACAACTACATAACAAGACTCAGACTGCAGACTTACCCTCAGAGTCGTGCTGTCGATGTCGTGACGAAGCAGATGTCTGGTCATGCTCTCCTGAAGGAAGGAAGCAAGGAGAAAACAAACACATAGGCCATAATTGTAAAATACAATTTGGAGTCTCTGCCCAGCATCAGAGCAGCAATAAGCAGCAGAGACGTGCAGCTCCCAGGAGGACACCATTAGCTTTGGCGCTTCATTTTCACTTACGCGCATGGCGAACATGCGCGGGCAGTCCGGGAAGGAGCACTTGTACTTGAGCAGGTCCAGGTGCACCTTGCGGATGTGGTGCTGCAGGTTGAAGGTGGTGGAGAAGTAGGCCTGGCAGTCGCTGCGGGGGCACACCAGCACGGGCTTGTGCGAGGCGTGGGTGTGCTTGTGCCTGCGCAGGGCGTCGGCCTTCTTGAACTCCTTCTTGCAGGTCTGGCAGGTGAATGTGGCTGTTGGAGAGGTGGAGGTGGGAGGGTGCAGGTGTATTAGTGTTGCTTTGCGTTCCAGGGTACAGCAGACAGAAGCAAACCCTCCATCTCTTCACCACCATGGATCTATTGGTCGATCGATGACCCGCCTCGCATGACTTAGCAGAGATTCAATTCAAATCCAATTTGCTTCCACGCATGAAGCAGGCGTGATTCCACTCAGCCAATATCCAATTTTCATGCCTTCACCTTCATAATCTGTTGCACGTATGCAGAGGAGAGAAGACGCTGGTTTTGGATCAATTCAATCATCTGGCTGTGAATCCTGCCTGTGAGTGGATTTCACCAGGTGTCTAGTTTTTAATTGTACAGCTTTCACACCAGCCCTCACCTTGATGTCTTGCCATGTGCTTCTGCAGCTTGCCCCAGGTGTGTTCCACAACCTGGCAATTAGCTTGAGGGCAGCAGTAACCTGTGAGGGCCAAACGAGGGCAGCCAACACAGCAGGAGAAAAGAAAGGAATCAGTGGACACTTCTTCCTCTGTGGGACCTTCCTGCAAGATGCACTCGGAGCCATTCAAAGGTTACACACTCCCTCTGTTTGAGATGAAGGGACTCCCTTTACAGGACTCCCATAGACCAACCTGTGTGCTTCTTCTCGTGGGCTTTGCGGGCGACGTGAGAGTCGAACGTAGCTCCACATCCTTCCTTCACACACCTTGACGCAGCACAAAAGAAAAGCAAAAAAAGACAGAATAAGGTCCAAGCTACGAGCGCACAGCCACTGGGTTTTGCACAGACGCACTTGAACTTGGCGGCCACTTGGTGCTCCTTCAAGTGCAGTTTGAACATCCTGCGCTTCTTGAAGGTCGAGGGGCAGTTTGGCTGGCTGCACTGTGGGGAGACAGTGGAGTAGTTAAAACTACTGCTGCTGCTGCTGCTGGCTGTTCATCATCCTGAGCAAAAGACTTCTGGCGCCATCTGGTGGTGTTTACACTCGCGACACACCTTGAAGTACTTGGTCTTGTCGCCGTGGCTGTAGCGCGCGTGTCTCTTCAGTTTGTCTGCGGTGAAGAAACTCTGCGTGCAGCCCGAGATCTTGCATCTGCAGAGTAATGAGGTAAATAAGGCCAAAATAGGTAGCGTGCAAGGTTACATTTAGGTACAATTGTAAAATCAAGCAAAAAATATATATTAATATTTAACTAATTAATATATATATAAATATATATATATATTAAAATATATTTTTTTTTAAAATATATATTAAAAAGTAAAAAAAAATATATATATTTATTGTCTTAAAATGATAAAACAGAATATATTTTCAGAAATAGGATGCAAAATATAAATTGGGGGGTCTTCAAGTACGACTGAGAACCTTCACATTAAATTATACATACATATGATTTTTTTTTTTTTTCTTAAAATTGTATATATTTTTTTTAAAGGTAAGGCAGCTGTGAATAAGGTGAATTCTGACCTACTTCAAGACTTTCACCCCCTTGTGTTGCAGCATGTGGCGGCTCAAGTGAGACTTCCTGGAGAACCGACGACCACATCCGTCCACGGGACACTGGCAGGGCCGCTGTAGACAGACAGGCACCACCGTGAGGTTCTGATCATTCACCAACTATTTCCACTGTAATTGCGGCTCTTACGGCTCCGCTGTGCAGCGTTTCGTGCTCCTTCAGCCTCCACTCCCTGCTGAACGCGGCTGCGCAGCCGCTGTGGCCGCAGGCGAAGAGCTGCAGCCGGGGGCCGCCGACACTTTTGCTTCCGCTTACGCCGTTCATCGTCCTTCAACCGCCAGCTCGTCAGACTGGTTTATAATATCTACTTATTGGGGGCCGCCGCTCGTGTCTGACGGTCTTATAGACTCGTGACGGCCCTTGATTGGTTAACTGGGTCCGGCTGAGGTCGATTGTCATGCTGCTCGGTTCAGGTGTGCGAGAGCAAGGAGTGGCACCTGTGGACTGGCGTGTCAGGACATGTTGAGAGAATAGTAGGAAGGCTAAGTCAACACATCATCTTCATCATCTTCATCGTGTTGCTATTGGATGAAATCATCCTCTTGTTTGAAATCCTTTCTGCTCTTGAAATCTTTCCCCTCTTTTCTCAAACCAGCCGCAAATAAGCGCTTTTGGGCCTGTGGGGGTGTGATGCACCTATTTCACCAGTAGATGGTGGTGTGTCTCAGATTCTCAAGATTGTTAGTTGTGGCGTTATTGTGCTTGGAATTTTGTTTTGGTCAGTTTGCATTAAAAAAAAAAAAAATAAATAAAAAAATGTGAGGGGCCTGGTGCCAAAGCAAAGTTGGTGCTACGTCGTCCTGGTTTTGGAGTGGTGACAAGACCTCTGCAGAAGAAAAAAGTAGGTCTTCACCCTCAAACTCAGCAGACTGCGGCCTGCAGCCACGACTCTCTGGCCTTTTGTGCTCTTTAATTAGCCGGCTGTACTGCTGCTGAATACTGAAAGCCGCTGCAGCAGCACGATGTAATCAGACAGCGAGTGGGGAAGAGCCAGTCGCACGCTGACAGTGTTTCGCATGAACTTCATAGCTGGTTTGATGTCAGCCATCCTCGTTTTGCCAATAGAAGGACAGCAGGAGCACATCTGTGATCTCAGATGCTGCTGTTGCTGCTGCTGCTTCCTCCTCATGTTGGTCTCAAAGGAGGAGGAGGAGAGGGGGATGAAATATTCAGAGGGGGCTGTCAGTGCACAATGTGCCTCCATTAGAGAGAGGTTGGGGGGTTGGGGATGAGGTGGGGGGGGGGCTTCTTGTGCAACTTAACAAGTCACTACGTCAGTGTGTCAGGCTGCAGGAGCAACAAAGGCATGGGAGGACCCCAGCGGGGTCTCCAGCATCAGCGGCCCCTTTAGTATTTACGGCGGCCAATCAGGCGCCAGACAGGTTGTTCACTGTCCTTCTAGATTAAAATAGCAAATCACACCTGTCAGGTGTGCACTGTGCCACTAATTGTGTTGCTTGTGATATACATGTTGGTTATTCTCCAATTCTTTCTTTGTGTTCTGATTCCTGTAGAAGCACAGTGGGAGAGTTTGGACTACAGTGCCACTGTAACAAAGACTCTCTAAATCTTCAAAAGCTGAGGAGCGCTGTCTGAAAATCCGAGAGCTTATAGGAGAAACACGGATCCTTGTTACTTTTTTTGCCTTTGGTAATCTGAACCAAGTTGGAAATAAAATACCAACACAGTTACGTTTATGTTCAAGACAACTCAGAAATACGGGACAAACCTCGTCCCGTCTCCATTCAAAACGGGACGCACCATTTCATTGGCAAATACGGGACAATTGTGTTTATTCAGGCACGGTTGGCAACTCCACCACCACCAAAAATTGCACCGTCATTCATACTCGGAGCATTGAGGGGAAATTATGACGTTAAAGCCTGATCTCCGTTCAGCCTTTGGTTCCTTCATGGACCGGGCTGTCGCTTCCTCAGACCCCCTCCTCGCGGACGAGAGCTGCATGGCAACGGGAGGAGGAGGAAGGGGGGGGGACCACTGTCCCACGTGTCCTCATCACCGCAGACCCAGCGCCTCTCTCTCTCTCTCTCTCTCTCTCTCTCTCTCGCGCTCCTCCACCAGCACCCTGCGTTTGCGCATACCGCAGATTCGCACAGATATACGCACATCGCGCATGCATGCACGCACGCACGCACGCACACGCCCTCTCTCTCTCTCTCTCTCTCTCTCTCTCTCTCTCTCCCTTTCATCCGCCTAGCCATACTTACCCGCGCAGCCTCGCGGAGCTATGCGTCCGCGGCGCGCGCTCTCCCGCCCCATTGCTCGCGATCAGTCTCCGGGCCTCCGCCGCCGAATGGAACAAATACTGTCATAACCAGCTTTGATAGTATTATTGAGGTTTTCCTTTTTTTCTCTTTTTTTCTTCCATCGTCGCCCTGATATGCCCGTCAAGATCTCGCGGTAGGCAGCGCCGATGAGAGCACGCGCCGCGTCGTCAGATGTTTTAGCACGCGCCCGTCGGAGCCTCGCCACCACCATTTCTGCCGCGCCGCCCCGCCTGCAGCCGCTCTCCCGCCGCCGCCGTCGCCGCTCCCGGTTGCAGTAGGCTAGGAAGAATGTGAGGATCATGCTGGCGGTGTGGTGCTTCACGGTGTTTGCTGCAGTAGGCGAGAGGCTCGCGGTCTCAGGTAAGGAGGAGGTGGAGGAGGAGAGGGTGGATGGAGGGATGGGGAGATGGTTGGGTGGAGAGCGAGAGCAGCTCCCCCTTTTTTTTTCCTCCTCCGGTCTTTCTTCTGCAGAGATGTTTTTCTCCTCCTGCAGCCGGTCAGTGCAGCTGGTTTGGAACCTGTGGTCTTATTGTCGTCTCTCTCTCTCTCTCTCTCTCTCTCTCTCTCCCCTTGCCCCTTGCTGGCCTCACAGCCTCTCCCTCTCCTCTCACTCGCTCGCTCGCTGCCGGACGCTGCAGATTTGCTGCATCAACACATTTTTCAGCACAGCGCGGCCCCATCATCTCGCCCTGTCCTCCTCTCCGGCACATCCTGTACACACCCCGCCGCCGCGTCTGCTTGACCGATGACGGCTGTGATGTTGAGCCTTTGAAGGCTTTGTGTGGAGCAGAGCAGCGTCTGAAGCATTTGATCATGTGTCTGAGCACTATTCTGATCCACGTCTGCCAGTTGTCCTGCACCAGCGCAATTAATATCTAATCATTTATTGTATTAGCAAGAGTGCTCCAGTATCCAGGCTCTGTTTTGCTTTAGATGCATGACTTTCCTTTTTTTTTTTTTTTTTTTTTTTTACTCAGCTCAGGTTCGTGCATCATCATCCCTGCGAGCTCAGGTGTGTCTCTGTCTGACAGGTGAGGACATCAGCCCGGTGCAGGATGACGGGGGTGCATGGGACCTGTTTCCCCCAGGCAGGTGGGCGCAGAGCGGCGACTCGGCCAGCGAGGTTGCCTACCCAAAGCGGCTGGTGCAGCAGCGCGAGTCCGGGGAGGAGCTGGCACACGACCGCTTGGACACCAGGGCGAAGAGCGACGGCGGCGGCGACCCCTCGGTAAGTCTGAGCATCGGCTGAAAGCATTCCAGCAGGAACCTCCCACTCGGCTGAGGAAACATGTTCGCCCGTTCAAGATCGACCCAGATGGGAGAGCAGAGTGTGAGAGGGTTTTTATTTTAGACCGTGCTGAGAGGTTTTCCTCCTGACCTACATCGGCCAGAAGTGGGTCTCCTGCGGAATGTGCAAATCAGAAAGTTGTGGGAAAGTCGACCTGAGCAGCAGATGATCAAATCTCTTTCTCTGCTGCAACAAGTCGAGGGCGATACCTGCTGCTGCTGCTGCTGCTGCTGCTGCTGCTGCTGCTGCTGCTGCTGCTGCTGCTGCACAGCGATGACAGAGCAGGTCGCACCTCTACGGCAGCTTCCTTCTTTTTTCCTCCTCTGGAAGAGACGAGCAGCCAAGCAGACACCCTGGTTGTTGTACAAGCGCTGATTCCTTCTGCTGGGCGGAACCCCCGCTGCCCGCCGCTGCTCCTCCACCTCCTGAGCGGCCTCGAGGGCTAATTAAGCGTGCGGCTGCGTGCGTTTGTCGTGACGGAGCCGAGCTCATCTCCTAAAATATTCACCCCGTCACGTCCGATGCCGAGCGTCCATTATTCAGCGGTGTGTCGATGTCTC
Source organism: Thamnaconus septentrionalis (assembly GCA_009823395.1). Taxonomy (NCBI): domain Eukaryota; kingdom Metazoa; phylum Chordata; class Actinopteri; order Tetraodontiformes; family Monacanthidae; genus Thamnaconus; species Thamnaconus septentrionalis. Next base: position 17,259,629 of record CM020515.1, on the reverse strand, counting down.
CATTAATTATGAAACGGGCCTGTGTGAAGGAGCGCGGTCCAAGAAGATGGAGCGCTCCTCCTCATCCTCCCTCCCTCCTCCCTCCCTTCCTCCTGCTTCCTCCCGTCTCATAACAGTTCATGAAAAAATGAAGAAAAAAAAACTACCACTGCCGTTGAGAGGAAACATTAGGCTCCTTAGCTCCGACACACAGGAGTCACATGTACGCAGGCGGTTAGTTAAGAGGAGAGCACGGCGGCCCCTGGAGGAGAGGCCGCATGAATAAAGAAAAGCCATCGGTGTGATTCACTGTCGCTGGAAAACACGGATGTTGCAGCCTGACATCGGCCCGTGTGTGTGTTTGCGCAACAGTGAGACGTCTTCTGTTCGAGCACCGGCGAGTGTGGGATCGTCTCAGTGCAGCAGCAGTCCGACTTCAGGCTGCAGGCTGGGACACAGTCAAGCAAGCAAGTTTTCACCTCGCAGCCCTGTTTTATTGTTCTTTCGTGACATTTTTTGGGCAATATTTTATAGTTCATTTGCTCCCATTTAATTATGGCTTCGCATCAAGAGGCTAGGCCATATTTCTTGGTCATCATTTAAAACTCCTCCCTCCCTGTCTCAATGGAGCAGAGGCCCATGTGACCATAAAACTCATATGATGGGACAAATTATTTGTTATTTAGCTGCAGATTTTGATCTGTCTGTCTGTCTGTCTGTCCGTCCGTCCGTCCGTCCGTCTATCATGATGCCAACGTGAAGGGAAATAAAGTGGAGCAGACAGAGACGTGACCAGCAGTGACTTGTTTGACGGAGATCAGAGACTCTGCCACAGCTGAGCAGAGCTCACGTTCAGTCAGCTGCAGCTCTTCCCCTCGCCGGCTCCGCCCCTCTCCAGCACTGACAGCCGCCCGCCAGGGACGGTGTGACGGAGACACGGACGGAGTTCCCCACCGATCGGCTCGGCCTCGCTCTGGAGCCGCCGTGCACGAGGGCTGGCAGCCGGCGTTGATCAATGGAGGCTTTATCGGCCGTCGTTTATCAGCCGCCAATGTGCCGCTTTCAGAGTTATTGATTGTGCTTGAATTATTCATGGGGCTCTCTCAAAAATGAATCGGAGGCTTTTCACCACAGCAACACGCTGGAGCACAATTGTTTGGATGCTCTTTAATTTATCGGCTGTCAAACCCGTCTCTCTCTCTCTCTCTCTCTCTCTCTCTCTCTCTCTCTCTCTCTCTCTCTCTCTCTCTCTCTCTCTCAGCCTGTCCACTTGGCCCAGAGCTGTTTCCAAGTGAAAGCCTTTGGACGCTCTTTCACCCTGGACCTGGAACTAAACCAGTACGTAGCACCTTTTTCTTCTTCTCTCCTTTCTTTCTTCCCTCGCTTCCTCTGCTTCTTCAGACACTTGAAGGAAAGCGTTACAGAGGCGCAGAAGTCACGCAAGAGTTACATCTGAGTTCTGCAATGGAGCATAAAGTCATCTGATGGCTCTCTTCCCTCGAGTAGACGTGCATTTATCCAGACTGGTGTACAAAATGTCCTGCTAGAAAGGTCCCGACAGGAGATTAAAAAAGGTTGCATTGAGTACGAGATGTCATCATGTTTATACACACTAACAGTAAAGCAGAGGGTTTTTTGAATATTTTTGCCCTTCCCAGGGCAAAAAAAAAATTGCTGTGACCAAAAGGACCCAACCACAAAAGAAAATAAAAAAAAAAAGAAAAAAAAAAAAGTACCTCAGTGGAGAGTGAGGCCTCGGTGCGTTGCGGCGCTCGGCGCTCCTACTTTACTGCAGCTGTGCTCGTTAGCATTTTGCCAACACTCGAGCGAAAAGCACTTAGCGCCTCTAAAATGTTGCAGCGCAAAATGTGGTGAACACACACACACACACACACACACACACACACACACAGAGAGGAGCACGGCAGCATTTACACAAGGCTCACGCTGATTGTTATTAGCGCCACGTGCTAATGTGTTCATGTGTTCCTGATGGGGGCGGAGCTCGCGCTGACCTCTGACCTTGCCCTGCTCTCCCTGCAGCCACCTGCTGTCCTCGGAATACACGGAAAGGCACTTTAGCCGGGACGGACGACCCTCGCAGTCTGCGGTAAGCCTACGGCAAGGAGGAAGTTCCAGCCAGCAAAAACTTTGTCCTCGGGTGCACAGAAGGCCGAGTGTTAATGAGAAGGAGCGGAGAGGTGGGCGGAGCATTTGGTGCTTCAGCTGCCAGGAGATGAGAGTTTATCGCCGCGCGGACAGCCGGTGGATTTTTTTCTGAAGGAATAGAAATGTTCTTTGTGTTCTTTCCTGGCAGTAACACTGGGTTGTAACTTCCTGCTGCAACTGTTGAACCTTCCACACGTTTAGGAAGGGGACAAAACCAAAGGCGGCCTGAGAGGGCGGAGCCAACAGCTGGCAGGGGGAGGTTCCAGATGCCCAACACTGGGTTTTAGCATAAACTTTCTGAACCGGAGGAAGAATAAGAGTTGAAGGGTGAACTCTGCAGAAATATTTATTTTTCCAGGGAGAAACTGGGATCATTGGGAATTTTGCATAATGTCGGACCTTTTCAAATGATCCCACTTTAGAATAAAAGAGGACATGTGTGGGCGGGCCTTCCGAGTCACGAGCGACGTTGATCAGAGTGTAAAAATATGGAGCCATTAAAAGTTTTCCCGCCTCACACACACACACACACACACACACACACATCTTGTGCAGCATCACTCCTCCTCCTCTTTTGTACTTTCAGCTCTTCTAATTTCGAGCGTTTTTTTCAAACAACATTTTTATCCTTGATGAAGCATTTTTGATCTCCAGGCCTGTTCCATCTATTTATGGAATGTGCATTGTGCGCTCTCGGCTACAGAAGTAGGTTGCCATGTAGCAATTAACATGATGCTACCGTGCCTGTGTGTGTGTGTGTGTGCGTGTGTGTCTCTGTGTGTGTGTGCATGTTTCTATACTGTGGTCAAGGAGGAGGATGTGGGGTGGGGGCGGGGGGCCAGCAGATGCCTGTGGTGTTGGATGCAGGAGCTCCAGTTAGAGGATGGGGGGGGGGGGGGGTTAGAAGGGGTGGCCGGGGGATGGGAGGGGGGTGAATAGCCTCAACATCCTGCCTGCCGCCCACCCACCCAGCTAGCACTCCACGTCCCCGCCCACAACGCTTCCAAACTCTCCCTCGGCCCGAGCGGCCAATCAGAGGGCTGTTTCCATAGCAATGAGCCTGTTCAGCAGTGTCATTAAGTTCTTGGCAGCAAAGAGAATGATAAGAAGAGTGAGAGGGAGGGAAGAGAGAGAGAGACGAGGAGGAGGAGGAGGAGGAGGAAGATGATGATGTTGAGGGAACATGAGGAGTAAAGATTGCATTTTTTCCGCAAAGGCCAGAAGGAGCTTTTCCTGTGAGAGGTGCGAGGAGAGGCAGAGATGCAGGGGCAAGGCGGGAGGTCGGGTCCAGATTGTGGCCTGGCGGGACGCAGAGGTCACGTGATGTTCTCCGGCGCTGCAGGACACGGAGGGTATGAAGCTAGCGGCGTCTCGGCCCTTTGGTGTGTTTTACATCAAGACTGTGCGTGGAGTCGCCGCCGTGTCAGTGCATCACAGACGGTCAGGCAGCAAAGAGCCTAGAGAAACAGACTTGAAATAAACGTCCAGGCTGCTGTTTGAATAATAATGATGTTATTACTCCTACTTCATTACCACATGGATGTAAATCTCTGGATTGAGCAAAGGTTTCTGGCTCTTCCAGTATGTGCTGGAAGAGCCAGAATCTCACCTCCACATTTGCTGTTTGGATGCCAAAATAAAGGAATTCAAAATAATTACTGACTTGCAGGGGTTTAAAAATGAGACTTTTTTTAAGTGAACTAGAGGAAAGTTCCTTCCTCGTTTTTGCACAGAATCACAATCTGTCAGGATTTGACTCTGCTGCAGTGAACCCAAACTATTCAGCATCCTTCCGTGGTTGAGGTGGAGGCGCCCTGCTGAACTGGATTTATTCCAGGTGAGCCGAAACCTTCTCACCTCCCTCGCCACTTCCCGCTGGTTCTCCTCTGCTGCCGCGACCTTGTGGCATCAGCGTGAGGCGGAAGCTGTTGTTTTGTTTCATTTTTATCGAGTGGGTGTGAGGCTCCGTATACAAGCAAGGCTCTTTGAACAGTAAAAAAAGAAAAATGAATAAATAAAGGATCTGATGTGGTTGATCCGAGGCAGCCCCCACTCCTCCCGTGCAGTTGTGCCACCTTGGATATGTGGCTCCCGACCGTGTGGGCAAGGCCACTGCTGATTTATTCAGGAGATCGTCGCCAAGGGTCCACCTCCCGTTGTCGGTGAAGCGTAGCAGGATGGAGGCGGAGAAGTAGGTCACCTGAGTGTGACATAAATGCAGTAGCTTGGAAGGAGGGAGGGCCGTCGAACTCTCACAGGGTCTCAGAGCTGGCGTTTTTGTTTGTTTGTGTTTTTGGTTTGTGTTTTTTTTATCCACGCAGCTGACCAAAGCGTGCAGCTTGTAGGAGTTAAATCTCTCCCATCCAGCCTCTCAAGGATCCAACAGGATTCCAGAACCCATCCACTTCCTGTTAGGTGCCATAAAGAGCCCCGGAAGAAGGAATACAGGAAGTTACTACAAGCCTAGCTAGTGCTAATTGTTGGCTAATTGTGTTATGAAGTGTTACGAAGCAGCATTTTCAGCACCAGTGGATGTTGTTGACATTTTCAACGCTTGTTTTTTTTCTGAAGTTTCATTTCTTGGCTTTGGTGAGAGTTCAGTTAATAAACTCAGCAGCTAGCAATGTAGCATAGACAACAGGTAGCTTTGTGCTAAAGCTACCTAGTCAAATCCGATTGGTTTACTTGAATTTAATTCACCCAAACACCTTCTATGGGCTCTTTACCAGATGGACACATGAAATAAAGCCCAAACTTTCCAGTCGTGATGCCCAACGCTGGTATAAAACTCCTGCAGGTTGATTTTTTTGTTGTTGTTTTTACCGTGACTGATGGAGGTTGGCTGTGTCTGCAGGGAGGAGAGCACTGCTACTACCAGGGCAGGTTGAGAGGATCACCAGAGTCCTGGGCGGCCGTGTCCACCTGCCACGGCCTGTGGTGAGCCTCACTTTGTTTTTTTTTTAACTTTATTGAAAAGTGCAGGAAGCCTCAGCTTTGGTTTGCTGCACGTCGTAACTTGATGAGCTCGTCTGCGCCGCACGTCACCATCTCTCCCTGTTGTGTTTTCTGGTCCTCAGCGGCATGTTCTCCGACGGCCTCTACACATACGGGATCGAGCCTCTCAGCAATGGAAGCCATCCGGTGATTATTACCTCAACCAACATAAGAATTAAATCAGAAAAAAAACCTGTCTTTTTGGAACTGCCGTCATCCGTTTGTTCTGTTTTCAGGAGGACGGCGCGCACTTAATCCGCAGGATGCCTGACGTCAGACTTTTCCCAAGCTGCCCAGGTGCCTGAATCCCAAAACCTGATGGTTGATGATCAGCTTTGGCACCTCTGCCTTTTCTTTCTAGTATGATAAACAAGCTGCCTCTGTGCTATGCTCCTCTCCTGTGTGCAGACTGTGTCGAGGACAGCGAGGAGGAAGTCAGACCAGGAGAGGGCGACACACCGGACCAAACCAGGACACAGCAGCAGCAGCAGCAGGCCGGGAGCCTGAGGAGGTCCAAGAGGTTCGTCCGCAAGCCCTCCGTCCAGACTGAGACCAAATATATAGAGTTGATGGTGGTCAACGACAATGAAATGGTGAGTCTGAGGTCTGATGTTCTTCAGGGTTGGGATGCACTGGTGGGAAGTCCAGACTGTGGATGTGCTCAGGGTTTCCTCATTCAACTCAGACACGGAGCTACGTTCATTAATAATTTATCTTGATTGATTGATCTCGTATATCATAAAAGAGTGGCAGGAGAAGCGTATTGGGAATAACTTATAATTATTTCCGTCCTCTTTTAGAAAGTTTCCATCTGGATTATTATGAAATGTATATTTCAAAATGTCCTAACTAACATTTTGAGTCCACTTAAATAATGGTTTTTTTTTTATATTTAAAACTGTGCTCAAAAAACGTTAATAATAACAAAATAAAATCTTTCCCTCCGCTGATTTCTAGCAGTATAACTTCCTGCCGTGCAGCAGGGGTTTAAAGCACGACACGAGTCTAAAAATTTATTTTGGAAAAGGAAAAAGGACTTGGTGGTGGAAAGTTTTGAATCATTCATTTCGGTGACGAGCCAAGATCCTTTCAAGTACAAGACGAACCAGTGTGTGTGCGTGTTAGTGTGACGCCATCTGTGCATCTCTGTGTCTCACCAGTTTGTACAGCTGCGTCGCTCCAGCAGCCAAACCAAGAACTTTGCCAAAGCAGTGGTCAACATGGCCGACGCGGTAAGAGCCTTTTGTTTGCAGGATTACGACCGTCGCACACGCAACCCTACCAGCCATCTGCCAGTGTGTGTGTGTGTGTGTGTGAGTGAGCGTGTGTGTGTGTGTGTGTGTGTGTGTGCGTGCGTGTGTGTGCATGTGTGATATCCAAATTTGGACCTGATTTGTATCTCCCTTCATTCACAGAGAGCTTTCGCAGCACAGGTGTCACGCTAACGAGCGCCACATTAATGATGGAAGGTTGTTTCTCCCCCCCTCTCCCTCTCCTGCCCAGATCTACAAGGAACAGCTGAACACGAGGATCGTGCTGGTCGCCATGGAGACCTGGACCTCTAAAAACATGATGCCGGTCATGGAAGACCCGTTGCTAACGCTGCAAAACTTTATGAAATACAGGAAGGACAACATCCGGCAGCAGAGCGACGCCGTCCATCTTTTCTCGTGAGTCTGTTATTTTGGCCTTTTTTTTTTTTTTTTTTTTTTTTTAAATGTTCCTATGGCCGTCTTATTTTGAAATGCTGGCGCTTCCAGAGGGCGAACGTTCCACAGCAGCCGCAGTGGGACGGCCTACACGGGAGGAGTGTGCTCGCTGGCCCGGGGAGGAGGCATCAACGAGGTGAGGATCTTTTCAACGTGGTCACGCTGGTTCTGCCTTTGGATGGAAGGAGAAGAAGAAGCCGGCTCACTGCAAAGCCGACCTGCTTGTGTTTTATTCCCCCCCTCCTCCAGTTCGGGAATGTTGGTGCGATGGCCATCACGCTGTGCCAGAGTCTCGGCCAAAACGTCGGCATGAGGTGGAATAACGCACGCAGCGCTGCAGGTAAAGCACAGCACGGCAAGGAGGCCGAAGGAGAGATTTTTAGATGAAAGCGTGGCCTGTGAATTTCTCCCTCGACCGTCTCTGCAAAAAGTTCCATTCAGTTGGCCTTTGGATTTGATTTTTTTGCGGGGGAGACCAGAAGGCTGCTGCTGACAGAAAGCCGCCCCTAAAGGCAACAGAAGAAGATGCACAGGAAGTGATTGCGAGCCTAGCTACTGCTAAAGGAAGTTAGCATGGATGAAGCAGTAGCAGCAGAATCAGTTGCTAAATGATGCTGATGGTTCATCCAGTCACCTTCAAAGTTTCACCTCTGCTCTCTGAAACACTTTCTGTGGGCTCTTTCACAGAGAAAGATGCCTTCCACCTGGTATTGCAGGCGATCAGAGCGAGGCTGGAGAAAGGATTGTCGAGTTCACTAACCTGCTGGTTGGGAATGTTCTGGGCTCTAATTAGATTTCTCCATTAGGTGATTTGTCACGTGCGTCCGTGAAGGGAGGGAGGAGGTCGCTACGTGCAGCGACTGTCCTGGTGATTAATGTGGTAGAAGCGCCGCGTCCATTGCTCATCGGCAGGACAGGAGCTCACAGCTCATCACGCACTCTTTATTTTTTACCTACTGGTTCTGCCCTGTCATTTAATGGTACATTCTGCTGATTTTCAACATCCAGCAATGGAAACTACAGGATAAATTTCCCCTGCTGGGACCAGGAAGTTTATCCAATGCTAAATAAGACCATCAAAACTTACAACTTTTACTAGCAGCTTCTTGAAGTAACTTAAAATTAAATTAAATTAAAAAAAAGTCATCCTGGGAATCAGTTGTTTTTTTTCTGCTGTTCTAATATTGTTTGTTTTGTTTTCAAGGCTGATCTTTGTTTTTCTCTCGCCTTCTTTTTCTCAGGAGGCTGCAGGTGCCCGGACGCCTGGCTGGGCTGCATCATGGAAGACACTGGGTAAGAAAAATAAATGAAGAAATAAAATGAAGAACAGTAGAGAAAGCTTGACAACCTGCAGGCGGCTGAGCTCCGTCTGCAGCAAGCATCCCTTCCAGGAAAGCCTTGATTAAAACAATGATAATTAAAAAATCACCGCGGCGTTCTGCAGTAGTAAACCACGTCCAAAATCAAATTAAAAATATTTACACTATGACCAATTAGAGATTGACTCCTCTCACCAGATGGACCAATGGCCATTTCAATTATTTCTTTGAGTCATTTCTTACTACAGATGGCAGCGTTTCTGTCAGATTGTCAAATGGCGAGCACGCCGCGCTGGATCTGGCTTCCCTTACTGGCAGGAAGTCTGCCTGCAGATCTTTCTTATTATCATCATCATTATTATTATTATGATCATTTTCGCCATATCCAGGTCTCAGTCTTTGTGTGTGTGTGTGTCTGTATGTGTGAATGCAGATACTACTTGCCCAGGAAGTTTTCTCGCTGCAGCGTGGATGAGTACGTGCAATTCCTGCTGCAGGGCGGCGGCAGCTGCCTCTTCAACAAGCCCAACAAGGTGAGAGACACGTGCTGGTGCTGCATCACAGCATCATCATCTCCAGCACCAACACCAGTAGGTGTCAGACTGTGAGGAGGATCGACCTCATTGGTTTCTATTTCGAGCTTCTTCTCTCTTTGCGATACATTTCTGTCCATCTGTGTCACATACACACATATATATGTTTATGCATCTCTCTGTCCTTCTGTTTAGCTGCTGGACCCTCCAGAATGTGGGAACGGCTTCGTGGAGCCAGGGGAGGAGTGCGATTGTGGCTCACAGGTGGTGAGTACGCCTCTGGACCTCACTCGCATCCATCCAGCTCGTCTGCAGACGGGCGCCACCATCTGTCTCTCTCTGATGAAGGGCAGGGCGTGCGTGAGCTTATCATGCTCTTATTGTCTTTCTCTCTTTGTTTTTTACGTCTGTGTGGCTGCAGGAATGTGCCCGCAGTGGAGGCGCCTGCTGCAAAAAGTGCACACTGACCCATGATGCCATGTGCAGCAACGGACTGTGCTGCAGCAGCTGCAAGGTGAGTTTTCTGCAGTGTGAGTTTTGGGGTGAGAGGAGACAAAGATTGCATGCAAAGGTCCCATATTGCACAAAATGGATCAACTTTTACCTAGAGACGTGGGGGCCACTTGCTTTGTCATCAGGATCCCTAAAGAAGCACCCACGCCAAATTTGGGGCTTCTAGCACGTGTGGAACCCCGAAACCCTAACCCTAATTTCAGCCTTAAGCATAACCCTAACCCTAATTTCAGCCATAAGTGTAACCCTAATGCCATGCAAGTCTATGGGAGTCAAAGGTCAACTTTGTCCTAGAGACATGGGGCCACTTGCTTTTTCATCAGGAGCCCCCAAGAAGCACCCACGCCAAATTTGGGGCTTCTAGTACTTGAGGAACCCTGAAACCCTAACCCTAATTTCAGCTAACCCTAACCCTAACCCTAATTTCAGCCTTATCGCTAAGCCTAATTCAATGCAAGTCTATGGAGTGAAATTTCAACTTTGTCCTAGAGACATGGGGCCACTTGCTTTTTCATCAGGAGCCCCCAAGAAGCACCCACGCCAAATTTGGGGCTTCTAGTACTTGAGGAACCCTGAAACCCTAACCCTAATTTCAGCTAACCCTAACCCTAACCCTAGTTTCAGCCTTATCACGAAGCCTAATTCAATGCAAAGTCTATGAGGGTCAAATTTCAACTTTGTCCTAGAGACATGGGGCCACTTGCTTTTTCATCAGGAGCCCCCAAGAAGCACCCACGCCAAATTTGGGGCTTCTAGTACTTGAGGAACCCTGAAACCCTAACCCTAATTTCAGCTAACCCTAACCCTAACCCTAGTTTCAGCCTTATCGCTAAGCCTAATTCAATGCAAGTCTATGGAGTGAAATTTCAACTTTGTCCTAGAGACATGGGGCCACTTGCTTTTTCATCAGGAGCCCCCAAGAAGCACCCACGCCAAATTTGGGGCTTCTAGTACTTGAGGAACCCTGAAACCCTAACCCTAATTTCAGCTAACCCTAACCCTAACCCTAGTTTCAGCCTTATCACTAAGCCTAATTCAATGCAAAGTCTATGAGGGTCAAATTTCAACTTTGTCCTAGAGACATGGGGCCACTTGCTTTTTCATCAGGAGCCCCCAAGAAGCACCCACGCCAAATTTGGGGCTTCTAGTACTTGAGGAACCCTGAAACCCTAACCCTAATTTCAGCTAACCCTAACCCTAACCCTAGTTTCAGCCTTATCGTTAACCCTAATTCAATGCAAGTCTATGAAGGTCAAAGGTCAACTTTGTCCTAGAGACATGGGACCACTTGCTGCTTCATCAGGACCCCCTAAGACACACCCACGCCAAATGTGGGGCTTGTAAGCCCATGAGGAACCCCGAAACCCTAACCCTAATTTCAGCTAACCCTAACCCTAACCCTAGTTTCAGCCTTATCACTAAGCCTAATTCAATGCAAAGTCTATGAGGGTCAAATTTCAACTTTGTCCTAGAGACATGGGGCCACTTGCTTTTTCATCAGGAGCCCCCAAGAAGCGCCCATGCCAAATTTGGGGTTTCTAGCACGTGAGGAACCCCAAAACCCTAACCCTAATTTCAACCTTAACGCTAAACCTAATGCCATACAAGTCTAAGTTTTTCTAGCAACAGCCAGTGTAAGTTTATGCGCTTCATACCATTCAGTAGAAACATCTGCAAATCGCAGTTGTACTTTGTCAGAATTTTAGAAATAGCGCTTTTATTTTGCTAAAAGCTGTCATGGAAACGCAGCTACTGCCGACTAGAAATATGGCAGGTGATTTTTTTAAATTAATTGGTTATCTAATTTTTTCCCTTCTCCTTCTTGTGCTCCTTCTTCTCTGCTGCTGCAGTACGAGCAGCGAGGTGTGGTGTGTCGAGATGCCGTCAACGACTGTGACATCCCTGAGACCTGCACCGGAGACTCCAGTCAGGTAGCCGAGGCCCCTGAGGGCCAAACTGGGGAGGGCCAATAGAAACGCTCAGACCGAAAAAACATTTCTGTGTTGCTCTCCTCCTGCTGCAGTGTCCTCACAACGTGCACAAGCTGGACGGCTACATGTGCGACAGCAGTCAGGTAGGTGTGCGTCGGCGTAGCGTCCTCCAACCTGCGGGGGGCGCCCATGTAACCCCCCGCACGCTGCTCTCCTGCAGGGCCGCTGCTACGGAGGACGGTGCAGGACTCGCGACGGCCAGTGCAGGGGACTGTGGGGTTACGGTGCGTCACGCACACACACACACACACACACACACACACACATCTGCAGGGTTTTGTTGTTTTTGTAGTCACACTTTTTCCTTGTGTCTTGTTCGAACCCCCCAGACTCAGCTGACAGGTTTTGTTATGAGAAGCTCAACGCCGAGGGGACGGAGAAGGGGAACTGCGGTCCGGCTGCTGGAGGCCGAGGCTGGCTGCAGTGCAACAAGCCGTGAGTTCAAAAAGATTGGTATTATTATTACTCAAATCAAATCAAAGTTTATTTGTATAGCACCTTTCAGACATAAAATGCAAAGTAAAATAAAAATAAAGATTAAAAACAGCATTTAACTGAAGTGCTGCAGTTAATTAAAACCCACCCCTCTCCTCCCAAACACATACAGGTTATCACCTGTAGTGATAACTCAAATTAAATTATCAAATCAGTAAAAGTAAATAGTAAAAACTATTATTGCCTTGTCATTCAGAAATATTCTCCTTCTGCTTGGTGTGTTTATCCCCTCTGCATTGTGCAGGGACGTCCTGTGCGGCTTCCTCTTCTGCACCAACTTGACGGCAAAACCAAAGTTTGGAGACCTGCAGGGGGAAGTGACCAGCTTCACTCTCTACCACCAGAACAAGTACCTGGACTGCAGGTGAAGCTTTGCTGCTTTTAAAAATAGCACTGATTGGGGGTTTTGTTTTTACGACTATCTACCTCCCTGATGTGTTTCAGGGGAGGCCACGCCCTCCTGGAGGACGGCTCAGACCTGGGCTACGTGGAGGACGGCACCCCCTGTGGTCCTAATATGATGTGTTTGGAGCGACGCTGCCTCCCAGTGGCGGCCTTCAACCTCAGCAGCTGCTCGGGGTCCAACTACGGACGCATCTGTTCCGACCACGGGGTAAGAAAGAAGAACAGCTTCTGAGTAGACTCTCATTGTCAAGGCTGTTTCACAACAAAAGCATCTGCGGTGCGGAAATGATGGTGCAACAACCAGGTAGTTTCACCTATTTTTAAAGAAAACACTAGTGAAAAAAACTCTTTTGCCCGACCCAACTGGGTCTCAATTATCACTGTGTGTAATAAAGAAACAAAAAAAAGATAAACCAAAGCGCCTGGTGTGAACTTGCACACTGACTTTAATGCCCAGATGCTTTCGGTTCAAATTGGGGGTTAGAGATTGTACTGAACGTCTGTCTGTCTGTCTGTCTGTCTGTCTGTCTCTCCAGACGTGCAGCAACGAGGTGAAGTGCATCTGCGACCGGGACTTCACGGGGAAGGACTGCAGCGTCTTCGATCCCATCCCCAAGCCCACCGCCTCGACGGGCCCGGAGAAGAAAGGTCCATACCGCACACACCTCCCCCGCCCCCTCCCTCTCCCCACTGTCCCCCTCTCTGCCCTCTCCCTCCTGTCCCCCCTCACCTCACCCCCAGCCTCACCCCTCACCTCACCCCCAGCCTCACCCCCAGCCTCACTCCCAGCCTCACCCCCAGCCTCACCCCTGCTGCTCCATCGTGTCTCTGTGGCTGTGAGCAGAGCCCCGACCCTGCTGGACGGTCGCCCTCCTCACCCTGGTTTTGTTTTGCAGCCCTTTGAGCTGCTGCTGCCGCTGCTGCTGCCACTGCCGCTGCTCTCTAGCGCCCCCCTCAGCCCTCTAAAAACCCCTGCGCCCTGAGCAGGCGGGTGTGCGTCAGAGAGAGAGAGAGAGAGAGGGAGGACCACAAAGTAATGCCGCACTCTCTCTGTCCTGGTTGTTGGTGTTGTCGTCGTCTCGCCACCTCCACCCTCCCACCTGCTGCTCTCCTCCTCCCCCTCCTCGTCCTCCTTCCCTCCATCTTCCTCTTCCTCTTCCTCTCTGTCGGCGGGTGCTTTTCGGTCTTCCCGCCTCTCTTTCTCTCTCCGTGATGTTGATGTACCGTGATGATGCCGTCCCATGACGTGTTTTATTTTCTGTGCGTGTGTGTGCGTGTGTGTTGTATTTTCTTTTCTTCCCTTTCCTCCTCCCTCCTTCCCCTCCCCCCTCCTTCCTCTGTGCAGGTCCCAGTGGCACCAATATCATAATAGGGTCCATCGCAGGTGCTATTCTCCTGGCAGCTATAGTCCTAGGGGGAACAGGATGGGGATTTAAGTAAGAGCTGTGGCATGCCTCTGTGTACCTGTCTGCTTCTGCCCCCGAAGGAAACCCCGCCCCCTCTGACCGACACGCTCACCTGTCTATCAAACAGAAGGGGGCTTTTTTTTGTTTGTGTGTTTTGCAACTCAAGAAGAGAAATTAAGAAGGGTTTGGAAAGACGAGTCCCAGCGAGAGCCTGATGATAACCTGCCAGGAATCTCAGCAGCGCTTCTCTTAAACTTTAAAAAACAAACAAACTTTGAAACTGTTGGTGCTCTTTTAGCCTGCAATCTCCTTTAAGCAGCGTCCCGGACCTGTGGCCCCCTGCTGGAGAGCTTGTCCACTGCATTCCTCCACCCCTGCATGCATGCTTGTTATCGTCTTACTAGTTACAATTCTGACTTGAAAGGACTGTGAAGGTCAATCTGAAGTGCTACGTTTTCTGCAGCATCCAGTCCCTTTTGGTCCAGATGTTGAATGTGTGTGTGTGTGTGTGTGTGTGTGTGTGTGTGTGTGTGTGTGTGTGTGTGTGTGTGTGTGTGTGTGTGTGTGTGTGTGTGTGTGTGTGTGTGTGTGTGAGGCTGGATGTGGTGGCTTCCAGTCCTGCACCTTCTCTGGTGAGGCTGAGAAGGGTCGGTGCCGTGACTGCTGCAGACCTGCTGCTGCATGGGATGAATCAGGAGAGAAGCTGTGGATGAATAATTGATTGACTGCATCAGATTTGGCTTCGTGTTTTTTTTTTGCTTTAAAATCTCGACAGAGCTGAGTTGAACTGTCAGCGCTGCATGAAAGAGAATGACTTAAACACTGCTTCTTGTTGTTAAACATCTGTTTATGACCGTTTTTGACAGTTCTGTTAATTATTAAACATTGCGTATAGTCAGTTACAAATAATAAGACTTTTTTCACCACAAAAATACGTTGCAGCAACATGTCTTGACATTTCCTTTCTTTCCCCATTGCTGCGCCCATGGTGATGCAGGAACATCCGGAGAGGAAGGTAATAAACAGACCATCGTTTTTTCTTTGAATTCAATGGGCCAAAAAAATATTCAACCCTATTTAATATCATGAAAAAGTGTTCAAATGCATCAGCTGCTGCAGGATTGTGTGTAATATCCCTTTACTCCAAATGTTAGGTATATCCAACTTATTATTGTTAAAATTTGTTATAATTTGGAGAGAGGAATAAACAACTACCTGTCTGTCCACTAGAGGCAGAACTTGGAGCTCCTCGACCAACGGCGCCCCTCTGAAACTCTTCTTCCGTTTCTCTTCCAGATCCGGTGGAGGATAAACTGCCCGTCCATGTCTTTGTCTCTTTGCGTCCTGTCTGCTGCCGTCTTCCTCCTCGCACTGTGTCGTTTCCACATTGGGGAAGAGAGGAACAAAAAAGAAAAGAGAAAAGAAAAAGAGAAAAAAGTCTTCCACTTCAGTCCCAGAATCTCTTCCGATCGTCGTTCCCGGCCACCTTCCCATCCACCCCTGTCTGTCTGTCTGTCTGTGGCTGGCTGGCTGGCTGTCTGGCTGGCTGGCTGGCTGGCTGGCTTGCTAGGCCCCCCCAGGCGGCCTGTGGATGTGGATCTCCTCCGACCACAACCAGCCACTGGAGGCAGTGATGGATGGAGCCCAGTCCAGAGCGAGCAGGTGTCCCAGCAGGGGCAGCGGAGGCCAAGAATGTGCTTCAGTGTGGCTGCACCTCCCTTTACCCCCACCCAACCCACCTCCACCCCCACCCCCACCCCTACCCATCTGACAGACAACATGGGACCAGTTCCAGAGAGAAAAAAAAAACGTGTCTTACAAACCCGCCCGACAGGCTGCAGGATGCAGCGGGGAAAAATGTCACGAGGAGCCAAATAGTTGTGGAAAGGAGAAAGACTCGAGGGCCACTGGCACGAGGCCGGGCCTTCTGTTCTGGCGCGAGGCCGGGCCTTCTGTTCTGGCGCGGCCGCGGAAGAAGAAGAGGACCGCGAGTTAGTTGTGTTTACATCCCAAAGGTGTCCTGCTTGGATGAAAGAAATGGACCGATGTTTGTTACCAGGAAGCAGGAAACACGTCTCCGGATCCAGAGTGCAGAATGTTCACTGACTCTGACTTCCTGTCCCGACCCCACGACCCCACGACCCCACCTCCTCCAACCTTTGCACAAGTTTTCAGGGACCAAAAAAAAAAAAAAACAAAACAAAGGGATGCGAGGCGTTCACGGTTTTGGGATCACTTTTAAGAAGAAGATGAAAAAAAAAAAAACACTCAGCTTGAAGCAGCAAAGACCGTAACTTTGTGTTTTATGTCTGACATACATTCCACGTTGTCTACTTGTGTACGTGTGTGTGCACGTGTGTGTGCCCACGCTCACGACTTTTCCCTTGGGGGCCAAAAAAAAAAAAAAACAGTTTGTACTCTTTCGAAAAGGTTTAACCTGCGTGCGCCTGTTTTCACGAGAGAATGTAAGAGGTTCCGTTCGATTGCTTTTTTGGTTTTGGTTTTTGAAAGAAAAAAATAAGAAGAAGAATAAGAAGATAAATGCCGAATGTACACGTGTGTTTACATCAGTGTTTAGGGGGCGGGGCCACCGTGTCCGTTTACACTCTAGCACACCTGCTGTCTGTCACGGGTCGACGGGCAGGTTTTGTTGATTTACCTCCGGAGCTCCGCAGGTCTCTTTCTACTGCCGACCCCGTGTGTGTGCGCCCAGCCCGAGGCGGCGCCGCATCCGTCCGTCCCACATTTTTACGTCATGTGTCTACAGGAGGGGGGAAAAAAACAACAACAAAAAAACAACAACGAGCACTAGCCGCCTGTATGCACACCAATTTGTAAATACGTGCAAGATATATTGAATGTTAAATGCACCGTATGAAGATTTATTTAAAAGAAGAAATTTTAAAAATGACTTTTATCTGTTTGGATGCCACCTGCAGTCCCACCAACCAACCAACCATCCAACCATCCAACCATGCGACCACAGCTTGGTCGTTCCAGGAGTCACTGAAAGACTTTTTCTACAGCAGTCAAGAGACTGACTGCATCCAGACTGTCCCCACCTCCAGCCCTGCTGTCAGGAATTAAAACAAGAGAGGGTCGAAGAGATGGAGGTCCGAGACTTTGTCCAGTTGGAACTCTGAACTGTGGCAGAGACAAGCAGCAGAGTCGGTGTCAAGTACAATCTGAGTCTGGATGTGGTGGGGAAGGAAATCCATCTCACTCCATATTTTAGACACCATTTTTTTCTTTTTCTTTTGAATTTAAATGAGGTAATAAAAAAAAATGAACTGAGGCCTGCAGTTGAAACAGAAGGAAAATAAAAATGATAAAAGATGAAATGAGAAACGTCTCTGACTTCCTCTTCTGTTGCTCCAATATTCTACAACTGTACCCTTTGAACCATCTCTCTGGTCCATCCCTCACTTCTTCTGCTTGCTCCACTTTGCAGACAGTGTGCGATAAAACATGGCCTTCTGGAAATCAGCCCTTTGTGATGTCACTGGCGCAGATATATCTTCTAGGTGAGTGAAACCTATAAACTCAGGTTTAGCAGGGGCTGTGGGAACTTTAAGGGTTTTGAAGACTTTAAAAAAGATGCATGCAAAAAATGCTTTTTGAAAAAAAAGTTCTCAGCTGGTATGAAATAATAGCAAAATAAGGACAATTTAGAAAAATAAGAATAAAGGGTTTTTCAAGGCAGGAACTCCTCATTGAATTCAGTTAACTAATTAAAAAAATCAATCAAATTGACTGTATGTATTTACAAATGGGTTTATTCAAATATTTTATGATTTTGTCGACAGTTTTGCACAAAAAAGGTTCACAACTGTCCTCATTTTACATTAAAGATGCATTTATTAAATAACAACGGTAGAAAAGTTCAAGGCAGAATGACTGATTATTATTAAAAACAAAAAAAATAGATTTCATAAGAGGCTGATGGCAGCCAAGACGGAGGTCGTCAATCTTTATCCTCGATCAACATGATAGACGAGTTCATTGGTGCGGTGTTGAGAAAAGCACCTGGCTGGGCAGCACTTTCTGCTGCTGCTGCTGCTGCTGCTGCTGCTGCTAAATACTGCCAGTAGAGGTCAGGATTCATCAGTGTGTCGGCCTGAGGCTGCTGGGAGCTCAGACTTCAGTCTTCCGTCTCCCCAGTGTCCCACTTTGTTTTGGGCTCCTGCCACCACTCGGCCAGGATGGACTCCTCGTAGTCGCCAATACCCTCAAACTCGCTGTCTGGATGTTCTGACCGGGAGTCGGACGTATCTTCTGGACTCACCACGTCCTAAAAGTCCAAGCAGACGCATTTCAGTCACGCACACACAAACACAAACACACAATCTGGCGGCGCCGATAATCAACATTTTCACCCTGTAATTCCCTCAGCCTCCTTCCTCACAGGAGGTCCAGGCTGAGGGAGGAGCTTAACCTGAGTGGCCGACACCTCCCAGCCACATACCACACGCTGCTGGCAGAACACACACACACACACGCTGCTGGCAGAACACACACACACACACACGCTGCTGGCAGAACACACACACGCATGCACACACACTCCCCTTTCACCTTTATCTCCACTCTCTCCCTTTCATCCTCTGAGTGGAGACCACAGCACCGCCTCCATTGCAAAGGAAACTACCATGACCCCGTTGAGTTTGATCTGATTTCTCTGCTCAAAGATTTCAGATTAGTCATTTCACTCATCAGAAATCTTTCAGCATGTTGTTTTGGGTTTAATTTCACTCTAGCGCAAAGGAATTTTATCACTGCGTGACATAAAAGTGGATGATTTCCTCTGATAAAAACCAGCGCGAGACCAAAACTTGGAGGACAACTAATGACAGAAAAGCCACCTGTCGGTTTGAGTCACTGGTTCTGAGCAGCAGCCAACACTGGTGCTGTCATCTAGTCTTTGCTCTTTGCTTAATCTGGCTCATTTTACGCAGAACTTCCCTCTGCTGAACCTCCAGACAGACAATTTTCAAGTCCTGAGGAACAAAACATTTGTCAAATTTGCATTTTTCAAATATTTTCCCTGGTTTTCCTTCCGCTCGTTAAATCAAACCGCTGCTTTAAAACCATTAAAAACCATAAACTTATTTTTGACTGCAAAGTAAAACCCCGGCGGCCCACGCTGTCCTACCTCGTCGTCCGTGTGCAAGTAGTTGAGCGCAAACTCCAGCATCTCCTTCTGCTTGGTTGTCACATTGTAAAACCTCAGGGCCTCCTGGAAAACAAACGCAGCGTCAGCTCTTTGTTTGTGTGGACCAGAGCAGCAGGTGTGAAAGACCAACACCACACACACACACACACGCACACACACACACACACACACACACTTTGGGGCCACTTTTATGGCTCTGTTGTCTCCGCAGGATGAAAAAGGCTCCATGCATGAGTCAGCAAATTGCAGCAGCTCCAGTTTTTGTTTTTTAGTTTGTTCTCTTTTTTTACATAAACCCTTTAGAAACGTGTGGGAAAACCACTTCATCCCCAAAGGCTTTTTTTTTGTTGGTTTTTCCTGCCCCTGATTGACACACGCTGGCTGGGAGGCAGAAGACTGAGCTCTTTGTCTGGCTACTGACGGGCCGCGGCAGGAAGTCGCTCTCCTCCAGTCCCCACTGCTCCCGGTAGAAGCGGTAGTACTCCACGTTCTGCTTCATCACTTGGTCTTTGGGGTCGAACAGCATGTAGCTGGCGGCGCACGGAGCGGCGTTCTTCACGTCGTTCACTGCAGTCACAAACACAGCATCATTTTGTTCATTTGGTCATTTTTCTTTGAGAGATCATCTTTTAAAAACAAGTATTTTTGTGTCACTGGCAACAAGTGGTTTGACAATATGATGTGTGCAGTGAGTCTGTTTTTTGTTATGTTTTATGGTTGTAAAAAGCAGGCTTGGTGAAGTTTAGAGGTAAAAAAAAAAAAAAATCGGAAACAAACTGGGAAACAAACTGTAGGGTGTGTCCAATGTGTGGACAGATGGGTAACAGCTGAGGAGCAACAACAGGCGTGCGCTAATGGAGCCGTGATGTCATACAGTCAGCAGTATTCACATTGGAGGGTGAAGTCATTCATGTGGGGAGTAAAATCATTATGCACTTACATTTATAATAGGAGAACTGGAGGTAGTGATACATGGTGGCGACAAACTTCTCCACAAAGTAGCCGCCCACGCTGGGCGTCAGGTTCTCCTCGCACTTTATCTTGCACTTCAACACATCTTTGTAGAGGTCTGGAGGAGAGAGGACGACACGGTGGAAATGATTTTTCATCTGCTCTGGGCCAGGCTACCATCCTCTCCCTTCTCTTCCTCCTGTTTCTCCTGCGCTACCTGCCAGTGTGGGGTAGAAGTCTTTAAACTCCACGATCTCGTAGGAGCCCTCGCAGCCTGCCAGGCAGTCATCATAAACCTCAAAGTACTGCGTGATGGCCTGCTCCATGTTGCGGGCGGCGTTGCTGAAGTCTCCGCTGTTGTAAAGTGTCACACTCTTCAGGAAAAAGGGCTGCATGGCGACGAGAGAAGCAGTTTGTTCAGGGCTGGTTTTGATCTTTTGATTTTTCGTAGCCGCGCGAGGCTCGGCAACGCACCTCGTACGGCCTCTCCTCGTGGTCCACGAGGTACTCCTCCACGTCAAACAGCGTCTTGTAGTACTTCATGTTCTTGGTCAGCGACGGGTCCGTGGGGTTCTTCTTCAGGAAGGTGTGAGCTGCTGCCACGGCCTTCTCCAGGTTGTTGAGCTGAGGGAAAGCAGAGAGACATTTGCAAACCAGCAGATTTTTAGATATTGAGAAACGTATTGAACATGGCCCGCCAGGTGCTGGATTGGCTGGGCTCACCTGAAGTGGTGGGTTTGGTTGCAGACCAGCCACATGTTCTGCAGTCTACTGTTTGACTAGTTTTCTTCCAAAGTCAGTTCAGGTGTTAGGAAAAAAAAAACATTTTTAACACAGAAAAGTGTTTAGTGATGCAATTGTCTCTCTTTTTGGTCCAAAAAAAAAATCAGAACATTTCAGGATTTTCTGGTTGAAGCACTTGTTTCCAGCTTTCATCACAACAATGAGGGAGTGCTGATTGGTTCATCTTACTATGACCAAGATTTCAGACTCAAGAGGGGAAGCAGGGAAATGAGGAAGCAATGTCTAAAACATTAAGCGGCCAGAATCAACAAACTCTGCTGCCATTTAACCTCCACAGAGACAACTAGGTTTCGGAAAATGTGAAAACCAAAGCCAAGAAGAACTCCTGCTAGTTCTTCACCATTCTGCACTGAAAAGACTTGACCTGGGTCACTGAGACACCAGATTTCTTTTACCTTAGGCCAGGTTACTTACAGCAGATAAAACAGAGTGCAAAAGTTTCTGACCATCTTAAAAACTCCACTTGAAACCCAGATCAACTCTAACCTAAGCTTCAGCCCCGCTCTCCGGCCTGAGGGGAGAATAAGGGGATTGTTTTCGGGGGAGAAACAGTGGAAGAGACGTGGCACATACTCAACCCCCAGCTCGTCCAGCCAGGGGGGCGCGACCAGCAGCAGCAGGCAAAGTAGGGGGTTTTATTAGGGTAAAAACAGGCGGTGTTCGGTACCGGAGCTTCTCACCTGGTACTGCGCGTACTGGATGTAGCGGTAGGGAGCCCTCTGCTCGAAGTCTTCCAGCAGATCCCTCCGAGGATAGGCCTGGGTGAACACGGGAAAGTCCGCTTTGCAGCGCTTGACGCACGCAGCCCTCAGCAGGACGTGGCGCATGACGCGCAGGCTGCCGTCCGCCGCCGTGTCGTTGTCCCGGCTCACGGCGCTGCAGTTGCGGCTGCAGAAGGTCTCGCCGTCCCGCAGCAGCCGGTGGAGCCGCAGGCTGAGCTCCAGGAACTTGATGCTCTCGGCCCAGTTCTGCGCCGCGTACTGCTCCAGCCCGTAGCCGTAAGCCGACTCCAGCGGCATGATGTCCTTCTGCGGGAAACTCCTGAAGCTGTAAGTCTCGTACTGGGCACGCGCCACGGCCATCAGGACCACCAGGACCGGGACCAGAACCAGGC
This sequence comes from Thamnaconus septentrionalis, assembly GCA_009823395.1. Taxonomy (NCBI): domain Eukaryota; kingdom Metazoa; phylum Chordata; class Actinopteri; order Tetraodontiformes; family Monacanthidae; genus Thamnaconus; species Thamnaconus septentrionalis. The sequence goes on along the minus strand of CM020515.1, from coordinate 17,238,074 downwards.
TCAGGCTTCTCAGCAGCACCGCCATCCTCCACCGGCGACCAGGGGCTCCACAGAACTTCCTCCTTCTCTAGCTGCTGGGGACGCTCATGTCTGCGCTCACGTAGTAGGTGGAAAAAAATATCCAGAGGGTGAGTATCGAGTTTCCGGTAAGACTTTTCAAAATTAAAGTTGAGTTGCCTAAATGAATCCACTTAATCTACCAACTTTAGGAAAAAGATGGACTAAACATCGCATGAAATCTTTTGTGTATTTCGATGATTAATGTATTTGTGCATTAAATGCATAAAATATTTGTTCTCAAATCCTTTATCAGCAATTCTCCAAAATTAACTTTAGTTAATAATTTCAATGTGTCTTGCATACACCCCAGGGTTGTAATATATATTGATGGTGTTGGTTTGGTTTGTTTGATGTAATTTATATTTTTTAAAAAAATCCCCAATTATCTGTATAGAAGTAAGTCTGAAGCGAAACAGAGCGGAGGGTCTACACTACAACCATAACGTTGACCATTATCTTGAAATCAGTCGCTAATACTTCCTGTATTAACGTGTTGACTATTGTGGTTTTGACCAATGTCTGTGTATTTGGGATTACAAATCCAGAGTCCATTCTTGCTAAGCATTTTTTGTGGGGTCATAATTTTATTTATTTATTTATTTATTTATTTATTTATTTATTTTTAATAAATACAAATTGATGCTTGGAATAATAAGGGATAACCAAAGTTTAGCCTTTTTTCCCAGGAAATTGTCAAACATATCTTTGTTACTCTTAGTGTTATAGACTTCAGAAAGCCATCATACTAAAGTTAGGATGTGTCAGTCCTGATTACCACACTGGTCTGTGATACTAGAGGAGGAAAATAGCTTTGAATGGCAGGGAAACTTATAATTTTCTCTCCATCTCCTACGTGACTGGATCCGTGAGCCAGGGCCTCTGGGCCAGGAATACCACGTTTGCAGAATTCCACTAGAGTGGGCGGGGCCCCAGGGGCCACTCCCCCCCTGCTGGCTTTTTCTGGAGTGTGGCATGGAAATAAAAATACGAGTAAAGCCGCACAGAGGAAGAAAGACCAGAAGCGGAAGTCTCCTTTTAAAATAAATTCATCTTTTCAGCGAGTTTCGAGAAAGAAAGAAAGAGAGAGCGAGAGAGAGATAGAATATACAGAATACATAGATATATAGAGAGAAATGTCTACATTTATGAAGTGTATTTATACACAGATCTGCTTTCTGTTGGCAGATGAAAACAGGAAGGTGAAACAGATGGAACAGGTGAGTCTGTAGCTAATCATGCAAAAAATAAAGATCCGAAAGTTAGGTTACTGTTCAATAACTAAATATTCTTGTTATTAAGAGGTGGCTATTTTGGAGAATTTAAATAAAACGTATTAGAGTTATTTTACACTTTTATTGTTTCCTACATAATTCCATGTGTGTTCATACGTAGTTTTGATGCCTTCAGTGAGAAACTGAAATCATGAAAAATATATATATATTTTCTCAATGCGAAAAGTGTGCCGTGGCTGAAAAAAAAATGATTTACCACTCCTAACCGGAAGTGATCGATCTTATTTCCACAACTTTCTCCCCCTCAGGCTCCTCGCCTCCCTCCTCCTCCTCCTCCTCCTCCTTCCTCCTCCTCCCTGCAGTCGGACTCATCTCCTCCCTGGCTGACAGAATCTTTTGCTTCCTCTGCAGAGATTCTGCCTTCTCAACTCCCGCCTAATGGCCGTGACGGTGCCGGGGCTGGTGTTGTTGCTGAGCGCCGTCGCCGTGCAGTGCACCGCCGGGCCGCTGGTGGACGTGGTGGTGGACCGCTACCACATTCCCAAGGCTTGCCCTCGGGAGGTCCGGACGGAGGATTTCATCCGCTATCAGTTCAACGGCTCCTTCTTCACAGACGGTAAAACGTTTGACTCCAGGTGAAAAGACGCCGTTTCGACACCTCGTCCTGGTTTCAAAGTGTTTCCCTCCTCTAGCGTCTGAGTTGAAGAGAATCCCCGGAGGTCGTGACGTTGCCCGTTTTCCAGTGTTCACGATCGTGCAACGTGCTGTGAAATCCCAAACTATTTCTGCGTGCTAACTTTATTCTCTACGTCGGTATAAAAATGACGAGCCTGAACGCAACTTCCTGTTGGGTCCTGCTTGCAGCTGATACGTGTCAAAGTCAAAAGTTTGAAGTTTGCAGTATTTTGCAGTGCCTGAGTGTGACATGTTGGGCACATAAGTGGGTGTTTGTGGTCATGGTGAGGGCTGTTTACAACCAGGGAAAATCGATATATATAGAAATGAAGAAAGTTTATAACTTGTTTTAAAAAAAATAAAATTCACCCTAATTTTGCTCACGTTTGTCAAAGTCATACTGTCATAAAGTTTGTTTTTTCAGTTCCAGCTCTTATTTTTTGCTCTTGTACTTTGCACATTTTAATTTTACTTGAATTTCTTTCTTATTTATTTTGTTTGCATGCCATCTTTTTAAAAATGACTTTTTTTAAAAAAAAGATAAGGCCTATGAACGCAGCTTGTGAAGGAGTATTGCCTCTGTGCTTAAGATGGAACATTTTCAACTTGAAATAGTAAAATTACCCAAGGAGCTCTAAGACAATCAAGATTGTTATCTTTATTTATTTTTTTTTACACCATTTTAAAAATTGTACTCTTTGCTCGTGTGTGTCTGCAGCCATGACCGAGGGAAGGCCTTCATCAGCCAGGTGGGCCTGGGTCGACTCATCACTGGGATGGATCGCGGCCTGCAGGGCATGTGTGTCAATGAGCGCAGGAGGATCACCATCCCGCCTCACCTGGCCTACGGCAGCGTCGGCACAGGTGCGTGTCAACACACGCCTCCCGTCAGGTGCCATTCCTGGCCTGCTTTGCTCCATTTTCTTTTCTTTTCTTTCTGTGTTTACATTGCGTGGCAGGCGGCGTGATCCCTCCCGATGCCATCCTGGTGTACGACGTCCTCCTGCTGGACGTTTGGAACGCCGAGGACCAGGTGGAGATCCGCATTATGTTCAAACCGCCGAGCTGCAACCGCACGACGGCGCCGATCGGACTTCATCCGCTACCACTACAACGGCACCCTGCTCTCCGGCGAGGCCTTTGACTCCAGGTGAGGCTGTCGTCGGGTGAGATTCAGGAGTTTTTAACGCGTCTTTGCATCTGACGAGCCATTTTTAATTTCAATTTCTCTCCCCTCAAGTCACTCGAAGAATGCGACGTACGACACCTACCTGGGACAGGGTGACCTCATCCACGGCATGGAGGAGGGACTGCTGGGCATGTGTGTGGGCGAGCGGAGGTTCATCATCGTGCCGCCCTTCTTGGCCTACGGGGTGAACGGCTCTGGTACGACCAAATCACCATCAAAGCATCTTGCAGCCGCAGCAGTCGAGGCCACTCGGGGCTGAAAAGGCAGAACATCATGTCAAAGTTAGAGCTTCCGTCATGACACCTTCCCTCTCTTCCTAACAGGAACTCTGATCCCTCCTCAGGCCACGCTGGTGTTTGAGGTGCTGCTGGTCGACGTGTTCAACACCAAGGACGACGTGATGGTGGTGGTGCGGGAGGCGCCCGAGAGCTGCGCCCGCAGGACGGTGGCAGGAGACTTTATGCGCTACCACTACAACGGCACCTTCCTGGATGGGACGGCCTTTGACTCCAGGTAAAACTGCCGCTGTCTTAGATTACTCCCCTTCACTTTGAACATCGAAGGGTCCCAGTTTTTGCACAATGCTGCAAAGATTCTGCCAATATTTTTACCTCAACAATTGCTGCGTTTCCATGACCCCTAGAATTGTGCAAAACCTAAATATGGCAAGAAAAAAACTGGTGATGGAAACACCTAAACTTGGAAAAACCTCTCAAATATGGCTAAAAGCTTTTGATTCTCTCCCTCATATAGAGGTATATCGCAAAAGTGTCGTGGAAACACTTTTACGATTTTACGAGAATTACAGTTTATGCGCTTCACACCATTCAATCGAAACACCTGCAAATCACAATTTTACTTTCTTGAAATTTTATAAATATCGCTTGTATTTTGCAAAAAACTTGTCATGGAAACGCAGCTCATGTGTCAGTAAATTCTCCTGAAGGTTTTATGACTCGTTCCAGTAAAAGTAAAAGTGACACACACTCACTAACTCATGTGTTTGCTTGTCAGCTACAAGCGAAACAGCACCTACAACACTTACATCGGCCTGGGCTACGTGATCAAGGGCGTGGACAAAGCCCTGCTGGGCCTGTGCACTGGGGAGAAGATCACCGTGACGGTGCCGCCTCACCTGGCTTATGGGGGAGACGGAGTGGGTGAGTTCCTCACGACTCCTAGGTCTTTAAAGACCTTCTCGGCGTGTGACCTCTCCTTCCTTCCTCCTTCCCACTGCAGGAGACCTCATCCCCAGCTCGGCCGTTCTGGTCTTTGACATTCACGTCATTGACTTCCACAACCCTGAAGACGCCGTGCAGGTCAGCGTCACCCACAAGCCTCCAGAGTGCGGCGACGCCAGCGAAGCCGACGATTTGATCGAGTATCGATACAACTGCTCCCTGATGGACGGCACCCTGCTGTACTCCTCGTGAGAGCCCTCTGCTGTTCGCTCTGCCTCACTGCATCCTGCCAGCCTTGGTTCTTGCATGCAACCGCTCACGGCCTCCTTTCCCTGCATGTGTGCCTGCACAGCGACAGGTTCATTATTGCTTTTTTTCACTTTTTGATGTTTGATTCTTTCAATTTTTTTGCGGAACTAAGTTAAGATAATGTTTTGTGTTTTTTTCACGTATTGACAGAGATCAGTTCGAGGGGCCCTCCATCACCACTCTGGGAGCCAACAAAGTGATCCCGGGTCTGGAGAAAGGTTTGAGTGGCATGTGCGAGGGTGAGAGGAGGGAGGTGGTCGTCCCCCCTCACTGGGGCCACGGCGAAAATGGAGGTCAGACATCAGCAGGACTCAGATCATCACCATCAGTTTTTTCAAAATAAAAGCCAGATTTCTAAGATTTTGACAAAGTACAATTACGATTTGCAGGTGTTTCCATTGAATGGTGTGAAGCACATAACGTAAGATGTAATGGTCAGAGAACTGGTCACGTGACCCTGTACATCAAGTCCGCTGACGCGTAAATGCGAAAAAAAAAAGTGTTTCCATGACACTCTTGTGTTTTACCTATATGGAAACCACCTCAGCGTCAAAACTTCTTAGCCATATTTGAGAGGTTTTTCCAAGTTCCAAGCCATTTCCATGACCAGATTTTTATTACGATATTTAGGCTTTGTGCAATTCTAGGGGTGATGGAAACGCAGCTTATGTCTTCTCTCCTGCCTGTGCAGCTGAAGGAGTCCCCGGGAGCGCCGTGCTTTTCTTTGAGCTGGAGCTGGTGAAGCTGCAGAAGGGCGTCCCTGAGGGCTACATGTTTGTGTGGCTGGGCGACGGTCCGGACCCCCTGTTTCCTGCCATGGACCTCAACGGCGATAAAAAGGTCCCTCTGGAAGAGGTGAGAGACATCAGCCCAAGTCTGTTTTTTCCACTATCTGCACAATATTTATTTTGAATCCTCTATCATGCATGTCTGCAGTTTTCATCCTTCATCATGCTCCAAGTCAAAGAGGGCAAAGGTCGTCTGCGGCAGGGCGTCGACGCCGACGGCATCATCAAGGACATGTTCCACCACCAAGACCTCGACAAAGACGGGATTATTGTAGAAGGTGAACTGCAGGTGACGGAGGCTTCAGGACAGTCGAGGCGAGACGAGTTGTAAAGGCCGAGCGCCGAGTCACAGGTGGTTGAAAAAACAGGCGCGCAGCCGCCGAGGTTATGCTGGCGACTGTCGTTTTGAAATGTTCCCGGCAATTAAACATTTTTGAGACGCTGGAAGAAGCACAGGAGAAAACACCTGTATGTGGGGGCACGGCCGCATTGTGAAGAGGTGTTCGACACCCTGAGATAAAAGGAAGCGGCTGTTCTGCTGTGTGCCGTTGAAAAGCCAACACTCGAGTTCTGAAAGCTTCATATAGAGGCACAAAGTATTTTATAACGTCAAGGACTTGAAGCAGTGGCTCGTTAAATATGATGGCAGTGCCACGGCTTGTACAGTGTTTTCAAACCTAAACTGTGTTAGAGAGAACTATATTCCAAAATACATTCTGGAACATAGTTTGTTTATAATAATAAAATTAATCAACTTTTTTTTTAAACTTTTTTTTTTTTTTTTTTTTTTAACTTTTTTATGAAGGTGTTTTTGCATTGTTGTCAATATGTGAACTGTAAAACAAAATGACAAAACAGAAGTATTAGAGAAAGGTTGAAGACATACAATTGACTGTCTGGATGTGTGTGACATGATGTGCAGAAAATAAGATTAAACTGTCAAAGTTTGTAAAACGGGTTTTGAGAGATTTATTTGTACAACATTTTGTCTGTTGTTTTCAACGTTCAGCACTTAACGTAATGTTTGTTACGCTGGAAAAACATTTAATTACCATAAAAATGTAAACGTGTACATTCTTGCGTGTGACAGGACCTTGGCACTTTAAATAACCTTAGAATGTCAGTTAAAAACACAGCGGCAATGATCTGATGTACAAGTGGCTGGAGTCATGCCCTGCCAAAAAATGAGGTTTTAAAAAAACACTAACAGGTTGTAAGTGCAAATTTGCCTTTTTTGCCATTTACAGTAATAGAACCAAAAGTGCTTCAACCATAAACTGAGAAGATCGACTACAGGAAAAACAGGTTTCATTTAATAAAAGGTGATCAAGTGTGCATGAACAGCGTCTGTCACCTTATTCCAGGAAGTTTGTGTCGTACAGAGAAAAATCACAGACTGGTTGGTGTTGGTGTATAAAAACCTCCAGCTTGCTCCTCAGAGCAGCATCCTCCACTTGCTCCACCAATCGGACGCTCCATACAGCGGCTCTCCATGCTTTTTCACTTATTGCCAGTGAGGTAGAGCATTATTGCATTGGGTACTTCCATGGTCTCATCTTTCACCAACACAACGTCGTAAGTGTCCAAGTAAGACTGCTTCCGCTCCTCCACCTGGACACAAGACAAAAGCCAAACACATCTTCAGAGTGTCTCACGGTTCGATTCTTCATTCAAGCAATTCTCGATTCTTGATACTAAACTTGCTCGAATAAAAACATTACAGCATATTTCAGTGTCAGCAACTTCAAAAACCAGCTGCAAGAAATGGTGCTGTTCCATAATTAAAATTGCACAAAATAAAACCTTTTGCTAGCCTGTCTTTTCTCCCAGAGGGTTAAAAAATAAAGTTGTGAACAAATAACACAAATGTGTGTTTTGTGTGATTTTTCAAGTTAGAAATTTTAAAGTAATAGTAGTCAGTCTGAATTTTGAGAGTGACTGCCTGGTCCGACAACACAGGCACTGAAAGCTGTCTGTGGGGCCACGGCGTGGAAAAGGTTTGGGAACTCCTGAACTGGAGCCCCCCAGACTGTCACTCTTCAGCGCATCGATCTGCTCTTACTTTGTCGTTGAGGAAGCCGATCTTCAGGATGTTCTCCATGTCCTGCACGCCGTCAGCCATGTTCAGATCCCCCAGCGAGTCTCCCAGCAGAAGCACGTTGGGACGCGTCCGCAGCTCCTGGAAGTGGCCCGTGTTGAGCAGCGCGCCTTCCCTCTTGTTGTAGATGTGGATCAGCTCTCCCTTGAAGGCCGTGAGCAATCCCTGTGAACCGACACGTCACGAGTCAAACGCGTTATCTCGGTCGTATCGCGTGTGGCCCAAATAAGCATCGCAGCTCATCGTGTGGGCGACTCACAGTTTCGTCAAAGTCCATGTAGTTGGAGAAAACCTTGACGTTAGAATGGAAAACGCCAGCCTGGAGGATGATCTCTTCCAGAATGTCTCCGATGCCGGCGGAGAAGATGAGCAGAGGGATGCTGTGCTCGTGCAGGTGGTTGAAGAAGAGCTGGTAGCCCTCCCTGTTCAAGGACCCACATTAGTTTTCACATTCGTACAGTTAGATTTGCTGTAAATTTGGAAGTAAGCTGATCTTCTGACCTGAGCATGACTTCAGACTCCCTCACCACAACGGCCAACATGTCTTTTTTAATCCTCTGATCCACCAGGAGCTTGTGGGCTTTGGTCCACCTGTGAAAGATGAAGGATAGTTCATAAACAGACCACAGTGTCATACAGAGAAGAGAGTAATATCATTGAACGGTTGGAAACTCACCATTCTACCATGAGGGGAATCTTTTCTTCTACTGGTCGTGAAGAGTCGATCTCTATGGGGTAGTAATAGTTGAGTAGCTCTTTGAGCTGAAGGACGGAAAGAAGAGTTATCAAGAAAAATGATAAAGTTCAGTGAATCTCCAAGGCCACGAGGTTTATCAAATGCAAAACAAATCAAAATGGAATGCGTTTGCAGCAAAAGAAAATCATATGTTGGTACCTTTTCTGTGCAGTCACTGGAGATCAGGCTGCTGTGCTCAACAATGTCTAAAGGTCAAGTGCGGGAAACATAGATTAACCACAACATGCTTCAAGTGCACAACCACGACTTTGAAACCATTCGTCAATGAACTTACTGTGGCAGGTGGGACACCTTTTGCCATTGTATGCAAATCTTGTCAGGGTCATGTCAAAATCTGAAATCACCTTGATGAAAATAGAAATGAACAATGCGAGATTAACTATAAATAAGCAGACGGCTGTTATGTAACTTCTGTTACGTCATGCTATGATTAAATTGGTGATGAATGAAGACTCACTCATGTAGATACATGATTTAATGTACCTGTAAGGTGTTGGAACCAGCCTTCAGCATGGACTCGAGGATCTCCTGCACCCTCTGAGGGTCCTTCATGAACACTGACGCGTTAGACAACTCTGGAATCTGAGAAATGGGAGGAAGTATCAGTGACAAACATTCTCAAAACATTCTTGAAGTTCTTGTGTGCAAGATTCTGTGGCTCTAATTGCAAGAACGCAAACAGAAATTCCTGAATTGATTTTATTTACCGTGCTTATCAAAAAAACAACGTCGTGAATTCTTGTATTTACTACAAATAAATAGTCATTCTGGGGGTATGTGCGACCGAAAGCGAACTTTAGCAAATCACTTCAATGAAAAATCGCGCCTGCACTTCAATGGAGCTAAGCTAAGAACAATATGTTGGGCTAGCTAGCTAGAAATAGAGTGCTTTTGAAACGATGCAGTCGCGCTACTTTTCGCTGTAGCCTTTCCGGTCTTAAAACAGAACAACAACAACTTTGTTTACCATTTTGCTGGAGTTACTCGACTCTTCGTTGGCGATATCCTTGTCAAAAGACGTGTCATGAGTTGTAGACAGGACTGTCAGCCACCGCTGTGTAGCTTTCGTTGACTGTGTTTGAGCGACGTCGGAAGAAACCGCAAGTTGAGCAGTTCCGCTGCCTTTCTGTTTTGTATAATTTGTTCAGAAGGTGAAATAAACAACATACGATTACAAATGACAGAATTTGTATTTACTTTACAACAGCAGAAGTTAGGTTTTATTATTATGTGGACTGGGGACGTTTAGTTACGCCTGTGTGTTGACATATACGAGCCTGGAAGACAAACTCGAACGCATCATCTTCGCTTGTGTAAATTGTAGTGGCACGTCCTGAACTCTTTCCCCGAGGAAAGCACACCGAATAAAAGGTTCCTACACCGCCTTATAACAGAGGCCAAGACAGGTTAAACAGCTTACGGTAACCTGTCATGTGCTGATCAGACCAAACCTAATCAAAAATATTTCTTAGTCGTGTGTCACTTTAAACGCCACTGTGTAGAAGTAATAGTAATTTATCTTTTAGGAGGATTTATGTGTTTGTTGTCTAAATCTGCACACAGTATTGTTTCAAAACAGACCCTGCACTATATGCAGTCTATATAAAGGTGTTGTTTTTTTTTTGTTTTTTTTAACAATAATTTTCTTGATTTTATTCACAGGCTTTTTGTACTCATGAAAAAGTAATTCCTGCGAGTTTTGGCAAAATGGGGGTGAGTACCATTATCTTCAAAATAAAATCAGAAGTGTATAGGTTGACTTTTTTCCTGACAAATGTCAGCTCTTTCCCCACCTTTCATCTAAGAACATCATCAAGCAGTCATCTCTGAGTTTCAGGAAATCTGTCCTTCCATTAAAAAAAAAAGACAATGAGTATATATTGTGATTTTTTTTTCTTGATGCCTATTTTATCTTCATTATGTAACTGTTTACAATAAAATTCTCTGCAGTGTCTTATATTTTTTGAGCATGGAATTAATAACTCTAGGTGAATTTCAAACACAAAGGACATGACAACAGCAATGGGGCCTTTTTGTTAGAAAACAAATTTTAATTGCAGGTGACAACATCAGCATAGTATCAGAGTACCACATGCAAAGCAAATTACATAGCTTGTTCCACACAATATCTTACAGTGCTTCTTCAAAAGATCACAAAGTGGAAATGAATATCATTTCTACACATATAATCTTTCTGCTGCTTTGGCCACCGCGTGGACTGTGGCAAATTCTGAATGTCAGTCACAACATGTAACAATCCCTTTTTATGTTTGGCCTTTAATTAGTGATTTTTTATCATCTCTTTGGAGAAGGAAACATCTCTTCTTTGCATCTCATTATGCATCCAGGCAGAGGTCTGAGAGAACACTTTTTTAAAAAGACATTTGATAATGGGACAAATGGACAAATAATTAGATATATATACATATATATGCATTTTAAATAATCAAATGTCACTGGTTGGAAACTGATTACAAAGCATTTCCCAAATACAATCAACTTGTCTGACATGAAAACAAATGAGATTAGCAAGTCAAAGTGCATTCGCGATTTAAAACCCCATCGTTATGAAAGACATAGATGCAGAAAAGTGCCATTTTAAAGAAACAATGTCCTGCAAATTCAAACCATACACAACACAGCATTCAAACATACACAGGATTCCTATGAACTCCTGAAGGAATGAAAATACACTAGGATAGAGCGCCAAAGTGCAAAAAAAGCAGAGTCACTGCCAACGTTTGCTGCTAAGCACAGTGGCTGAATTAAGTGTCTTTTTTTTTTTTTCCAAGAGGGAATGTTTAAATTACATCTGATCATATATTTAACTCAAATATTTGAGGCGTGAAGCTTTGATAGAGTGCATATTTTCAAGCAGTATGCAAGTAAACCAGACAGAAATAAACTGGTCACAGAGGTGGAAGAGAAACTGCAATCTCAAAGCGAGCTACTCTACACACGCCAAGCTCACAGCCTTTTTTAAACTAATATTTACTTACTGAGGCATAAAGATAAACAGAGCATTTTGTTTTCAATAAGTTAATGGTGAGTAAGACACAAAGATTGATTCATCCTTGACGAGTAGATTGTCACAGTGTTACAAACGGAATGAGACTTCATTGGTCAGATGCAGGAATGCAGTTATTATCAACGCCACAAGTACGGGGAAAGGAATGTCAGATATTAATGTTTATATACACAGCCGCGTGTGTCTTGTTTATGTACAAACAGATAAGCAGTATCTACACCAACACACTTGACGAAAGGACACCGAGTTGGCGACTGTGGCGGCTATGCTCTTATTCACATGTTTACATTCGTGGTATGGCTGCTCGCTGATCACCTGGAGACCCCCCGCACCCCCCATCCCCACCACTGCTTCCACCTTCCACCACTGTCCAACAAATCAGCAGTACAGTAGCACAGCACAAGGGTGGATGATACCACATGTGCGGTTGAATGAGATCCAGCATGACAGCAACACAGTACCAGCTGCAGCGTGACATGTATGAGCGGGGGAGGGGGGTGGGTCGGTGCAACGGCAGAGCCGACGGCCAGTGCTGGCAGCAGTTCTCAGAGGTGGACCGATGCGGCTCTCAGCACTCGATCTGCGACTGGAGCTGCCGGCGCAGGGTGAGCGTGCGCCGGTGCAGCTGCTGCATCTGCTGCATGCGGTCCCGCTGCCGCGCCAGGTTCTGCGGCATGGGGTAGCGCTGGCAGCCGTACAGGAAGCGGTAGGGGATGCGAACGTGGCAGGCGGTGGCGCGGCAGCGCGGCTGCGGCATGGGCGGCAGCAGCATCCAGCGCTTGCGCTCGGCGCAGTAGCGGTAGGCCTCCTTGCGGTACTGCTTGTCCACGTCGTCGCTGTTCTTCCAGCCGCCGATGATGAAGACGTCCTCGTCGAAGTGGCAGATGGCGGCGCCCTCGATGCTGGTCACCTCCGGCGGCAGGCTCTCCAGGATCTCGTCGGAGATGCGCGCGCTGATCTTCTGCTTCACCACCTCGTCGCGGACGGCGTAGCTCTTGGGGCAGCAGGAGGCCGTGTGGTAGAAGTTGGTGGAGGCCACGGCCATCTGGAAGACGCAGTAGTTGTCGATGAGGGGCAGCGAGTCCACGTCCTGCCACTGGCGAGTCTCTGTGTCGTAGCGCGTGGTCACCGTCTTCAGGCCGTCCTCGTTGTCGATGTCCACCGGCGTGCGCGCCGTCACGTACACGTAGCGGTCCTCCACGCTCAGCACCTTCACGTCGCGCAGGATCTTGGGCGCCGACTCCAGGTTGTGCCACTTGTCCTGCTCGGGCTCGTACACGCTGACGTCCTTGAAGCCGGGGCTGAAGTTTCCGTGGCCGCCGATGCTGTAGAGGATGTCCTTGATGCAGGTGAGGCCAAAGGAGTGCTTGCGCGTGGTCAGGTTGCTCACCTGCTCCCAGGTGTTGCGATTGGGATTGTAACGCTCCACCGTCTTGGCGAAGCCCGGCTCCATGGAGCCGGCTACGTAGATGTGGGACTCGGTGGTGGCGATGGCGTGGCCGTCCAGGTGGTTGTGGATGTGCGGCAGGTTCACCCAGCGGTCCTCGTAGATGAAGTAGCCCACGCACTCGCTGAGGTAGTCTCCACCCTCCGACACGCCGCCCACAACCATGATCACGTCCATGTTCTGGCCAAAGCGGGGCTGAAAGGAGGCCATGTGAGAGGACCAGAACTCCATGTCGGCCGACTTGATGTTCTCAAAGCGGATGGCGTGGCCCTCCACCGCCTCCGACACCAGCCGGAGACAGGCTTCGTTGGCGGCCACCAGACTCTCGTTCTTCACCACCCTGGTCAGGTAGGTGGGCTTGATCTGGGGCAGCCTGAGGAGACGGAACAGCTCCTCGAAGTAGCGGCTCCGCTCCTCCGAGTTCTTCTGCACCCACTTCACCACGGCCTCGAACAGCACCTCCTCGGAGTCCACCGTGATCTCGGCGTCCGACAGCCAGTCCCGCACCAGGTGGAAGGGCAGCGTGTAGAACTCGTCGTCCTGGATCACCTTGTGGAAGTTGCGGCGGATCATGTCTGCGGCGCGGAGGGCCAGCTGGTCCAGGGAGTACATGTGGGCCAGGCTGTGCACGGCAACGCAGTTGGTCAGGCTCAGCTTCTTCTTCAGGAACTCGCCACAGAAGTCCTTCAGCTGCAGGAGGAGGAACCTAACAAAAACAAGTGTTTGCGAGTGAAAATATATATAAATAAGTATGGGTGATGTTGTGTTGCCAGGATTGTTTTCTACTAAACTGAGAAATAGAAAAAAAAAAAAAAACTTGTTATATGTCTTATCCCCAATTTTAGACATTAAAATCTGAAATCCAGCTGAACTCGCATATTTAGCCCAATGTTTACAGTCTACTGCTAAACAATGAATCTTAGCTTCCTGTTAAAATTGAAAATTTGCAGCACAAAACTAGGTGATGTCAGTGGGGCAGAACCAACGCACAGTTGGGATTGTCTAGCAGACTGTTTAAGAGCCCATTGTGACATCACAAGGAGCTGATTTCCAGGACTGAATGACATGGCACACACACTGCATGACAGGTGGAGATTACGTGAATTACAGGGGGGGGGCGGCGGCATTTCCCATTTCTGATGAGTTCGCGGACTGACTGCTAGCGGTACCTTGTTGCTGAAGAAGCTTAGCAAGGTGAGTTTGAACAGAGGGTTTCTGTCGCACCATGCCAGACATCTGGGGCCTAACATTTAAGCTCGTCGTACTGCTGCGTTTTCTGGGCAAAGCCAAAAATGTCTTCTTACCTGTCGGCCAGCTCCAGCACTTCATGCACGTTGCAGGTGCTAACGCGTATCTCCCCGGTGTACATGAACTGTATGACGCTCTCTACCGTGTCCGGGTCGGGCCCCAGCTCGGAGCTCCACTCCTTCATATCCACCCGTCCGGACAGGGACTCTGAGAACTGCCCCCCGAGCAGCGGCGTGAAGTAGTCGGTGGCCGCGGCCAGGACGGACCGGTGGGCGGAGAACTCGCAGCTCTGGACGCTGCCGCTGGCCGCGCCGCTGCTGAAGGCCAGCGTCACGTCGCAGAACAAGCCCTGCTTCCGCTGCTCGTTCTGCCGCCGCGACAGCTCCGAGCAGTGGGAGGAGGAGGTGAAGTCCTCGGTCTCTTCCGCGTCCCCGTCCCCGGCGAGGGCGCTGGGTGTGGCGGTGGCGCCGCTGCCCCGGGCGGAGTCGTCGGGGTTGGGGGCCGCCGCTGCCATTGTGCTGGCGCTAGAGGAGAGCGGTGGCGGTGAGTGGAGCAAGGCGGCGAAGGAGAGCAGGCGACATACGCAGCCACACATACGGGAAGACGGAGGGCGAGAGGAGAGAGGAGCACGGCGGCGGCGGCGGCTGCGGCGGCGGCGGCGCGGAAGTGCGTTTCGCGTTCGTCGCTTCGGCGACTTAAAGGGGAGTGTGGGTTACTTTAAGAAAACAAACCGCCGTTTAATTAAAAACACCAATAGGTTATAAACGCGGGGGACAGTCAGATTTGATTGAACTAAACACGCGTTGCGTGGGGAAAATATATATATACCGGTTTATTCGTATTTTACATGCAAATTTCTCGTAGCAGTTTAGCAAAAATGATCCCTGACCGGAGACTTGCAAACATGTTAATGGCGGTGTACGCTTAACGTTGGTATGTCTTTTTTATTTGCATTTTTCATTGCTACCAGTCATAAAATCAAATGGGAAACTCACCTTCAAGTGCCTCAGCGGTTAAAGCGCATAAAAAAAACTACGAACGAGGAACTATCTTCTGTTTGGTAAACAGCGACGGGGAGGGGAAAGAAAATGCTGACATGCGCAGTAGGAAGAAGGCGTCGCTGACGTTGATGACGTATGCGGCTCTTGCTCGCTGACGTGACGGGACTGAAGTACGGAGCAGGATTAGGGTCAAATGATGGGAGTTACGTCACACGAGATTCTTTTTTTAGGTACGGCTCCCCGTCTGTAAGGTTTGAGACAAACAAACGTCCATAGAATCGATATGGTTTCATTTCCAATCACTGAAGTCCACTTCTTCTTCTGCACTTTCCCTTATGTACATACATGTGACGATCTTTGAATAGTCTTGCCGCCATTTCTTTTCTTTTATGGTAAAATGACCCACTGTCATTCGTTTGCCAAAACCCCGATAAGGAAAACTATATTTAATAATTTTGACTTTAATCTAAGTTAAAAGTAAAAGAACTACCGTTGTGCCTCCAACCTTAAGGCAACAGAAAACCTAGTTGGAGCATCCAGAGCACACTCAAAAACAGGCGGTGGCAGTATTGCATCACTGGAAAAATGGAATCATACAAAATGTCACCATTAATAAAATAAAAAATAACTAAACAAAGAAAAGTGCCTCCTGGTAACTGTTGGATTAAGAAAGGTTGAACCTCAAAATAGTTACTGGTGGTTCTGTATAAATGCAGTATGGTTAAACCAAGAATATAAAAAGTCCCACCACCACATGACATTGACTGCATTTTATTTTACTCATTTTCAACACACAACTTTGTACGGAGGCACGTTTAGTTCACATTGAAAGTCAAAAACAAACAGCGCAACAAAAGGAGGATACTGACGATGGCTGCCGTGCATGTTCTTTCAGAGCACACATCTCCCCATTTTCTTAATTAAAAAGACAACAGTCAAAGATGTACAATGTACAGTGTTACATTTCCAGACGTGATACCTACCATGCTAAAAGTGTCAATCAGTTTTTAGTAAAACAAAGAAAAAGCCAACAGAATTAATGGAGACAAAAACACAAAAGTCCAAAACCAGACGAACCCACACGGCCAGGCCAGCAACTCATAAATATTATCATAATATTTGGATCATTGAGCTGGGATTGGTGCATCTACATAAACAACATCAAAACAGAGCAAACATGAAGACACTTGATATTTTTTTTAATCACCAATTATTTAGATGCAACATGATTTTTATGTCTGACGCAGGGTTTTGATGATCCCCCCGACAGACTCAGAACAGAATTTAAATGACATCATTTATTCTTCATGACTAACAGCAGCTGTAATAAAATATGTGACATTTAAGACCTGCAGTGAAGTATTACGATCGTAACATTATTTCAATTCACAGCTTCACAAACAGGGCTAATTTGTACCATTAATGAGAAATATCAATACATTCATAAATAAATAAAGCTCTGGTCTACAGTATGATCCCAAATACAGACGTTGTTGTGCTACAGGTTAAAAACCCTTTTGCAGCGAGCTCACAATTCCCAAGTTGCACAGTGACGCGACCGTCTGTGTGTGTTACAGACACACATGCTCGGTTAATATAACAATGGTTTAATATTTAGAGGTAACTATTTTTCTTTTAGCTAGCCATGAGAGATGTATTGGATGAGAGGTCAACTCTCACCTGCATGCAATGACTCATAACCAAAGTACCTTCAGTGTCAGTGCCCGATTTGTCTACCTGGGGCTTCACAGTTTAGCAGGTTTGATTGATAACACACCCCACCCCTCACCCCCAAACACACAACTGCAGCACTAACAGGTTTACAAAACTAAAACTTTAGCAGTTTATATCTATATTATATATAGTAAGATCTTCTCTATGTATTATGGCACTGGTATAATGACAGTAGGGATGATGTGTTAACAGCTGGGGAGGGGTGGGGGGGCACTCTTGGATTTAGTCCCTTCCCATTACATGGACATGTGTTCCGGGAGCACATAAGAGATGTCGTCCCATGGGTGGCGATAGAGACCCTGCTTCAGCCTCTTCTGGTCCAGATAGTGTCCTGAAAAACAGATAATTACAGTACAAGGTACAGGTATGTGTCATATTGCACTGCCTCAGTGTGTAAATGTATAACTAATATACCGATGAATCCCATGCTGCGTCCCAGGACGAAGATGCCGTTCAGTGCTCCGATTTCCACAAACTCGTCGGCTTCATCTCTGCAGGATGCAAAAATAGTCGTTTTAATGATCGTCACCAGGTCACCTGACTGCTGATAACTGTTGATGTTAACTCGTTAGCTGTGGAGAAACAGGATCTTGTCAGAATTGATTGATTCACCTAGTGAAGCCACCACAAGTCCTGAGCAAGTCCACAAAGGCCACGCCAATGAATCCGTCCACATTCAGGATCAAGTTGGGTTTCTGAGACAAAGAAACACAAGACAGATGACATATTAGAAACAAAAACACCTATCAGTGTTAGCAAGAGCAGTTTATGAGAATATGGACCTTACTTTGGACGTGGTGATCTTTTCAACTTCCAGAGCGTAGTCCAGCAGCTGAGTGGAGGAGAAGTGCTGCTTCACAAAGTCCTTCAAGATCTGGACCCTCATGTCTGGGTTGTTAATCTGGGCGGGAAAAAAAAAAAATCCTTTCATTCAATCAAAAGCGGCTTATTTTATGAACTCCGTGGAAACAGTGGGAGGCAAACAAGGCAAAATGTGGTTTCAAGATGTGGCCAAAAAAAAAAAAAAAATCATTCTGTTGCTGCACTCACGGATTTGACCCTGTGACCGATTCCCATGATCAGCTTCCCGTCCTTCTTCATCTTGTTGACAAACTCCATGGGCAGCATTCCGCTGTCGAAGGCCTTGCTGAACTGCTTGGCCGCTGCATCCAGAGCTCCTCCAAATCGGTCACCCTGAGAAAGCAGCAAGAAGGAACAAGGCCGCCCTAGTTTAGGAGATGTTCCAGAGTGAGAATTGTATCTTCTCTTAGAATGGTCTTACGATGGTGAGGAGGCCAGACGTGAGGCTTGAGATGAGATCTTTGCCTGCACGAGCGCAGACAATGGTGTTGTGGGCGCCGGAGACGGCAGGGCCGTGATCGGCAGTCACCATAAGGCACATCTCGATGAACTGGCAGGCGTACCTCGGCAGCCTGGGCACAGGACATGGAGTTTTTGTGTGCGTGTGACTGAAAAGAACTGGGGAAGTTTTGAATCCTACTGGTTTAGGATTCTGACCTTCTCTGGAACCACAGTAGGCCGAGGGTTCCTCCCAAGCCGATCTCTGACTTGAAGACCTCGGTGATGGGCATGCCTGCGTAGATGAGCTCCTGACCCCTCTCGTCACAGATGCTGGTCATGAAGGAGGCAGGTTTACGGATCAGGCCGAGCTCCTGCAGGGTTGGAGGGGGAGAGCAGAGAATCTGGAGTTTCAAACTGTCACATCAAAACATTACTGGGAGCATCCTCAGAATGAGAGCGACACGCACCCGAGCCCAAGAATAATCCATTGGCACAGTGGGTGGAGGCATCTCCTCAGCTGGCTGGATGACCCCTCTGGCCACAAGGTCATCATAAACAGACCTGCAAAAATGAAAAGAGTCTTAAAAAAGTGCTCCTGGAAACACCTGATCTGATTCAGATTCACAACATTTCCACTGACTTGATGATTTCTCCCAGCTCGTCGAAGCTCCTGGGGACAAAGGCTCCAGCCTCCTTCAGGGCCTTGTTCTTGGCCACCGCCGTCTCCGATGCCTGGTTGGCGCAGGCGCCCGCGTGGCCAAACTGAACCTGAAGGAGGCGCATTAAAGAAAGCCACCTTTAATGAGTCAGGCTGTGACTTGCGAGCTTATCAGGCCTCTATAGTGTTGCCCTCTCACCTCGGAGGAGAACATGGTGGCGCAGGTCCCGATGCACCAGCACACCACCGGCTTGGTGATCCTGCCCTGTTTGATGCCCTCGCAGATCTTGTACTCCTCTGTGCCTCCGATCTGCACCGGGGTGGACACGGTGTAGCGGTTTATAATTTTAGTCATATTAAGTCAACCAAGAATCAAAATAAATGAAAACCAACACATTTCTTTCACTTTTCAAAATATACATTGAACTAAAACAACCAAGGGATACTTTAATCAGTCTTTCAAAAACAAAATAAGTCACAAAACACAACAAAGAACTTCTTAGCAGTTCAATTTTTTTTTAAGCACACAAAAAATAAAAGTTCTTTCTATAGTCGTCAAAAAACAAAATCAATTCAGTTCTGCTTTTATTTTCCCTTTTCAACTACTTGGTTCAGCATGCAAGTTTTTAATTGTAAATTCTTAAAAGAAGGATCCACCCCGTGCGGTCAGTCGACAGCTGCCTCAAAGGCTGGCGGGCGTCATCGCTGGCTGGGCTGACTTATGACTCACCTCTCCCAGAACGACAATCATCTTCACGCCGGGAGTGTCCTGGTAGCGCAGCACGTGGTCGGTAAACACGGAGCCAGGATATCTGGGAGGAGGGCGGGGAGCCATTACAACACAGTGCCAGCATGTTTACACAAAGCCGCTGCAGATAAAGAAAGTCACTCTACCTGTCTCCGCCGATGGCCACGCCCTCAAAGACGCCGTCGGTGGTGCGAGAGATGATGTTGTTGAGCTCGTTGGACATGCCGCCCGAGCGCGACACGTAGGCCACGCTGCCCGGCCGGTAGAGCTTGGAAGCCAGGATGTTGTCCAGCATCCCGCCCGTGTTCCCGATCTTGAAGCAGCCCGGCTTGATTCCTCCCACCTGCACAGGCAGAAAAGGCCCCAAACGCTCAGACGAGGCAGATTCAAATCAGGCCTGAGAGGTGGAGGCGGAGTTCTCACAGTGGCTGGTCCGATAATGGTGACGCCCTTCTCATCCGCAGCTTTGATGATTTTCCTGGTGTGAGCCTCTGGGATTCCCTCGGCGATGATGGCGATGGTGTGGATCTGGAAACCAAGTCCAAAACAAAAACACAATATTAGTTCTTCCTTCTTCTTCTGATTATGCGGTGCCTCACAGACCGAGGCTGCGCTCACCTGCGGGTACTGCAGGGTCTCCATGGTGCTGTCGAAGGCCGAGCGCAGCGACGCAAAGCTGATGAGCACGTCCACGTCGGGATGCTTCTTCATAGCGTCGCTCATGTTCTTGTACACGGGCAGGAGGATCTCCTTGTGGCCCCAGTAGAACTTCTGCTTGTGGTCTCCGCTGGAAGAAAAAACACAGAGCTCCATCAGGATCTGGTGCAGCGGCAGCAGGATACGTAGGGAAAAAAAGGTGACGCCTACGTGAAGGGGTAGACCATGGCGGCGACGGACGGCTCCTCTCTGGAGCAAACGTAGTCAAAGTCCATCATGCCCTGCACGGCCCGGGTCTGCATGCCCCACACGATGGACTTGGTGTGTTTGCTGAAGAGGGCTGTCGCCTTGGCTGTGGTGGGGAGGACAGGAACAGCTGAGTTTATGATGTTTGCTATAATGTCAATGGTGAGAAGAAGAAACGATAAAAAAAGCTTGATCTCGCAGTCAGATGCAGCACTTTTTCCACATCGAGTGTGTGTGTGTGTGTGTGTGTGTGTGTGTGTGTGTGTGTGTGTGTGTGTGTCTGCCGCGCATGTGTGAGTACGCACTGGCTGGAGCTCCGTTTTTGACCTTCTTGGCTGGGGATCCTTCCACTCTGGCTTTGTGCTCAGAGAAGGAGGCAGTTCTGCTGGATGCTGGGGTCTGGAAATAATAAAACACCAGTTCAGTTTCATTGTAAATGTGACGCAGTTTAGATTTTCATCATCTTAAACTTGCACAACAGTGTTTTTTTTTTTTTAATCTTCCAGAGTTGCGTTGCAACACTAGAGATGCCTGCAATTGTTCAGTCCATCAAACAAGCTCTACATTTCAATAAACTGGCACATGCATGTGTGTGTATGTGTGCGCGTGCACATGAACAGACACACGCAGAGTCACTCTACTGAAAGCTGCGCACTCGCAGTCTTTAATGGACGCCTCGGGGCGGTCGCAGTGCGTCAGCGGCCGAGTTCCTGCGACTGCTGGAGTAAAAGCACAAAGGAGCCACTGGGCGTCTGATAATCCGCTCCACTGAGGAGAGCAGACACAGAGGCCGTGGCGTGGGAGTTCTCTAGGATGGAGCCGCACGACACCACAACTCACCGACGTGCTGCCGCTGGAGTTGAGCAGGAAGTTGGCGGTGTGGGCGGCGACGGGAGGCTGGTTGGGGATTGGCCGGTGGCCCAGCGCCATGCCGACAATGGCCGTCATGTGGGTCTCCGTGCCAAAGACGTGGATGGGGATTCCGGTGGTTTTGCCTGAGGGGGAAAAACAAATGGACAATATGACTCAATCGGTGATTGACAATAAACAAATAAAAAGTGCTTGTCAGGCAGAGTTTTGACAACATACCAACTTCTCCCATCACTCGCAGACCCTCCTGGTAGTTGGGGCCACCGCGGCGGACAAAGATGGTGACCTCGTGCTCCTTCAGCGGCACCTGGTAGTCTCTGATGGCGCGGACGATCCCCTGGGAGACGGGACGGGTCGGTGAACAACCCAGCATAGACGCCGAAGCAGCTACAAAATAACCTTAAAGCCTCGTACCTTAAATGTTGCTGCGACGTTGGTAAAGTTTGCGATGCTTCCCCCAATAATCAAAACCTTTCCTGTTAAAAGAAGACGATTATTTCAGATTGTAAAAAAAGAAAAAAACCTGCACGCAGGAACGGCTCAGGGCGGCACTTCCTACCGTCTTGGTGTTTCTCTCTGGTCATCAGCGACAGGATGGTCTTGGCGTAGTCGTAGGTCTGCTGCTCGCTCGGAGCTCCCGAGTACTCGCCGTAATTGGCCAGCTCGTTGACGCCACCCAGGTCGCAGATCGTGTCACTGCGAGAGAACCGGTCTTAGAGTGCAGTTCATTTCAGTGCAGACGCCGACATTTCTCTGCATGCTGCACGTGCACTTGATGTTTCAGCAAGATGACTTTGTCCCTTTGCAAGAACTACGAGGATTAAGTTCTTATTTTGTCTTATTAACAATAAACAACAAAACAATTTCCATTTGCTTGTCTGCCTCCGATGCAGCCACACCTTTAAAAAAATTCTCTGGCAAATACTTCATGACAATAATTGGAATCTAGTGAAATTTTAAGGGTGTCCAAAAACTTTTGTCCACAACTGAATTTATTCTTGCGATCTCAAATCTTTCACCCCCAGTGTCTGTGCTAAACTAATGCTGTTTAGCAAGCAGACGCAAGGAGCTACAGTGCCGCTGAGCCGGGGGAATAATTAGTCACGGCTGGTGTGTTTACGTGCTCACTGTGCAGCTCCGACAGACAGAGAGAGAGACGGAAGGAGTCTGAGCCCAGACCTCCGTCTCACTGCTGCAGAGCGTTGCGCAATTAAACCAAATTAAGGGCGGTGCCAGTGTGTTAAAGTGGCGACAAAGGGAGAAAAATGAGGGACATTCAGCCTGGTTTGTCCTGGTGCGGCACAGTAATGGGTTACCTGTAGACCACCGAGGCTCCTCCCCCTGCCACCATGGTCCAGATCCTGCCTCGGGGGTTGAGCAGCGTCAGTTTGAGGCTGGCGCCGCTCTTGGCGTCGAGGTCGGCGATGTAGGCCTCCTGAGAAAAGGTCAAAGATGGAAGAGTGCTGGCTCTTAATCAGAGCGGGACTCTGGCCTGCACTCGGACTGATTCTGGAGAGCCATTCATTTGATGTGTTGTATAAACACACAGGAGTGGAATCAGTGGATGTGCACCGGTGCCTTGCTTTGTGACAGTCACAGCCACAGCTGGTGGTGGCTGAGATGGAAAAAAAATGAAAAAGCTTGCAATCAAAGGCGCCTGCTGCTGTCCCTCGACTCGGCTCCCGACTCAGGAAGCCCAATTAGAGCGCAGACAGTCTGTCTCAAACCTGCTGCAGACCTGCAGCACACACTCACTTCCTTCTCCCAACCGCACCGTGGACCTCATTATACACAATTTACTCCATTAAGTGGAATTTGCGAGTGGGTTCACATGCGCTGTCCTGGAAATCAACCTTTAGTGATGTCACAGAGGGTACAAAGACCTCTCTCATACTGGCAGCAACACCCAGAATCTTCTTTATTTTTAATCGCCTTGAGAACCTTGCAGAGGCTCCAACAAAGCATCAGTTTAAGTTTATATGGTGCTCAAGGAATTAATGTAGAAGCTCCAAAGCACTCTAGTTTATAACATCACAGACATAAAGATTTTATTATGCACAGGTCTCTTTCTGGACAACCTCTGCATCGTATAAACTGTGGGCGGGGCTTGGTCTTCTCCCCAGTGAGCCATAAAAAAAATCTGATTTGTCTTTTTTATTACATTTTCTTTTGAAATGAGAGGTCAAGTGAAAATGTCGTCACTCGCTTCCGCCGAAAGACTTTTCATTTTAGATTTGACCCTTGACCCCTCACCTCAGGGTAGGCCTCCCTGCCGAAGGGCGGGGGGAACTCCACGTCGCCCCACTTGGCCTTGCAGATGTAGTCGGCGGTGGCGTCGATCTTGGCCGCCATGTCCAGCACGTAGACGCCATCTTTTGTCACCACTGGCAGAAAGAAACAGAAGAACGGAAGAAAAGAGCGTCAAGAAGGAGCAGGCGGAGGAGGAGGAGGAGGAGGAGGAGGAGGGTACAGGCTGACCAGATCCTTGCTGCAGGAGGTGGGAGGAGGTGCTGCGACTTCAAAGAAGGCAACAAAAAAAAACAACACTAAACAGTCTCAGCAGCGGCGCTGCATCCACAGAAACAGCTGCTGCAGGGTTTGTACTGGCACCAAACTGCTGCCTTCATCAAACAGCCAGGACATGAATTATTCAACCTTTTCCTCCCAGAGTGTTTGAATCCGACTGAACCCGACTCTTGGATTGATTCGAAATTCCCTTTTGATGTTTCTTTTTTTTTTTTTAAATTGATAATCCCACAACATTTTTTATTCATAAGTGTTGGAATAAAGCATGTAAGCTGTCGTCTCTGCTTGTAACAACACGGTTTAATCACAGGGAGCCTGGTGGAAGATGGAAAAACAAACACCTACCCAGTGGGTTGATCTCCAGGTAGGTGAAGAAAAGTTCCTCGTACAGGTTGAAGAGGCCCACGATGAAGTTGGCCAGAACCCTGCAGAGACAAACAAAGTGTTCTCAGTACTGAAATACTGAGAAAATTAATTTAATTGAGGTAATTAATTAATTCCTGCAACCAGCTTGATAAAAGTGACGATGGTCTGTTTATATTATTTGAACTGCTCGTGCAAATGATATTTAAAAACTAGCAGCAGAAGAACGGAGGTCTCAGTGAAGACTAGTCCGCCCTTTACTTCCTTTTTCTCACCCCACTTTTCACAACCCTAAGCGATGTCACAAAGGGCTGCGCAACACCTCTTCGATTTGTTAAAGGACTTCAAAATGAATAGCAAATCACATCAAACACTCAACGCTGTTGACAGCTGATTGGAGACGAGCTGGAAAAAACAGAAACGCTTCGCCTGGATAAAATGCAGAGCGACGTCGCTGCAGGGGAAGAAAAACAGACAAACAAAATCTAATTTTTCTTCCTCCTTCACGTCCTGTCAAAAACAGAGCAGAGACGAGGGAGGAGGGGTGAGGAGGGGTGAGGAGGAGGGGTGAGAGGCGGGTCAGCGTTTGGTGGCCAGTCAGCCGTGGAGGCACCTCGGCGTCGCTGTTCGCACGTCAGCCGGCTGTCAGGGCTGACTGGAGCGTCCCAGGAGGAGAAACACTGAGAGCCCGAACCCCGAGTGACTCAGCGTCCAGTGTCTGCATCTGTGTGTGTGTGTGTGTGTGTGTGTGTGGCTTCCTTCAATGTCGGCCAAGGCGGTGGCGTCCAGGCCCCGGTGCTGCCGTCACCAGAGCTGGAACACGGTAGAGATGGATGGAGCGAGACAGGGAGGAGGGGAGGAGAATAGAGGGAAGGAAGAGGTGGAGAGGGGAGATGGGTGGGGCGGTGGGGTGGGTGGGGGCTGAGCTGCTGTATCCGACCCATCAAAAATAAATGGACGTGCTCTGAATGAGCCGGGGCAAAAGCAAAAAAGAAAAAAGAAAAAAAAGAAGAGGGCGATGGTGGAAGTGGATGAAAGGCGAGGCCGAGGAGGGAGACTGTCATTTGTGTAATGGAACACACCCCAACCCCCCCCCACCATCACCGCCTCCACCCATCTCCTCCTTCACAAGCTAAGCTCCGCCCCAGCTCGACACATTTACTGCCAATATCAACGTTCCTCCTCCTCCTCCTCCTCCTGCTCTTCCTGCTCCTCCTGCTCTTCCTCCTCCTCCTCCTGCTCTTCCTCCTCCTCCTCCTCGTGTTGTTTCTTTATATTGCTACGGCTCAAACCGTTGGCTTCAGTTTTAAAGTGGGAAACCTCCCTCATCCGTCTTTCAGAGCTCGAGTCTCGCAGCGTTTTTATAAACTGGCTTTGGTAAGCGATTGGCTTGCTTTTTTTTCTAGTTGTGACGAAAGCGGAGACTGACTTTTGCAAGCTGTCAGTTAAAAACCACAGGAGAAGAATGGAGAGAATGATAAGTGCGTGCGAGTGCGAAGCTGCCGCTGCTAAAGAGGATTATTTATCACAGGTGCAGCAGAAGTGAGAGAGACTGGACGGCACTGATGCAGAAAAACAAGAGAGAGGAGCCACTACTGAAGCGACGTGGCTACGACGACTTGTTTCTTTCTCCATGGAAACACGGCTGTGGTGCTTTTATTTCCCCGCAGGGTCAGCGACACACGTCACAAATCAAACTGATGAGTAAAGATCAATAAACGAGTCCAACTAAAAGCAGCGGGTTGTATTGGGTCAATACGGCCCCACCGTGTCCCCAGAACCCATGGCCCCGCCCACTGTGTGTTGACTCAGCTCTGATCCCCCCCTTCTGACTCACGCCCTCTTGTCGTTGGAGACGTGGGTCAGCAGCTCCTTCTTCACCGACTCCTCGCTGATCTTCTGGTCCACACCCACCAGCAGCTTCTTGGCCTTGGCGTCCACGTCGCCCACATCCACCCCTCCCTCGTGGTGAAACAGCACGTGGTCGCCTTCCCGGCTGGCGTAGATGCACACGTAGAACTCCTCCTCCTGAAAAGCGGGTCATTAAAAGGGTAATTAAGCTGGAATTAAACTGCAGACTGGGTAATTTGTTTGTAGCTCACCTGTTTATGTGGGACGAACGGCTCGATGAGGAAATTCTTGAGTACTCCCTTGGCTTTTCCCACCTGGAGACGATCGACACAAGGCAAATTAAATGCACGACACAGACGAGTAATATGAACACACCTGGGTTGCAGAAATACATTTTGCACTGCGGTATGTTGTGCGGTTTTGTTTTTTTGTCATTATATGTTGGTGTCTGTACATTCTGCACAGACAAACAGCAGGTGGACTGCTGGTGTTAAAGGGAGAGGAGTAGAGTTTGTGATACACAAGCTAATGACTTCACGGAAAATGGCGTCGAAAGATTAAGATGAAAGAAAAATGGAAAATGTCACTCCAGGCGAAAGCTCGTTCCAGCCGCTGCAGCCAGTTTGATGAGGCTGTCACTACTCCTGCACTAAAGACCCACCAGCAGTAGCAGCAGAGCCTGGCAGGCAGTCGGCGAGCAGGGAAAAAAACAAAGAGTGAAAGGTCGGGAGGGAGTTGCCGCTCTGAGGGAGCGGAGACACAAAGGAGGTGGATAATAGGTGGAGGAACCTAACTGGAAAAACCCACAAGGGGACTTTAGACAAACGGAGCGACTCCTCGGTTTTACCTCGCAAAGGAAGAGAAGCCGTTCGTGCTGTGATAGAGATTTGCATGTCAAGTGAATAATCTGCCTCGAAACGATCGACAAATAAACCGTGAACCAAAACAACCACCAATACAAATACTGTCAGTTTGCTGAGACATGCCATTGAAAATGCACCGTACATCATTAACGTTAACAAAATATGCAGCTGCCGATTTTTTTTTAAATCATCCTGATCTGGGAAACTTGTGCATGTCCCAGTCACAGACGCAGGTTGATGTTTCTCTGCTCAAAGCATTGAGTGGAGACAGACAAGAATGAAATGATTAGTTCAGTTATTGCATTTTTTTTTTCAAATCGTTGTGTGATTGTTTTAACTAAAAATTTTGCATCTTAAAAGAACCGCAGCACTCGGGCTGGAGCCACGCCCTCATTGTCCACTGGAGGCACCATTTATTTACTGGCAAACTGGCAGCTGCTGACAGTTTCTTCTCATCTGTTCATCACACACACACACACACACACACACACACACACACACACACACACACACACACACACACACACACACACACACACACACACACACACACACACACACACACACACACACACACACACACACACACACACACACACACACACACACACACACACGTCAATGCTTTATGAGCCTATCCAGTAGCTCTGCAACTTCTTCTTGGTGCTTTATGAGGCAGAGCAGCGCCTGGGCGGCACGGTGATGGATGTACTGACTGGACCGAGAGGCGTTGAAATGACTGTTGAATGAATCAGATTTACTACTCGACTACGTGTTTGTGTCCAAACGCGTCAAGCCAAACAAAAACAAAGGTATGAGAGCGCAGCGAAGCAGAGACCCAGACGGAGGGGGAACACGTTCGGCTGAGGATGAATCACAGGAGCGTTCAGCAAAGAGCTCTCCGCTGTGAAGGAGGGGTGAGACAGCAGACAGGGTGGGGGTGTTTGGGGGGGGGAGAAGGGTGACGCACCGTCGTCTCCTTCATGAGGCGGGGCCTGAGCCACTCTCTGACGCCACCGAGGTCCAGGTTGACGCCCACCAGGCCGAGCTTCCCTCGCCGCTTGATGAGCTGGTCGGGCTTCACCACCAGCCTCTGCAGGACAAACAGAGGATTTAAAACAGAGCACCGACTCTGAATTGATAAGATACCGCCGTCACTATGTAACATTAAGGGAGGAAGCAAGCAAACGTGATTGGTCACTTTTTGCTGGAATCAATAACGATGCCAGGAGCCACAATCCAACAAAATCACTGGTGTTGTAAAGCTGTACAGTGATCCATGCATGATGATTTATTTTATTTTTTTGTTAGAAGACGCCAAAAGACTGTAGTTGAACAATTAGAATCTAGAATGTAGAATTCATGTTTGGATGAAATTGAAAAATAATCTAAAAAGACATTTATGCTGATAATTACTTCATATTTTGCTACATATGGACTGTACTTGTTCATCTATCGACTAATGTTAATTTAAATCTTTCCATGACTTGGATCAAAGTCTCAAAAATTGTAAAACAAAAAACCAAACAAAACCAAACAAAAAAAACCTCAAAACTCAAAAGACTGGATCCATACATCTTAACAGTGTTTTTTCTTATTCACTTATATTTGTATTTTGGCTTCAGTGACTTTGCAAAAAGAAAAAAAAGAAAACCCAAACATTACAATTTACGACGTTAGAATGAAGGTGAGGATTATATCTATCTATAGGAATCTCTTGCATTCACGTCATTGCTGCGACAATAAAGGAAAAATACACCCAACCCATCCCCTCTCTCACTTACAACACAGATAAAGAGGATGAATTATGACAGAGGGGCCATTAGTCTCTGGATGCTGGCCAGTAAGCTCGGAGCGGGAGGACGGAGGGTGAAAGTTAATGTAATTTCTTAATCAATTCTTCTGCAGCGTCTATCTCCACGCATCTGCCCTGCACTTCCTCCCCAGGACCGTCCAGATAGAAACCTCCCTGGGAGGGAGGCCAATGACATTTTATTCTCCAAGACGAGTCCCAGAGAGTAATCCAATTTACTCCTGCTGCAGTCCGTCTCACCTGCTGCCGCATCGGTCCGACGAGCGGCCGCCTGCAAGCCAAGCAGCCAACGCAGCCGCTCGGCAGAGAAACCCGGAGAGAAGAAAAAGCCTGCGTCACGTTTCTCACCGGCGCTGAACCCGGCCGGCCCGGCTGTCTCGTTTTGTCTTCCCCTCCGCCGTCACACTCGGCTTCCAGCCGGAATGCAGCCGAGCCGCCGGCTCTCTCTACTGCCTGAAGAGCCGACTAACGAGCGCCAAGAGACCTCTCTGCTGCCGGACTAAGTGATTGTCTCCATAAAGAGCCCGGCGTCTGCCACAAGCTCGAAGGAGCTAAATTACATTTCCAGAACGTAAACGTGTGACTGCTCTGTTCATGAAGAATTCACTTCCCCCATGTTTTCTAACTGGGAAATTAGGAAAACAAAAAACAAGTCCATCCTTCACTTCCTATCATTGCTCCACTTTTCAGGCAGGTGTGTGTCTCCGGACATCAGTCTTTTGTGATGTCACAAAGGGCAATAAACCTTGTCAATACCTCTCCTAGGCAAGTGACCACACCCCCAGCGAGGTGTTGGCTCTGCCCTCAGAGACCACTTTGATTTTACCACCATCCAAACAGGTGAAAGAGACATCAAAGCATCAGTTTTAGCAGGAAGTTGAAAACAGAGGGCTAAATATGCTATTTTCTGGAGATATTAAAATCTTTCTGGAAAGATTACCATTACCAGTTGACTGAACAGAAAACAAACATCTAAAAATGGACGTGCTTTGGCTCCTTGGTGATCCTGCCACACCTCACCTCAGTGAGAAGCCACGGCTGCTCCTTTGCCAGCCGGTCAAAGTCGGTCTCGGCCGTCACGTTGGCGTAGCGGAAGCGGTTCTGGATTACCGCCGACGTGCTGATGTACTTGTAGAGGAACTCCTTCCCCGTCTGCTCCGAGATGGCTTTGGCTGACATGACTGCTCAGGCTGCATACAGGGAGAGAGAGAGAGAGAGCAGCGAGAGGGACACAAACACATCATCAAGGAAGGTCAAACACTTGTTTCTTCCCCCCAATACTTGGACCAATCTGAAAAAACAGGACTGTTACTGGTAGAATTACACGGCGGCGCTGCATATTCTCTGAAGCCACTCAAAGTGTTTGTCATTCGGCTTTGGACACAAAAACCAAATGCAAACATGCACTAAAGCGTCGTAAAACCTTGCTGCGTCCAACCAATGGAAAAAAACAAACAAATGTGAGTTGACTGAAAAAAAAAAAGTATAGATAATAAAACCATTCAGAATTTTATTGCCGCCTCTGAATTCATTTGAAAGACTACCGGCAGTGAAAAACGAGTATCTTCAGGATCTTCGACAGGACCCCCGATGCTCAACAAGCAGCGTCTAACCTTGGAGGGCTGATGCACCTGCCCCTCTTCCTGCTTCATTAAGCTGAGAGCCCTGATGGTGACTGAAAAACAAGACTCCCTGCTCTCACACTGCTCCCCTGGATGCCATTTTTTAAGTGAATTGATGGAACTGCCAGAGATCCTACTCCTCTTTTAAACTATTGATTAGCAATGTCCCCAGTCGCTGCAGTAACAGCTTCCAATCCTATTTCTGTAGTTGTTTTTTTTGCTCCAGAGCTGAACCAGGTCCCATTAATCACCCACTTCATCAGCTACCAGACCTGCGCACCATATAACATTTCATAAAGAGAAAATGATGGATGAGTAGAAAAATATTAAATATATTAAAAGCGATAGCTGGTTTTTGCTGACGAAAGTCAGTTAATAATACAATACAATAATAATATTTTAAAATGAATGAGGCACACACACAAAAAAAACTAAACATGGAGAGGAGTACACTATTTTTTTTTCCTTCGCGGAGCTTTACCAACTCATTCATCCGTGAAAGAGATGAACTGTTCATTCATTGACGTGCTGCTCACTAATTCCTTCACCACTTTTCCATTTCCCAGCTCTTACTTGTTCGATTAACGTCATTTTTGACCGACGTGCAGCGGAGTTGACGTTGAAATGAGTTAGAATGTTGAAGAAATTCTACTTAAAATTTTTCTGACGTGGAGGCGGAGGGATATGAAGTTTGGGGAGAAAGTAAATTGAGCTCATTTTCAGGTTAAAAATAAGGCGGAACTTACCTGTCGTACAAATATGTCTCTTTCTGCTTTTCCTCTCAAGGTTCTGGAAGTGTTTGTGTGGGTTGTGTGGTGTGGTGTGATGTGTTGTCCGGCGGTGCCGCTCTGCTCTCACGCCGGTCAGGAGTAGCAGCGCTGCCGGATGAAAGTCGCTGCTTGAACGGCTTTTCCTGCTGGTTTTGTCTCCGATGTCCATCTGCCGATAGCTTGGCTGATATTTCCGGGGCTCTGATTGGTTCGTTTCAGACCTTCCTCTCCTGCTGCATTGAGGGACGATCATGGAAAAACGGCGATCAACTTTGGGACATGCGCGATTATTAGTTACAGATAAACAGTATTTACAATAAATAAATGCTTACAGATAACTTATTATTTGTTACAATAAGAAATTATATATATAAAAAAAACCCTACAGAAATCATGTTATTGGTTTAGAATTTTATAGCAGTTATTAAAATACATGAGCAGAAATATGTATTACTTAATAATGTATTTCAATACGTTTTAAATACAGTTATTTCAGTTAATGTCTTCAAACTTGATTCCTTTCATCTGCAAAACATTAGAGTTTATTGAATATAGTTAAATGTGTTACTGTTTGCATATTTCACCGTACTAAGAATATATTTTCTCAATATTAACTGGCCGGTGTCGTCCTCCTATAATCTCTATTAACGTGATATGAAGACCTCGCTTCGCATGTGCATAACCTTCACGTTTGATACGAAGTTTGAAAAGGAACTTTTACCCAACGCTTGAGCAAAATAATCATTTAAAAAAAAAAAAAACACTAATACTAATACAAGATTCCAGTTGAAGGCATCCCATTGGTCCCTTTCACTTAGCTCACGCACGCACCACTAACAAAAAAAAAACACGTGCCAATCACCCCTCGCTTCTGTTGATTGGTTTACGGCGTTCTTATGACCACACCAGCCAATGAAGACTTCGCTGGATGTCGGACGCGAACGCCAGATATTCTCCGTTGACCCCCGAGTGCAAGATCAGTGTTTTTATGAACTAGTTCATGGCCCCTTTTACCTGTCATTGACCCACTGCCGCTATTTATAACTTGGGATTGATCACTAAATCCCCCCTCCACTCCCAAAACAAATACTGTTGCACCCCCGTATACCAAAACTGCTTTGCCCCGCCCCCTGTACAAAAGCTCCACCTTTGCTCCTCGAAAAAAAAAAAAAAAAAAAAAAACAGTTTTAAAAACCGTTTTGGTGTTCACTTAAAGATTGCAATTCGTCAAAGAATTAGAGAAACTCAGCCTCGTCTCCACTCCATTGAGAAATTACAAATTGAAAATAAGCACCCAAAACTTCAGTGCATCATGAGTGTAGTTTCCATCAAACATTAACGTTATATTTAGATTAAGATTTAATCAAACATTTCCGGCCAAAGCAGTTTAGCTGAGGTCTCTTGCAAGAAACCGGTTTTATCTTGATGAAACTGTACGGAATTAGGTACGATTGCCACCTGCTGGTCTAAGCGATAAACGACAAGCGTACGTAATGAGAAAAGGTCATAGGCCGTGTGCTAAAAAGTGTTCCCAGTAATCAGCGTTATCAGAGCACGCCACGTGAAGAACAGGCAGCACACCGCATGGCTGAAGCAAAAGCGGGTTCATTTTTCTTTATTAAGTGTACAAAACAAGTGCAAAAATAGTGATTCATAAGGAGCTACACAAAACTAGGACTTCGAAATTACAGAGGGCACAAATTGAAAAGTAATTGCTCAAGTGCACAACGTTGGAATAGGATAAAA
Source organism: Thamnaconus septentrionalis (assembly GCA_009823395.1). Classification (NCBI taxonomy): domain Eukaryota; kingdom Metazoa; phylum Chordata; class Actinopteri; order Tetraodontiformes; family Monacanthidae; genus Thamnaconus; species Thamnaconus septentrionalis. Next base: position 17,205,292 of record CM020515.1, on the reverse strand, counting down.
GGGAATGATGGCGCAGTCTTGCAAAGTAGAAAAGACTGCAACACAAAAAAAAGGAGGAGGGGGGGAACTTGGAGTTAGATTCACAGTTTTTGGGCGGGTACTAAGTGCTCGCTGCTCAAACAAGTTAATTCATCAGCATTCTCCCTTTTTAAACTATGAACAGTGCAAAGATAACACAAAGAAATACCCCTATAAGTGACATTCATTCTAATACCTTTAATCAAATAGATAACTTTGGCCTGTATGCTATGGTAACACACACTGTCTAGGCTGCAGACACGAACCTGAATGGAAGACGACAACTAGTCCCTTCAACACACAACTAAAACAAGGAAAGACAACTTCTGTTGAAGCGGCAACGGACTTGTAGCAGTTGAGAAATGTGTTAATACAGTTTACCTCAGGATGCATGCAATGTAAGTACCTAGATTTTGTATATCAGAACACTGAGAGAAGACAAGACGTGTACAGAAAGCCGTGTTAGACAACTGCGGCGCTGTGGGCGGAGACTAAACTACCTTCATCTAAAACTGCAGCTAATGACACCTCAGCATAGAGCAAGGGATGACAACCCGGACACTGATAGGTGGAACAATTGACAGAGATAACAAGCCTGGCTGGATTGAAGGCATCTAGGGTTGTGGTGCAAAATCAACAGTAGAAAAAAAAAAAAAAGGCACACAGCTTGTGGATTTCAGAGTGGCTCCGACTGAAAGCGCAAACGCTGCACAAGCTCGCAGGGTCAGCGTACGTCTAGAGTGGCCAATCTTCCCCGTCCACGCTCCCACATGCTCTCTACAGGATGGTGCACTTTGGCTTCTTCTTCTTCTCCGTTTCCTTCTTGACCGGCTCCTGCTCCTTGCGACCGTAGAAGCTGGAGAAGCAGGCCGGCACGCCCATGGGCTCCCTGAGGCTCAGCAGCCACCTTCCCTCGCTGAAGTAGACCAGCTCGCCCAGCTCCATCTCCACCACCAGCTCGCCCTTCTCGGACGCCTGCTGCAGGGCCAGGATGTCCAGCAGGTCGAAACCCGTTTGGACCGGCTCGACGCCCTCCGCGCATCCCAGGGTGACGTGGGCGCGGCTCCCCAGGGGCAGGGAGGCCCCGGACGGCGCCTCCTTCTCGGCGTCGTCGGGCCACAGCAGGAGCTGCTCCTCGGTGAGGGACACTCTGGCGCCAACCGTGCGAGGAGTGACGAAGAGGGCGGTCAGCGACAGCTCGTACACCAAACCGTAGTTATCCTTGACAGCCTGGAGAGGGTGGAGGGCAGTGATATAGAGAATTAAAATACGCCAGTCAACCTACGTTTTACATTCATTTGACCTAAATTCAAGTGCGTACCTCTCTCTGAGCGTACTCTTTGCAGCCCTCGGCCTTGCCGTAGTCGCAGAACTTTGCAGTGCAGTGAAGCATGTTTTTGGGCTTGAAGTACTGCTCCAGGTCCACCTCCGTTTCGGGTTTACCGGGGACTGCAAGAGCAGGAAAGACAGGTTGCTCGTTATTGGAAAGGATGCACACCTCACCCTGCACGAAGGACTGAACTTCTAAAACACAAAGCACTCACAATCCGCCATGTGCTTCTTGAAAGCCTCCAGCGTGTCCAGCGTTTTCAAGAAGTCCATGGCCGTGCACCTGACCTTCTCCTGGACGGAGGAGAGGAGGAACCAGCCAAAGTAAAGAGGGAGGGACATTTCCTCCAGCTGGCCCTTCATGGTCTTCAGCTGGGCCTCCTGCAGGCCCCGCTTGGACTTCTTGCCCAGCTGTTCGACATCCCTGCACCACTCGGTGCGCGGCTCCAGGAAGATGGCGACGAGGTGGTGCTGCTCGGCGAGCTCCGCCAGGCGGGCCAGGCGGTCCTGGGTGTGGTTGGTGTCGTCCACTACCAGCAGCAGCGACGATGACGCCGTTCCGGCGCTGCAGCGGGAGACCACGGCCTCATCCACGGCTTTGTATCCGTCAGCGGAGGCTTCGGGGCTCTCGGGTTTCACGCCGTGCTCGTCGGCGCAGATGACGGTGCAGTGATCCTTGTAGGTGTCGGCGATGGTGCGAGCCAGGAAGCTCTTGCCGCTGCCGGGGAGGCCCTGCAGGACGACCAGGGTGCGAGACGTGAGGAGGGCGTCTTTGGTCTGCGTCTGCTCCAGGATGGTGAAGGACAGCGAGCCGGACGCGGGAGCCGTGTCCTCTTCCTTTGGAACCTCGGCGGCCACTGCTGGCGCCTCGGCACCGCCGGGGCCTCGGCGGACACCACCGGGGCCTCAGCCTCTTTCTTGTCCGCCACTGGTGCGGCAGCTGCTGCCTCGGCCGACGGCTCCTCCTCCTTTACGCCGACAGGCTCTGTTGGCTTTTCAGGAGAAACCAACTCGACGACTTTTGGTTTGGCTTCGTCCTCCTTCGGTGTCGCGCTTTCTGTTGACTTTGCCTCTTTCTCCGCTGCGAGCTCAGCAGCGACAGGTTTCTCTTCTACTTTCTCTTCTGAGATTTCTTTTGTCTCAGCTTCCACGGGCACCTCTTCGGTCTCCACTTGCTGGGGCTCCTTCTCTCCGAGGGAGGGTGACTCTGCCTCAGCACGCTCTGGGGCTGTAACCTGATCCTCCAGTGTCAGTTCCTGTAACTGGGCCACAGGAACCGACTCAGCCTCCATCACTGGCTCTGGTTCGGCGTCTGCAACCAGTTCAGGACTCTTTTCAGATGACTCATCCGTCTCTGGCACTGCCGCCACCGCCTCGGGCGCTGGTTCTGGTGGCGAGCTTGCCTCAACCTCCATGTCTGCTTCTTCCTCAGTCAGTGTAACACTTTCCGTCACAATCGCCTCTTCTGTCTGTGGTGAATTTACGAGCTCGGCGTTGTGGCCGTTTGCTGCCATCTGCTCACTTTCCCCTTTGGCAGCTGGTGACTTCTCAGGCTCTGGGGATTCCTCCGGCGTTTCCGGCTTTGACAAAACCTCTTTTGCCATTGCGGTCTCCTCGCAGTTCATCTCAGTGTCCATGTCTGCCTCAAAGTATGACCTCACTCACCACCATGTACCTTGCAAGAAAAGAGAGACAGAAAGAAAATTGTGTGTGAAATTTAGAATCCTTTATGGAAGTACCAGATCGGATGTGATTACTGCAGTATTTGTGCAAACAGGTTCTTAAAAACACATTGCATGCACACCCCATGTCTCAGGCTTCGATTTAACTGTGTGCTGAAGCTCAAAAACACAACGCACAAACTAATCAAAATAGGAAGGGACGAAGCAAAAAGAGTCCATAACACACGTTTATGTCTCAGGATTGCCGACCACTGAAGAGGGCGTAATAAAACCGTGAAAGGGTCGATAGCAATTAATGCGTCTTGAAACCGGAAGTCAGACAAACTCTTTGACAACAAAAGAGCAGAAAAGGGACGAATCCGTTTCCTGCGCAGCTGAGTTCTATTTAAATATCGAGAGAGAGAGAGAGAGTCGCTCTCCGGTAATGCGGATGACGAGGCACGGCTGACAGACTCGACAAAGTGGGTCGAACCTCAGGATAGAACGAAGACAAAGGGAGAGTTGATGAAACGCAGCGTCCTAAGCGTCATTGCCACCACCGTGCGCTGCCTCATCCATTTGCTTGTTTGATTTGTTTCTACTTGTTTCACCAATGATACACGACCGAATTGCGCTAATGTTGCCTCAAACCACAACGTGTCATGAGACACAAGAGGAAGCTCACAAAAAAAAAAAAAACAACAGCGAACACATTTAACAACAACAACAAAACGGCTAATTATAAATTGTGGCTTGGTTAACGCACAAGCGAAACCGAACGCGCAAGAAATAGAAACTACGCACCAACCTTTGGTGTGGATCGGATTTGTCTAACGGCTAATATAAACAGAAGTAAGCGAACCAAGCAAATCTAAAATTATTATTATTATTATTATTATTATTATTATTTAAAAGCCCATTTTGTTTCACAGACCAGTCAAGGGTTTAATCATTGACAAAACCAACGCCATGCAGTCACAATGTGGTCTGGTAGCGGGGAGTGGTGTGCACCCTCGGTTAGCACGCCACGCGCACACACGCTCACAAAAACCCACTCCTTCACCCCCCGCTGGCGCGTGGAACCGTTCACGCGGACAGCTGCGGCGCCACGTCTAAGTGGGGGAGAAAATTAGAGAAAAGTTTGCAATTTTCTCAGCGCGACGCGAGCCCACGTACAAATTGCCTACTTTCGTCTCCCAGCAAAAAACAACAACACGGCCGAGCGGACGGCGTGAGTGCGCGTGGCCTTTGTCTGCCGCAGCAGCAGCAGCTTACCAGTGGGCTCTCAGTGGAGGCGTCGGTGTGGTGGTGGTGGTGGTGGTGGTGCCGCTGAGTGAACACGCGTCTCGCTGCGGACACAATGCAGACTGGCGAGCACAATGTGAGTCAGCCCCCCCTGGCCTGGCCTGGCACGGATATGCTCTCGTCGCGTTCAAAAGGAAGTCGGGCACGCGCACATGGGGCGTGGTCACGTACCCGCCCCAAGAAGACCGGAAGGAGCCGCGCCGAAACGCCCACCGACCCCCGCCCCCTCGGTGAAACGCTGTAGTCCTCATATTATTTTGTGGGGAATATACACTAGCAGGCAAAAGTTTGGACACACCCGATGAATTCAATGTCTTCTCTTTCATTCTCATGACTATTGACATTGCAGTGTCTCACTGAAGGCATCAAAACTGCGTATGAACACACATGGAATAATGTAGGACACAATAAAAGTGTCACGAAACTCACCTAACCTTCATAAAAAGCATATTTAGTTATTTAACATGTTTTTCTTTGCTGCATGACATATCTTGCTCATATTTTTGATGTCTTCACTATGTATCTACAATGTAGAAAGTACTAAAGATAAACATTGTATTAGATAGTGTGACCAAACAAAAATTAAACAAAAAAAGTGTCAACCAATGTCCTAAAATTTTTTTTTTTTTAAAGGGCTGATTTATTCTGTTAGCTGCTGTCGAGACTGATGAACAACAACAATCCCAAATAACCAATTCCTAAGTGTGGTTTCTGTTTTTGTCATTAAACTTTATTTTGATTGCCGTTCATTCTTCTTAGAAACCTCGATCCTCACTTTGGAAGATGCTGCTTTGCTTCGTCGAGAGCCTAAGAGCAGAACAAAAAATGTCAGCTATGCAAAATGTCTTTAATAAAAACCCTTTGAGGAATGGACAGAGGCTGACAGATTAGGAACCTTCTGGATGTCATTTAGCATGGTAGGGTCATCATCATCTTGCAATTTGGCGAGGTTCAGCGCCCTTTCGAAGCAGGAGACACTAGATTCAAAGTTCCCAAGTTTTGCTAGAATGAAAAAAAGAACGCTGACTTTTAAAGATCACATATGAATATACTTGAACAAATTTTCAGAAATGAATAGAAAGAAACTAACCAAAACATAATGAACATCACTAATGTCGGAAACAACAATAAAATATATTTACATTCTGCTTGTGAAATCAAAACAATTGCCATAATCTTCCATTTTTCATTAGAAATTTCATCAGCGGCGGTGAGTGAGCGGACACCAAAGTTTCGAGCGTCCTCGTTTCCACCGAGCTCCAGGTAACATCGACCAAGCTCGTGAAACAACCAGGCCTTCTCCTCTCCGTCAGGTGACCAAGGGGATCTTCTTTGACCAGCTGGTTTGCAAATGAATACAAAGCAGAACAACTTCTTACTGATAATCAAATCACATGCAGTAGCATTTTCATGCTGAACACAGTTGGGTAGGAAGCTAGTGGCATTCAGTCTTCACAAGATAGTGATAATTATAATTCAAACAAAATCTGGCATTGCGCTACTTTATTTACTTACAACTCAATAGCCTTTAAAAAGTGACCAATCTCGGCATAAATCTGCCCAATAGCACCCAAAGCTTGGGACGTGACATCTGGCAGTTTGCTGGAAAACAAAACAAAGCAAAAGAGAACACAAAGGAGATTTATTTTCATGAAATACTAACTAGCATAACTACATTTCTTCAATCACTCACCACTGCATCGCCAGCTCTAGGTCTTTTTGATGGTGTTCCAACGCCTTGTCAATGTCTCCGATTTCTAGATAGGCATTTCCAATACAGTTGTGCAGTTTCCCCAGAAGGACCTTCTTGTTTGGCATGTCCCTCTCCGAACACCCCAGGATCATTTTCATGACTTCGTCAGCTTTCTTGATACAAGCCTCCGTGTTGCCAGAGGACAAATCTGTGCAGACGTGTTTATGTCAAGCTGTGTGATTTTTTTCTTTCACAAATAGAGAAACACTGAGCAGAAAATTGGAGCAGAGGCCTTCCTCACCCTCGTTAATTTCCTCCAAGCTCTTCAGCACACACTGGTTCTGTTCAGAGGTGGTGATCGGAGAAGGCTTGTCATTTTTCGCCACCCTGTTCTTGGTCTCTCTCGCGGACGAGCCAATGGGTTTCTCCTGGCCCCAGAGCTCGGTGCACGTGTTGAGGTTTCGGAGGCAGTCCTGGATGACATCCTTCAATGGCTCCCCACTTCTCGTCGTCCCCTGTGTCAGATCTGCTCGAGGGTGAAGATGGGACTCGCTCAATGGGGGGACCCAGAATCACAGTCGACACAAAAAACGCAAGGCCTGAGTGACATGGTACCTTTATCTTTCAGCAGGCTCTCAAGATGTTTCTTGTCGCCGTAAAACTCTCCCAGCAGCTGCTTGCTCGTCTTCTCATTCTTGGGAGTCTTCTCAGGCTTCTGTTGTCCTTTCTTCATCAGCTGCTCGAGGATAGCCATCGGGTCTGCCTCCTGCACCGCATCAGGGAGGGAAGCAGTTTGGACTTTGACAATGCAAGTTGTTTGATTTTTTCGAAGTCGATGCAGAATGTAACACAGACCAACCTCATCATCATTTCGGAGAAAGGACAAGTCTCCTTTAATTTCCAGCTTTACACTGGGCGGACCTGGAAAATTAGCAGGACAGGAAAAGTAGATATATGAAATGGATTTTGACACATGATAAAAATGTTGCTGCAAATTTTCACTGAGCTGTACAGGTTACCTATGGTGTCCTCTATGGCCTTGGTGGCTTTCTGAATGCCCAGCCGGAACTCTTCGATTTGCGGGCGCAGCTTTTGTCCTTTGTGATAAAACATTAGTGCAAATTCAAACTCTCCCATGTGATAGAGCGCCTCTGCCTTCTGGTACAGTCCCTTTGAACAGAGCAAACTGGTGCTTAGCAGACTTCAGGCTGGAAAATGGGAGCTTCATATCAAAAATAACATCCAACACCTTTGATTATAATTTAAGTTTTTGTATGTGTGTATTCTGGATATTGATTTATTTTCTCCACAGCTTGCTTGACATTTTCTTCAATCGATGTCCCTCCAAATCGTGACACTGCCGTTTTGTGTTTCTTTGATACTCTTGAGTTCAAAACAGGTCACAAAAAACAACACCAGGAAGCTCACCTCAGAGAATATTTTTTCCTCTGCTAAGGAAGCATCTGCGTCTATTAGAGCGTCAACATACTGACCCAGCTTCAGGTAGCACCTGGAGCGGCCGACAAAGCAGGTCCTGTCTTTGGGCTTCAGAGACAGAGCCTGAGGATGAGAGCAGGTTGTTCATGTAGAGTGTTGGGACGTGCTGCTGGTCAGGTTGGTGGAAGAGCTCAGGGTGATGAACCGTGAACCATCATCAGCGTTCAGCAGTCAGCTGCTTACCGTTGTGTAGCTCTCAATGGCCTTCTTATATTCCAATCGGGTGTAGAGCCAGTCTCCTTTGGACACCAAAGTGGCAAATACGCCCTTTGACATTTTTCGCCCAAAAGGGTCTGACATTTTCAAACCAGTTGTGGAAGACAAGCTTTTGTGGAGAAACAAATGAGCTTACAAAATAAAAATAGAAGACGTCCAACTTCGGTGCGACCTATAAGAAAACTTTGACGACTGACTTTAATCTCAGAATTGGAACTTTCGTCCGGCGTCACATTTCGGTAAGGAAAGGCTGCAAGAGCTCAGGCGAACTGGTAACCTAGCAACCGCACAACAACCGTGTGGGCAAGTGCGACACCCTGTGGCCAACCCACTTTATGCAACGTTAGTCAACATCAGAGAAAATCCCTTCACGTTATTGAGAAATATGTATTGCTGAATAATATGCCGCGCATAGGTCTGTGTCTTGCTTTTGTTCAGTCAAGGGCTCTGTTTGTCCTACCTGATTCGGTGGAGCTTCTGTCTTCCTAAGAAGTGTCACTGACGTTATGGAGGCTTGACCCGCCAGTCAGATTTGACTGGTCGGTCTCGAGGGAGCCTACCTGCTCTCCCACACCTGGAGCAGCATCCTGGAGAGCCGAACGGACAGCGGGAGGCGTGATCCACCTGTCAACTGTTGACAACATCAGCTGATCAAGACTAGTCACGCGCGCCACCAAGTGACACTTCTGAGGAAGGCGGAAGCCCTGCCAGAACATGTCAAGGTAGGACTAACAGAAGCCTTGTCTGGACAAAATAACCTGTGAATACTGAAGACATAATGAACACAGTCGAGCAGCAAACAGTCTGAAGGGGGGAAACCCAGAGGAGGCCAACTTTATTGACAATGCTTGTACTTTTCCGGGCAAAATATGATGGTGTCACCAAAGGTAGTGTGGAGAAAGATAAGGACACGTTTCTTTTCCTCAGCGGACACCGTCAGGAAGCAGCTGGACAGTTTTCCATTTGGACAACGGTGCTTCTTTCATTGGCAAAAGACATACAAGCAACATTCTGAAAATGCATCTGGTGGAAAGAGGCCGCCTGCACCAGAGTCAAAAAGCACGGCGAGCATTTTTCTTTTTCTTTTTGCACAGCAATTCAAGCAGGCCAAGCAAAAACAGTGACATTCCTGCTGCATTTTGTGCCTGAAGTCGGTGCCTTTTCGAACTCGAGCGAAAGAGAAAAGTGTCCTCGTCTTTTATCTTACACAGCTGGTTCTGAGACAGCAAATGTACAATAAATATACACATTAAAAAAAAAAAAAAAAAAATGGAGAAAAAATAATGGTCAACTATGGTCACAACACCTTACATTCTGGTAAACTGTACAATGCAGCAATCTGTGAATGGCAACAATAAACACAAAGTAAAACTTGTGACAACAAGAGGTGGATGATACTGATGGTGATGATGATGAGGATGGAGGATTTTTCTCCTGGCAATAAATCAGCGCGGCTGTATCCACGGCCATTTTTCAGGTTGGCTTCGAGCAGACCTGATGCGTAGACCTCTGCTCCACCAGCTGAGTTTTTTTTTTTTTTTTTCTAAAATGCTCAAGTGATTCCATTGGCAGATGACCAAGAGGAAGGTTTCAGTGCGAATTCACAGCAGCTGTCTTGTCTGACAGGTTCCTATTGGGGAGAGGAAGAGGCGGCGAGGGGATCCCCTCCCCCCCGACGCACCCATCCTTGAAAAATCATGAAGCAACTTAGTAACTTTGAGCGGCTCAGTATCGGAGCCCGATCAACGCTGGCTAAATGTTTGACTTCATAGGTACTGACTGGCACCTGCCACGCTCCGGGACAATAGCTGCATGATCTCTCCCATCTGAAAAAAATCATGTCAATTCTGTGGGGGTGGGGAAGCAGCGATTACACTGTTATCTCATTTGGGACGCAAAAACGAAATATGAACCCGGCAACGCCATCGGTTCTGTGCACGTCAGTGTTTTTCGCTGTGTGGGCGTCAAATTGCACGAGTTCACTGCATTCAATCAGTCGATGGCATAGACGAGAGTCTGACTGTCAGTCAGTCAGTTAGTCAGTTGGTTGTTCAATGCGGAAGATGGACTGTGTGTGTGGTGTGGAGGGGGAGGGTCGGGTTGACAATGTTGAAAAGTCCTGATTTAGCAACTGTTGCGTGAAGAGGACTCCTCCATTTAGCCAAACTGGAAGAAGAAATTTCCTGGTCCAGATGCTGCAAAAAACAAACAAAGAAAAACAAACAAATGTTTTTGTTTTTTTTTTAAAATCAGAGTTGCAGTAGGAAAGGAGAGAGGGAAATAAAAATATTAAAAAATACCTTCAAAACTAAAACCTCCTGGGCTTCCGAAGAACGCTTTGAATATGTTGTTGGCGTCGAAATCTGATGGAGAGAAAAAGAAAAGCCACGTCAGCTCAGAGAGTGAGAATGGAAAATAAGGCGAGTGATCTTTGAGCCATCAGCCGCAGTGCCGACCTCCCATGTTCATGCCGTCATCCTCCAGGTCCTGGCCGCTGTCGTAGCGAGCCTTCTTCTTTGGGTCCGAGAGCACGCTGAAGGCCTCGCCCACCTCCTTGAACTTCTTCTCCTCTTCCTTCTGCACTTCGGCACTGGCTGCACTGTGTCGGTCTGGGGAGGACGACGGCGGGGGAACAAATGGCACAAAAGTTGAAGCAGTGTCGCCCACAAAGTGCACGACAGGCATTTTCACTGCGGGCGGAAAAAAAAAAAGCCTCTGTTCAGTTTGGCAACCTGGGTGGTGTAAGAGTGCCCGCTTGCGGTAGGCTTTCTTGATCTCCTCCTCCGTGGCGTGCTTGTCCACCCCGAGAACTTTGTAGTAATCTTTCCGCTTGCTCTTCTTCAACTCCAGCTGGGCGTTTTTGAGGAGCTGCTTATGTTCTAAAGCATGAAAAAAAAACAAGAGGTGAGAAAGACTGCAAAGCATAGGGAGAGTAAAAACCTTCCGGGTCTGGTCTCACCTTTTGTCTTCTCCGTCTGGTAAACCTTCTCGTAGTCCCTCACTGCCTCCTCGTACTGCTCTGTGTTTATGTAGCTGAGGAGGATGTGACAGAAGGACTATTATTAGGAATCCCCCTCTCCTTTTTCCCTGAGATTAGTGCCGCTATTAACGGTCACGCAAGAACATCACCGCACCACTGCGCTCTCCGTAAATAGGCCTTGATGTAGGTCTCGTCCAGCTTGATGGCCTTTGTGCAGTCTTCAATCGCCTGTTCCAGTTTCTTCAGCTGCCAAAGGAAAATGTGACTGTGTAAACTTTCAGCATGAGGGATATTCAGAGCGGTAGGAGGATGAAGAGGAGGAGTGCTGAAGCTTTTTTGCCACACTGCCTGTCTCCTGTGTCGGCTCCTCACCTTCGATCCAACCGTTGCCCGATTACAGTACAGCTTGGCGTTGGTCTTGATGTTGTTGGGGTCTATTGTCAGAGCCTCGGAGTAGAGCTCGTAGGCCGCCTCGAAGTTTCCCTCCTTGAACGCCTTGTTCCCCTCTTCCTTCTTGGCTTTTAGTGCTTTGGAGTTCTGTGACGGCAATAAACAGTGAAAATGACCCCAGCTATCTACACACAATAAAGTCTGCCTCATGCAGATTGGGTTCTATTTAATCGCGAGCTACTTTACTCACTCTGCACGCCAGGCGGGCCTTGTCGTGGTCGGGGGCCATGCGCAGAGCCTGGACGAAGAACTGGACGGCTTTGTCGATGCAGTCCTCGTAATAGAGGCAGAGGCCGCGCACGTACAGCGCATCTGCATTTGTTGAATCCATTCGCAGGATATCACTGAGCGGGAAAAAGATCACAAACAAAAGTCAAAAATGTTTTTTTTCTCCTTCTTTTCAGGAAGTAGTGGCTTTGAGTGCCGCTACTTCCTCAGTTATGATGAATGCAAATGCAGCCGTGTCCAGACAGGCCAGATAAAAGATGAGTAAATACTGTCGCCCTACCTGGCAACAGACTGGGCCTCAGGGTAACGTCCCAGCAGCGCTAAACACTCGGCTTTCAGTATCTTGAACCTGTGGCAGCCTGAGGCTGCTTCCAAGGCACGGTCCATGCAGAAGACAACCTGCAAAGAGAGCAGCGACGCATCAGCAGCCGGTACCAACCGTCATGTCTGCGAAAGGCAGAAAAGAAGACTGTGGCTTGTGTGCCACGCAGCTCACCATTCTGAAGTCTCTCTTCTCAAAGCCAATCTCTGCCATTCTCTCATATTCAAGGATGGATTCTGAACTCTTGACCTGAAAAAAAAAGTTGTCATATTTATTGTTGAAGCTGTTGTTGTCAAATTATTTCACATCCTCTGGCTGTCTTGTCCATTGTTTGTGAAATCAGGTCAACGCAAGCACCAGCTAAGTAAATAACCTAGAACTTGCCTCTTCTGGCTTTTTTGAGAATTGCCCGCACAACTAGCTGACCTCCTCTGAAATCGCTCAGTGTCTGACAAAGCTGATGGTAGACAACCATGTCTATGTTGTGGGATCATCAAATTTAAACTCCAGACTCACCTCCTGCTGGGCTTGGCTGTTGTCTGGCTCCATTTCCAGGACTCTCCGGAAACAGCGGCTGGCAGCCATGGCGTTTCCAAGCAACAGGTGGCACTTGCCCTCCCGCAGATGGCCCTGTGGGTGAGCGATTCAGAAGTTCACCAAGTGATGACAGCCCTACATTGTGATCCTTCAGGAAATCAGTCAGACACAATGCAACACTACATCTGTGCTGACTGGAGCAACTGTCGGAAATCATGGTCAAGCAAATACAGCAAAAAATGTGTAAAAAAACAAACAAACATTGTGACAGGTTATTTTCCACTTAGGTGAAATATAAATGTTTCTTTGGCACAACCTGCCTTCAGAAAAGAGTTATCGAGGCGCACAGCTTGCTGACAATCCTCCAGAGCTTCTCTGTACCGACACAGCATCATTAACGTGGCGGCCCGGTTCCCATAATAACTTGGATTCTTTGGACACATGTCTAGATTTGAAGAGACAAGGACAGTCATCACAATCACATATTTCCTTTCAGGTCAATCTGTAACACACAATCAGCACTTGGACTGACAAGACAATGAGGAGAATTCTAGCAAAATTACCGATAGCCTTGGTGTAATAATTGTAGGCTTCTGCATAATCCTTCTTGACATAGAAGGCATTGCCTTGCTCTTTGAAGCCTTCTGCTTCCCTGTGTTCAAAGTTGGAGACAGAACAGGTTAAAGGGCACATAGAACAGACAAGGATCACGGGATTATTGTCAGGTTTTATTATTGTTCTCCGCATTCGATGTCACATGCTGTGGACTGAATTGTGAATGACTTGCCTCGGAGAGCACGCTGGCCTCAGCTGGCTATACATAGAAAGAGCCGAAGCAGCAGGGCAGAGTCTACTCCAATCAAACACTGAGCCTACGGGGTTGCAGTGCCAGGAACATATGACACCATGCTGTGGGCCACTGCCATGACTTTTTTTGGAAGCCTTTCGCGTTTTACATCATGACTACAGTGACTCAAGAGGGCTGCAACTCTTTCAAAGGCTTGAACCACAGTGTCAGATACGTTACTGTCTTTGTCTTTCATTTTTAAGTAGAAACAAAGACACCACATGATCTTATATGCTATCAATCTAACTCAAAACGTGGCGAAGTGACAATTGGGCTGCAAAACGTGCAACAACAATACACAGCGTTAGCTTAACACGAGTGGTAGCCGCTTAGTTAGCGTGTGGCAGAGCAACGAGGAGAAACGACATGACAACGGGGCTGCAGTGCAACCTTTGGCGGAACACTTGGGTTTAGCTGTATTCCAGCCGCTGACAACAAAGGCTGTATTCACAATACCTTTCCAATTCCTCGTCACTTAGCATGTCCATGTCAGCGTCCATATCGCCGTCCTCCATCGCCATTTTGCCGTCAATGGTTTGGGGCGGGACTGCACACTGCACCAGTGACGCAGAGCGTAAACAGGAAGCAGCGCGCTGGGTAAGGAAAGGGGCCGTCGGGCGAATTAAAATAATGATTTTATTGACAAAATAGCCGCTATTACTTAGCCAGCATATTTTTTTTTCCCATCGAAGAAAGACTTGCTGGCAATGTTAGTCTGTTTTTAACAATGGTTTGGCTCGGGAAAGCATCTGACAGCATTGATTGCTAATGCTAAGCTAACAGTTTATTTTAGCAGTAGAAAAACGTCCTTCCACCTTGTTTGAGGTTTCCTCAAGCTTTAAATGTTGTATGTAATGTTGTATCGTTGTATTCACGCCTCGTTAAGGCTGTGTCGCCGTGCAATGCATTGGCTGTGGTCGTTAAACAAGCTGTGAATCTTGAGAGTTCTTGTCTGTTTTGTCTCGAACTCCAAATGTCTTCGATACTCTCTAGTCTTGATAATGTCTTGTCTTGGTTGGTGCGGTCTTGACTACAACAACACTACTTGTCTGTGTGAACCCTGCTAATAGGTTTTCTGCGCCGAGAATCATGGGGAAAAGCTGCAAAGTGGTGGTATGCGGTCAGTCTGCTGTTGGTAAAACGGCCGTGTTGGAACAACTACTGTATTCCAATCATGTTGCAGGTATGCTTAACTTCTATACGTGAATTTGCATGTGCTACTAACACACCTGTCTCACATGCACAGTCCTTGCATGACACATCTCACCGTGTTAATTCAATATCAGGTTCGGAGCCTATGGAGACCCTGGAGGACATCTACATTGGCTCTGTAGAAACTGACCGTGGCACGCGGGAACAGGTGCGCTTCTATGATACCCGAGGTCTCCGGGATGGGATTGAGTTCCCCCGCCACTACTATACCTTTGCCGATGGCTTCGTGCTCGTCTACAGCATTGACAGCAAAGAGTCCTTCAAGAGAATGGAGGCCCTCAAGAAGGACATTGACCGTCATAGAGACAAGAAAGAGGTGAGGACTGACAAAAGGCTGTCACCCCTTGCATCTCAAACATCATGAAACAAGTATGTCGGTTAATTCAGTCAATCACTTTCTATAGGTGACTATCATCGTGCTGGGAAACATGCTGGACAAACAGGACGAGCGGAGAGTTGATTCCAACATGGCTCAGAACTGGGCCAAGAACGAGAAGGTGCGGCTGTGGGAGGTGTCGGTGGTGGATCGACGCACGCTGATTGAACCTTTTGTCCATCTGGCCAGCAAGATGACCCAGCCGCAGAGCAAGTCCACGTTCCCCCTCAGTCGCAACAAGAACAAGGGCAGCGGCTCTACGGACAGCTGAATGTGCACTCACTGAGTTCATCAGGAAGACTTTTTTTTTTTTAATATATAAAAAAGGAAACTTAGTTTTGCTAAAGAATATTGTTCATTTTGATGAAAGATTGCGGCGAAAGGAGATGGATGGACACAGACTTGAGCAGGAAAAGCAGCAGCACATTTTTTTTTTTTAAATTTCCAATTGTTAACTAACAATATTGAAAGGTAAAGGGATTTAACTCTTGATGTACAATTACTCTGTTAGTTGATCTGGAGAATTGTTACCATGTGATTCACAGCTAAATGTTTTTGGCTGTGAAAGATTGACATTCCTCAACCCTGAAATGCTTTCAGGACTAATTTAAAAGATATAAAAAAAAAAAAAAAAAATGTTACTGCAGCTTTGGTGCATTGCTTTTTTCCCTGGGTTAAAAATGCATGGAACACAAGAGTAGCACACAAGGGTCAAAAAGCAGCAAATACTGACTGAAAGCTGCTTTGTTTTTGCTGTTAGCTAAAGACAGAGTGATAATCAGTACTTCAACTGTTCCTACAGGTTGTAACGTGGTTGATAATATGAGTAGCTTCTCTGTTTTGTAACTTTTGATTGTTGCCTTTATATTTATATATCATTGCCAGTACGTAAACACTGTCGCATATACCCTATATGCAATTTTAAAAAATAAAAGTGAAGAACCAATGTATTATTGAGATATTTTCTTGGTATGTGTTTGCATGATTTGTAAGCAAATTAAAATATTTTTTCTGTGCCAAATTTTTTTTTCTTTGTAAAATGTTTAAAGGTTTGATAATCCCAGTTTTTCAACCAGGACTTCAGCGGAGCAGATTACATGGTGATCTCATATTTAGCACCCCTCCATTTAGCCCAAATTAATAATGCAGTACCTTTAATTTTGCACAATTTCTGTGGGAAAACTGATGATTGGAAAGTTTTAAGGGAAAACCAGGCACCCAGAAGCATAGCCACATTGGTTATAAGTGGACAGACATTTCAAGCAACAGTTTTATTACTGTTGACAGTGTGAATGCTAACATTTTGTTGAGTTCAAGATAGTAGTGAAAAAGCAGTTCAAAAAGTTTGAGTTTTATCTGTTCAGCAGATCACCCCACACTAATTACAGCAAACAGAATAAAAATGAACTTGTTCTCAAAAAAAAAAATCATCAGACAGACGAAAGCATCTTGAGTGCATCGAGTCAAAAGTGCCAACAAATAATTCAAATCTGTGGCAAAAACAAGATGAATATTCATGAAGAAGCGACAACCTCCCCTGCTGTGCTGCTGATTATAGGAGGTGCCAGTTACGACTCATGCTGATAGCTGATGCCTTGAACTGATTCCATGAACATGAATATGGCTGGGAAAAAAAACTATTGAAATATCCTAGAAAATTGCTTTAAAATTGTTCCAAGGAGTGAAAACAGTTGCAGTCAGCCAAGGTCAGGGACAAGTCAGTGCAGGAAATGATCTGCGAATTCCACCAGTGAGCTGACTGGAGAGGTTAATGCAAGATAATGAGAAAACCTCAAGTGGAACATTTACAAAATGATATTACACTCACCTCAGCTCCCCCACAGGGCTCCATCATGTACCATCTCATTTCAATCATGTTCATTTTAATGAGTAGAACTGAGCCGCTGTGCCGAGACTTGCATGAACCTCACGGGAGTGCGCACCACTCTGGTGTTGGCGATGGAGGGTTTTCACATTCCGTCACAGAGCGGTTGGTCGCCACGTTGGAGGCAACTATTGAAACACTCAATAGAGAGACATCAGAAACATTGTTGAATACAATATAAGTTATATTTTGTTAATTACAAATCATTTAAACATTATTCAGTCATAATGACAGATACACATGTATTTCAATGAGATTTAAGTTTAGTTTAATTTCATGACTGGTATCATATTGTCCCTCCTTTAAACTTTTTGCATTACTCTGAAAAAACGGCATAATTGAAGTGAGATGACAAAGATGTGAAACACACTGCAACCCAACAGCAGATCCAGAAACCAGAAGAAGAGAACAAAGTGTGAAATACAAACTGCAAATGCCGCATTGACCGACCTGCTGCATGCATGCGTGATTTTCTAACCGATTGACTCTTGCTAATCACACACTACGAAGTTGCTGACATTCCACGTTGGGCTGTGCTGTGCTTGCGTTGTGACCTTTTCACATCGGGTGGCTTCAAAATAGCAGAATTATTCCTCCCCAAACTGAACGCACCGCAGCGTCTAAAGAGGCAGCAGCACCGCCTCCAAGTTGAAAGTTTAACCTTCCCCTGCGGCCTGAAAACATCGAGCTTCTCTCAGGCCATCCGTTCAGTCAGGCCTCGCTTGTCACGCCGCCCTCCCACCAGCAGCATCCCAGTCGGATAAATCCACCCCGAAAAACACCAACTAATTCACTTTGGATTACACACAGAAAGTCAGACACTGCTCATAGTTTGTGCGTTCAGTGTGTGTGTGTGGGTGGGTGAGTCTGACAGCTCTGACACCCTCTGGGGAGACACGCTGACACATTGTCTCCCACCACTCAATAAAAAAGACAATTTAAGCTGCGCTAAAGACAAAAACGTGGGCGTCACGGAGGCTGAGAGGCAAATTGATTCAGTCCACTGCTCAGCACAACAAACACAAGTTGGGTCCAGCAATTTACGTCTCAGCGTTACTTTTATTTGAATTCATGATGCAACTGTTCTTATATTATTAAAGCGGATTTATGCAGAGTCGTGATGCGTTGGTGTACGTTTAATTCATTATTCACACCAGGAAAGTTTGTTTGAAATCAACTGTTGTTGTTTTTTTCTATTTTCCTCTCTTCAGGAAATTATCTGATTGGTGTGTCTTATTAAAATTTTCTGCCTCTTTATTTTCGCCGCTCCTCAATACACAAACACGCCCGCACACACATACACACTATTTGCTCTCCCATAAACAAAGACGATCACGCAGGCAGTTTCCTTTTTTATGAGTTCTAAAAGCTTTATTTCCCAAAATCCATCCTTTCTTCTCAGTGATACAACACTGCAAGTTTATTATTATTATTATTATTATTATTAGTAGTTTTTGTTTGAATCCATCCGTGTATGTGTGTGTGTGTGCTTGTGTGTGTGTGTGTGTCTGTGTGTGTGTGTGTGTGTGTGCAGTGTTTCCTGCTCGGCAGAGCTGTGAAGGGATACCCTGAACGGATGTTCATGTTAGTGTGTTGCTGAACCCGTCACCCCTGAGAAGGCCTGCTAAACACGACTTTAGGATACTCTTTAGAAAAACAAAAACAACAGAAAAGAGGCCTTGAATTATATTATTAATCCAGTCACTGTCCATGAAGAGATGGGGGGAAAGCTCACTTGAAAAAAAAAAAAAAAAAAAAAAAAAAACGTTTACAGTTTTTAAAATATTTTCTCTTGTACTTAAAAAAACATATTAATAATAAAACCACGTAAATAAAGAAACTAACTAACTCCCCCTGGTCTCTGTGCTGCAGAGAGCGTACAGTAACACAACCTACCCTTTTATATGATAGCAGTTCAGAATGATACACATAATAATAGCAACTCTGATAAAATCTCTATAGGTAACTATGATTTTCTACACATAAACTGCCTCTGCTATAGATGCTTTGTTCCCCACTGAATGACACAAACAAACAAAATGACAAACAGTTTAAAGGCCGGCTGGTTCACTGAGTAGTGTGGGGCGTCGGTATGGCAGAGGAGGTGGAGGAGGAGGAGGAGGAGGAGAAGGAGAGCAAGGGGGCCTGGTGGTCACTGAGGATGTTGTTGGGGGGAGAAGGATGCAATTACAGGGGCTGCACGACAGATGGCACTGCTGCACCACAGAAAACGACACAGATTGCACGGTGGGAGATGTCGGGTTCCCAACGAAGCGCGTGAGCGTCGTTGGGAAGGATGATGTCAGAGGTACCGCGTTGCTCGCGAGACCTTGCCACACGTAACTTGTTTTTTTTTTTTTGTTTAGTGGAAGATAAAACAAACAAACAATTCCAGCGCCCCCTATCTTTGGAGACAGGAGACAGAAAACAGATTCGGACTGTCGAGCTGACGCACAACTCTGGAGAAGTGGCCCGTGGCTGATGTGGGAGGAGATAATTCACTGTCACACCACACGTGCAAAGGGTTGAGTAAGATACAGCCATGGACACACTGGAAACACAGCATCATATACGAACATAAACATACCCAAAGTATTGCTTTAAAATGTGAGAGCCAGTCATGGATGGACCACAACATGATCCCCCTCACCTGATTGCCTCCCCGCCCCCCTCCCCCACTAAGATGGAAAATGGGATTGTCAAAAAAAACAACAAAAAACAGCAGGACTCAAAAGAAACAAAGAAGAGGAGAAGAAAAGCCCCAAAACGGTGACCATACCAACACAATGTTCATTGCTTTTTGTAAGTAAATCAGTTTTAAGGTGCTTTTAATGTGGTTGCCATGGCACTGTGCTTTGTTTCTCCGCCTCCCACGCGGCAGCGCTGAACGATGTTGATCGAGTCCTCCAGCGGTTGCAGCTTCTCGCCATCGTCCCACCAAGGATGATGAGGAAAAAAAAAAATCCCAGCAGGTCGTGTCTGATGAGGGGGGAGGGGCTTCCTTGTTTCTCTAGCTCATCCTTGTTGGCATTAACATCATCGTCATCCTCATCGTCATCGTCTGGTGCTGACAGCTGCAGTCCAGGTGATGACAGCAGGGCCAAAAGATAAAAGATGCTTTGTGACAGAAGAGAAAAGAAAAGGAAAAAACCCCTCCTGTGCCGCTAGCTTTGGCAGGAATACCATGTTCGGGACACATTTGCATGACTGGAGCACTGGAGCCAAAAATAAATTATTAGACGAAATTAAGACGGAGGGCCGGTAAAAAAAATAAATGCAGGAGGACAGATTTGCAAATTGAAACAAAGTCAAGTTGACATGATGACCTTTTCTGGCCCTTAATGAGCGCTCATGGCAGAGGGGAATAAATCTGGAGGGCTCTGACTGTGGCTGTGACTCAGAAAAAGGAAGAGATGTTTTAATTATGTGGACAGAACTGTTTCAGACAACAGCCAGAGTCTGGAAACAAAATGTTGTTACTCTTAGCATCTCAAAGGCTCCACATTAGAACCCACCTTATATTCTGTTGAGGACTTGAGCAGCCTTGTACAGCTGATAGCCACCAAAAAGAAAAGAAAAAATCCAGAAAACAGCAAATTTAGCCCTCTGTTTACAGCCTCCTGAAAAAAATGCTGGAGATTAGCTTCCTGCCAAAGCTGGTGCTCCACTTTAAGGCGGCCTCAGAAGGCAAACCGAGACTTTTATATATATTGGTGGAGTGAATTTTCTATGAAATGGCACCTCTGATGTTTGGACTGTGTGTACTCAGGAATCCGACCACACTGATTTGTGGATTTGTCCTCCAGACCACACTTCACAATTCCTATTTTTCCTTCCATCCTCCCGACCTCAGATGATCCTCATCCAGGCTCTCGGGTCGATGAACTCGGGTTCAGCTGCGTCAACGAAACACCCAAACTGCCTCCGAAGCCGATGAGTCGAGAAAACAAAACAAAACAAAAGAAACAGAGAAAAGAAAAAGAGTTCTCCCAAAGAACATCAAGTAAAGGGACTTTTGTTGTTGTGGCAACCACACTACACATACATCTAGACTCTTCTATAGGCATTTGTCTAATAAATTACACAATAATAATAATATCCAGGTTTCTGAACCGCGTCGACCCATGAAATGGCTATAAAAGCGGCCTGGTGTCCGCCAGTCAGTGTCTGGAGGCCGGTGCTCCTGGTCAGGTCACAGCGGGAGGAGCAGACAGAAGGCATGATGGGGGATCTTGGCCTCGATGATGGGAGCAGCTCTGGGCCGAGCCACTTGTGCACTCTTTCCATCGCCAGTCAGACGGGCTGCATAGTTTTTTTGCGTGTGACCTCACGTGTCCGGCGGGTCGCACTGAGGGAGGGCCGGCGGGAAGGGTCGAAGGTCAGGAGGTCAGACGGGGAGAGAAGCTGGGGCGGGGGTGGGAGGGGCTCTCAGTAGGGAGAGAAGATGATGGGCGTGTGCGCCGCCCGCAGCGGCCCCGGCGCCGGCCGGAACAGCGCCGGACCCAGGAAGGGTGTCTGGATGAAGGTGGCGCCGGCGGCGGCCGTGCCCACTGGGTGGCGCAGCGCCAGCGGGTTGGTGGCCATCGTGCACAGGGTGGGCGTGGTCAGCGGGCCGGGCAGGAAGCCGGTCGTCAGGCTCTTGGTCAGCTGCTTCTGCAAGGCCAGTTTGGTCTGGAGGAGGAGCCAGAGGGAGGGGGGGGGGGTAGTGGGCAGTGTGAGTGAGTGCGAGTGTGTTCCTCTCACACATTCTTCACACAACAACAACCACGACAATAGCAGAACCAGTAACTCGGCAGCAGAAAGTGACCTCAGCTCCATACAGCCGTTCACACTTTTGGTTTGATTGCTTTCTGCTTTTCTAAAGATCTGCTGAAATGTTTCCCTCACTGGCCTTGTGGATCAACCATCAGAGATGAGACGTCCAACTGACCATCATTAATCCAGAGACCAGCATCTCCCTTTTTTTTAACCGTTCAAGGCCTAAGCTGACGAGATGTAGCTCAACCCGTCAGTTCCTGCTGAGCCATCTTCGAAGATCCAATCTAAAGCATTTTCTTTCGTGTTGGGAAGCGTCGTGGAACCAATCAGCTTCCTTCAGGGAGAGGAACCTACAGCACATTTCCAATAGTTTCCCACTGTGAGCAGAACCGCTGAATGCAGCACTAAGACGGCACACGGCTATTGCTCCCTGGTAGCATATTTAGAAACACACGAGGAAGGCAACAACTGATTTGGAAACTATCTCAGACAAGACTTTGATGCAGACTTGTTTTTTTTTTTTTTTTTTTTTTATGAATGTTTTAATATCGACTTGTGTTGTCCCTGGGCCACAGTTTGAATCCAGGCGCTGTGAATCCACAGCAGCGGCTGGAAACTTTCTCATGTCGACGGGGGGGTGATTGTGCCATCACTCCCTCTGAAGTCGGATGGAGAAAACGATGCGCTCATCTATATCACGAAACTACTAACTGACAAAAAAAAGTCTGGTAATGGTGTTAAAATGATGCACGGAGTCAGATGAAGCCCGCCGCCGCTGCTCTTCATCGCCATTATTACTCAGCTTAGGAACATTTGTCTCGGGGAAATAATTGAGCAATCACGCTGCTTCACGTCGAGACAACGACTCCTTGTTACTCCTGTTTTTGTTCTTGGCGTCTGGGGCACTAATAAGAACGCAGCAGACAACAGAGATGGAAGAAAAGGCTTCACGCGTGACTTTGCCAACAAACACTGCACCCACATGATAATAATAGGTCAAATCCCAAAGTGAATCGATGTGGAGTGGCAGAAGCTTTTCCCTGTTTTGTGCAGTCATTTTCTGTTTTTCAGAGCAGCTTGGATCAGCCACCTCTGACTCTCGCATCTCCCGCCTCCTCATCCGAGAATGTGGCTCAGAGATTTCATGTAAAAAAAAAAAATAATTCAGTGTAAACGCTGCATGCATATTGGAGGTTGGCAAGATGGATGAGTGAGATTTGCAGAGTTGCAATCTTAGCAATGCTGCTGCTGTTGTGAGAGGTCAATCTACAGCAGAGGAGCTAACGCATACAGTGCAGACACACACACACACACACACACACACACACACACACACACACAGCGCCCATCCTTTGACAATCCAGTTGGATCGCCCTAATTAGGAGGTTTCTTAATCCTCTTGCTCATCTTCCTCATCTTTTCATCTTATCACTCTGCTAACCGACAAAACTCAAACTCATCATCCTGCACCAGGAAACCGTCCATCAGTGTGTGAAACTTTCTTTCCTTTTCTCAAATATTCTCAAATGTTTTTTTCTGACTTGTCTTCCTGGGGTTGTCTGGTCGCATCCCTCACTCAAGTTCTTTCTGCAACAATCCCCAGATGTCCGCTCCGACTGATCACCCACTAGATCCCAGCGATGGAAAGCCCCCCCCCCCCCCCCCCCACTGGGGCTCCGCCTCCCTCCGCCACTAACCTGCGAGGAGAGCGAGGCGAGGTTGTACTGGCTGAAGGCTTTCTTCATCGCCGACACAGCCATGCCTGCATAGCCACTCCACCTCACGTTCTGCAGGAGGACGGCGGAGGAAGGAGAGGTGGAAGAGGAGGAGGAGGAGGAGGGGGAGAAACAGGGGAGGGGGGGGGTAGTGCATGTGACAGGAGTGAGGAGAGAGGTGATTAATCTGGGGCGCTGAGTCAGGCTGCTGTTTGGGTGGGAGGGGCTATTTCAGACCTGTCTCTGGTGGGGGGAGGAGTGAGAGACTCACTGAGTAAAACTGTGTGCTTAACCTGGGTGACACTGGTGGGACACGCAAGCACGCATGGTGCCTCACCAAGGATAATGGTGATAAGGTGTGTGTGTGTGTGTGTGTGTGTGTGAGAGAGAGAGAGAGACAGAGAGATAGATAGATAGATAGATAGATAGATAGGCAGTGGTTGAATAAAAGAACCACTCTACAATCCTCAATGTCTGGAAAACAGCATCATTTAGCCCTTTGTTTGCAGCCTCCTCACTCAAAGTGACACTTTGTTGGACCTTCCATGTCTTTGGAAGGGAGCAAAAAAAAAAAAAAGGCAGTGTCAGAGGGCAGAGCCGACACCTGGGTGTGGGTGTGGTCACTCACCTGACTGGGCGTCTCGGTGCCCTTTGTGACATCACAAAGAGATATTTCCAAAACATTTGGGTGACGGAGGAGTTTTCTCGTGTCTGTGGCGGCTCTCTGACAGGACGGAGTCCCATGTTTGTTGCACAACATGGGACCTTCAAACCCGGCATTTAAAACTATTTAGTTGACAAGCTGGGTTGAGTTTGTTTGCAGTTTTTGGCTGGTGAATGTTCAGCGTGTTTGAGCAAATCTGCTGCGAAAGCTCGACGGTGCAGCTGAGAGTGTGTGTTTGTACGTGCGTGTGCTGTTTTTCTTCGAGGGCTTTTTTTTCCGTGGGCTTACCGCTAGGCTGGAGCTGGGCTGGCTCTTGCTGTGGGGGGTGAACTTGGGTTTGGGTGGCTTCCCCGCCAGCCTGTCTTTGTGCCTCCTGCTGTTCATGTGCTGCGCAGAGACGAGGGAGGAGAGAGAGAGAGAGAGAGAGAGAGACGGAGAGAGAGAGAGAGAGAGAGAGAGAAAACAGCAGTCAGCGGGCGAACGGGGATCGGCCGAACAACTTCAAATGTTTCCTGCTGAATTATTAACGGCGGAGCGTCGAGTGTGACTGAAGCGCAGCAGAAATTACATCACATTACTTCCTGCAGCGGCTGCTGTGCTAACAGGCTGCTGTCCGCCTGGAATTGGGATGTTTGTGTGAGTGGCGGAGAGTATTTCAGGCTCAGAGTTTTACCGCGTGTATATGTGTGTGTGTGTGTGTGTGTGTGTGTGTGTGTGTTGTCCAAATTCTGCTCCAGCACGAGCAACCTCAGTGCCGTCAGCCTGACCTGAACACACCGGTAGGGAGGAAAGAAAACGACCCTCCGGACTCGTTTTGGATGCCGAGGCAATTAGGGAATTAAACAGAGGAGGCATTAGGCGGCTCCTGATAACGAGCCGTAAATAACCAGCTGCTCAGCGAACGGACGTGTCGTCGGTCACAGCGTCGGGCGCCGTCAGCCTAATGTGGAGAAATAGCTGCTGCGGCTCTTCCGCAAAATTGAAACTGCTGCTTCAATTTCAGACGCCGTCCGTCAAATGTTCAAGATCCCATCTGTCACATTCATCGCATTATTTGCAAAGGCCCCCCACCATTTTTTTTTTTGGCTGTCGTGACATTGGGGCTCTCGAGTCGGGTCTCGGGCTCATTGTGCTGCATCAGCCACTGATGTTCTGATTAGTTCTGCGGCGCCGTCGTCTGTCTGAAGGAAGTTAATTACTTCACATGCTGATGCGGCGCTGCTGATGGAGGGACCCTCCATCCCTCCCTGATTGTGCACCTTTCCTGCCTTGCCAGTTTATATAAATGCCAAACGCAATTTATGAGTCGACTCAAGGCTGGAAGTAAGCAGCTTATTTTGGTGGGTCAAGTTTGAAGATGGCGACAGAATAGCAGCGGTCAGCGCCAAGCAGGTGGCGGCCTGTGTGGAGTTTGCATGGTCTCTCTGCGTTTACGAGGCGAACTTGGAAACTCCAAATTAGATTCGAGTGCGATCAGTTGTCTGTCTTTCTACACGCTGCACTCTGCCTTCATCCAATGAGACCTCCGACAGGCTGTGAGTGCAGCAGAAGGCCACTATAGAAAACCATTTAATCAAATTTGAACATAAACTCACGAGTTGCTACAGCGCTGGTTGGACCTTGGTAGCTTTACACTACTGAGTGTTTTGATTAAGCTCCAACACCAGGCATGAACACCAACAACCTCGCCGCAGCATAAAACATCTCATAAAACATCCTCTTCCTTTAACTGCCACGCCACGCCGTCCTTCGCCCTAACGGCGCCCCCTACCTGGCTCAGCTGGGTCTCCGAGTTCACCGAGATCTCGCACACTTCGCACTGGAAGCTCTTGGTGGCCACGCCCACGCTGCCCTTGCTGGCCAGCCGCTTGCTCTTGCAGCCCGCCCGAGCTGCCACCACCTTCCCGCGGCGCCGCGGCAAAACGCTGTGACCCTCCAGCATCAGCTTGTGCTTGGTGCCTGGCGGGGAGGAGAGGAGAGGAGAGGCCGTTTGGTGGAGCAAAAATAAAGTTAAAAAATAATTTTTTTTTTGCAGTTAAAGGTCCAGTGTGTAATATTTGGCTTGATTAATTATTCTTAGATTGGATCACATAAAAAATTCCCATAAAATATGTGAATAAAAGTGTATAACTGCAGTACAATGAAAGTCATTTGGTTTTCCTACCCTTAGAATGCTTCTCATATATATATACACATGTGTGTGTGTGTGTGTGTGTGTGTGTCTAAGGACAGACTGCCATCTTACACCGCTATATTTCTAAGGAAGCCCAGTGTGGACAATCTGACAGCGCGTTACGTGGTGACTGCTTGCGTCTTCACATAAATCAACGAGGAAGAAGGTGGAGGAGGTTTCCAGGTTTGGGTATGCATGCAACAGTAGCTCACTGACAAGCTCAGGAGGGGGCTGAGAGTGAACGATGCTGCAATCTAAACTGTAACCACTTGATGGTGCTGTTTCTTCTTCAACATCTCCAACCTTGAAGGACGTACCGCTGTTGTGCGCCTCCAGCTGTGAGACGGAGTTGACGGTGACTTTGCAGACGGGACAGTGCAGGTGGGCTTTGCTCTTCTTGGGGTCCTTGTCCTCGTCGGCTCGCGGCTCCTCGTTGCTCGCCGCCTCGCTGCACAACTCGGCGGTGGTACCGCCAGCCTCGGCGACCTCCGGGACCTCAGCAGCGCCGGTGTCAGAGCCAGCCTCCGACACCTGCGAGGAAGGCGAGACCTGCGGTGGGGAGAGGGCGACCAGGTCGGAGGCGGAGACCTCGGACACGGGTGTCAGCATGACGGAGCTGCAGGGGCTCTCGTCCAGCTTGGCCTCTAGGGTGGTGGAAGTGTCCAGGTCGGGCTGAAGGTCTGTCGGGGAGAAGATGGAAAATTAGACAATCAGCCAGCTGCACGCTCACCTCCTGCAGCTGCAGGAAGCAGCCGTGAACTCGGATGATTAAAGTTCACCGTGTTCTAAATAACACCACTGAAATTCAACTGATTGCTGTAATTTCTGATTTGCAAAAAAAAAAAAAGAAATAAAAAAAAGAAATCACATTCTGGAAATGATCACCCTCATTCTGACCGAATAAATGAAATTCTGCTTCTTCTCGTCTGTCTTTGCTCGTTTCTCTATGACAACTGTCGTGACTTCAATGCAGGAAAAACTATAAAGTCTGGCGGCTAATTCTGAGAGTCTGTTCGTCAATACTCGCCGTCCCCGAGACAAAAACAAGATGAGTAAATAAACAGATGAGATAATAAAGTGTCTGAAGCGGCAATCGGCATTCGGTCAGCATGGAGCAGACTGGATTAACGACGGTGTCTGTGCTGTTCGATGTCATCAGCCGGTGCACCCCCTCCACCTCCACCTCCACCTCCTCCACCCCACCAGTCAGTCTTTGCACTATTCAAATATCAAGTGGACTGGGAGTCTCCGGTCAGTGTAAACAAAGCCATCGACTGCTGTCGCCTCCTGGGAGAGTCGCACACTTCACCCCTGAGCAGCGCTGACAACTACACCCAGTCAATATCTCCATTTCATTTACTGCCCTCTCCCCGGACACACACACACACACACACACAGAGCTTCTGTGATGCAACTGTGCTCTATTGATTTGACCCCCTTTTTCTACGTCTCACGGCAAATTCATCAGCAGAGATGAGATATTCATCCATTCGCCATCAGAGAGAGAAGGAACCTGGCCGGCATCAAGACCAGAGGTGAAGGAGGGATCAGAGTTCCTGGGTGGTGTGCTGAGGCGTGAGGGTGGGCTATGATCAGGGGTCCCGTGTGACGGACGGCAGCCGCCTGGAGAGAACCGGCCGAGATCGATGGATTGAGCGGAAAGCTAACAGAGCGCCAACGTCTCCCACTGCTGTATTCCAACTGCCGTCGGCTGTTGCAGCAAGTATTAAATGTCTAGCCCAGTCTGCGGTATATATATGTATATATATTAATATCCCTCCGCCTGATTTATCCGCTGTGCTAGGATGTTTCAGCGTAAGTGGTTGAGTTTTTTCAAATTACCGCCGACACACATCGAGCCGTGATGGAGATGTGAGGAAGAGCGGAAACGAGGTCCCAGCGAGCCCAGCTGGTGTCTGCAGGCATCCAGTCTGCATTGATGAGCAAAAATAAAATACCCGACGCCTCGATAGCAGCCGTGAGGAAAGCAGCTCTTGTTTCCCATTGTCCCAGACATATTTGAGTTGTTTCTTTTGAAAATAAAGGCCAATATTAAAAGGAAAAACTGCCAAAAACAGTCAAACAAACGGTTGATGTGGTTCCTTCTATCGTTTTGAAAAGGTTCTGGGAAGGCTAAAGTCCTGTTTTTAATCAACATGGATCAAAAACTTTGGGACCATTTCATTTGCAATTCAACGCCTGTGTGTTGGGTTGTATTTGCAAATTTGCATACCGTAAATTCCCTGTGAGTTCAATCTAATCTCTGGGCATTGGCTTGTTGTTTGGACTTCAGGGAAGTTGAAGCTGGATTAAGAACTAAAAAACAAGC
This sequence comes from Thamnaconus septentrionalis, assembly GCA_009823395.1. Taxonomy (NCBI): domain Eukaryota; kingdom Metazoa; phylum Chordata; class Actinopteri; order Tetraodontiformes; family Monacanthidae; genus Thamnaconus; species Thamnaconus septentrionalis. Next base: position 17,177,097 of record CM020515.1, on the reverse strand, counting down.
GGCATCGCCTCCAGAACCCCCTCTGTGTTTGCGCGTGTCGGTTGTCCTATTTGCTCTTTGATCAAGAGAAAATGCCACCGACATCGGCGAACTGTCGGACCGAAAAGCCAGCAAATTGACAGCTTGTAGATCTGCGGAGTGGAGGGGAAAAAATGGGAAAGACAGACCAAGGAAATATGGATATTCGGATCAATACTGCACGGCTGGGAGCATCCGTTTTCCTAAGCATGAAGAGAATTTAATCCAGAATTTAAGTGGCCAATTAAGAGTAAAAAAGGCAGCAGCGGTGTAAACACGGCTTTGGAGGAGATCTCACTTCAGCGGATTGATCCGCAAGTCGGTCCAAGAGCAAATGAATATGAACACAGGCCTCATTAGAGGGAGGAGGAGGACCGCCCGGTGCGGCAGCGGCCTCGGAACACACAAACACTCCGTCCCGGGAGGAAAATCCTCGGCCTCAATCATCAGCCAGGCTGGTGACGGACAAACTAAAGGTGCTTTCAGCCGTGGAGTCCGTCGAGAGGAGGGTGAGTTACTGCCTCACACCTTTCTGCTCGACCATCAATAGAAAAATAAAACCGGCTGACACACACAGGCCAGTCAGTTTCATTGGCTGCCTGCTGAGACAGCTGGTAACGCTATACGCCGCCTCTGATTGGTGCAGGTGGTCATTCAGATAAGAGCTTTTTAAGAAGGATGTACCAGATTGTAAAGATGTGCTACAACTGCCTACTAAGATTACATCAAATTGTGTTAAAAAGTATTATTTTACATCCATTTTTCAGACTAAAAGCCAACGTGATATTCACTTTTTGTGTTTAAGCTCGCCAAAGTTTGCTGACAAACTCCTCCGTTCGGCTTCTTATCCCCGGGATGAGCTGAAGCAGCTGTACATCTTCCACTTTTTCTAGTTCCATCTCTCAACTGTGGCCTCAGGCTTGCAGTTGTGAGGTACAAGCATCATTTCACAGGGAGGGAAAAAAAAAATGTAAATGTGAAAAAAAAAAATCACAAAATAAATGTATATGCTTCTGTTTATATGTTGAGAAAGCCTTCAAAAAAAGAGAAAGAAAAAAAATGTTTCTCGAAGGAAACTTCCTGAATCCATAATTCCAGATTCTGCTCAGGGCCTCGCCAGCTCGTCGGCAGTTTTCTCTCTCTGATGGAACCTATTTGACTGCAAATTGTCAACCTGGTGCTCGTTTGTTATAATCACTTGTCTTCAAATTGTCACTACGGCCGGATTTTTGTCCTGCAGCAGTGAAAGGGAAAAAGCAACTCACAGCTACTTTGTTTGTTATTGCGCAGCAATATAAAAACAAACAACCGCAAACAATGACAAGCTCATGCACGATCGGCAGCGGCCACTAAACACGCACTATTCAAGTTGTTGGACAGTGTGTGTGTGTATGTGTGTATTCGGAGGCAAGGCCACCAGATGTGTTAGTGCTTGCTGATAGCAGACAGCGTGCGCCCGGGCCTCTGTCCCTCGACGCTCACTCACTCCCTCCCTCACTCCCTCGCTCCCTCCCTCCCTCACCAGCCTTCAGTTATCCGTCGGTGGGCAGAACTCATTTCATAGAGTGTTAATTTGCAGCGCCGTTTCATTACGGGCCGGCATTGTGGCGCTCGCCAACCGCAGGCTCGCGCTGCTGCATTTCAATTTCACATTAGGCCAATCACACAATTGGGCTTATTAAAGAGCGTCCCTCCATGCAAAATTGCCTTGGAAGTGTAAAACAATTCAAGGCACGCTGGTAATAATAATAATAATAATAATAATGATAATCATAATAACAAGAATACTGGAAAAAGCAGTTAGCTATCTGCTCCTCCTCCTTCCACTCCTTTCTTCATTGCTTCTTATCTTTCGTTTTCCCGCTCGTCATCTTGTTTCGTCTCCCTCTTCGCCTTCTGGAGGCTCCCTCCTCCCCCTCGCCCCCCTCCTTTCTCTCTCGCGAGGGCGGAATGTTGAAATGAGATTTGATGATGAGAGTGTTATCAGGCCCGCATGTCTTTTGTCTACTTTCTCCTTTCTGAAGGAGACTCTTACAGCTCAAGGCGCAAAAAAAAAGAAAAAGACTGGGAAAAAAAAGGTGTGTGCATGTCTTTGAGGGGAGGAAGAGCGGAATTAGGGGGGAGTGGGGCGGGGGAGGGGACTTGAGGGGCTGGTTCAAGTACAGACTGTCTCACTGTGCCTCTCCCGTCCTAATGGACCGACCGAGCACATTTTGTAATTCTGCACAGTGATCTGAGGCGGCGCCGAGGCTGAGGGGGCGAAGGAGTTGGCGGGAGGGGGGAAGTGGGGAGGGAGACTGGGGGAGGAGGGAGGAAATTTCTCCGACGCCGCTCACCTCATTCGCCCGAGCGCCGAGAAGGAGGAAATGAAAGAAGCGGGAACCCGGACGAGGGAGAAAACTCCAGGCCGACCTGAACATCCCTGATATGATGCTGTTTTTTTCAACCTTTTGATTTCTGCAGCGGTGGTTAGCAGAGCTGCCGCCTCATAGCAAGAAGGTTGTGGGTTTGAGTCCCTGCCTGGGGCCTGTTTGAGTGGAGTTTGCATGTTGTCCCTGTGTCTGCGTGGTTCTCTCCAGCTTCCTCCAACAAGTCCAAAAATGACTGCGGTGTATATGATTGATTGTCTTTGTCTGTCTCGATGTGGCCCTGCGATGAACAGGCCACTTGTCCAGGGTGTCACCCCGCCTTCACCCTATGACAGCTGGATCGGCTCCAGCGCACCCCTCAGACCCTGAGCTCAGGAAGAAGCAGGTATTGAAAATGGATGGGATGGATTTCTGCAGCGGTGCAAAGGTTCCCTCAACATTTTCCAGGCTTCCTCCCCATTAGGAAGGTAAGAACCAAACAAAGCAGAGTGTCAAAACAACCAGCAGTGAAACAGCAGCGATCCCCGGAGACGACCTCCCTTTTGTTTTTGCAAAATGTCTCGCTGGCTAGCTGGTAGCCCGACACGGATCCATCCATCATCAGGGAGCGGAGCGAGCTGCTCGGGGAGCCTGTAGTTTGTCGACGGAGGCCGAGCTGTGAAGGAAGAAGCCGATTGGCCGAGAGCTGAAAACGATGAGACTCTAACTTACTTGTTCCCTCTGCTGTGCTCGTGTCCATGAGCGCCACCTGCAGGGGAGCGGCCTCCGTTGACGCCGGCGTCTTGCTGCTGCTGCTGCTGCTGTTGCGGCCCCTCTCTCTCTCCCTCTCTCTCTCTCTCTCTCTCTCCCTCTCCCGCTCTCGTCCGGCGGCCTCGCCGGCTCGCCGCTGCCGGTTCTTCTGGGACTCCATGGCTTTGAGCTTGCGGGCGTGCTTGTGGCCCTTGTAGTGAGCCTCCGCTTGGTTCTGCCAGGGTGGGTGAGGGTGAGGATGGAGGGGGTGGTGGGCGAGAGAGGGGAGGGGGGGGAACCAGAGCAAACAAGGTCGGCGAGGAGAAGCAGAAAAGGAAGTTTACGACTGGATTCTTATCAGCCTGAGAGCCTACATGCACGCTCACACGCACGCACGCACGCACACTCACACGCACGGCGTAAATATTAAAATTCACACCTGGATATGAGCTCTCGGGCCGCGGGCGGCCGCGAGAGCGGAGCCTGCTTCCGCCTGATAACGGCGCCGGCGCTCTGGGAGGCTGGAGGGATAAATGTGCGTGCGATGAGCAGCGAGGATCCTCCAAGACCTCCTCCCCTCCCTCCCCCGCCTCGGCATTAACGTGCACCGTGAGAGGCCAAACACGCTAATCTCGCACAAGACGCAACACCAATCAACGGCGCGTGGCGGTTTCACCTTCGCCTCCTCGCGGTTCTCACGGTTCGGTCGTCGCCGCAGAGCGAGGTCGGGCTACGGGCGGGAATCAATAGAGAGATCGCGCATCAAAACACCAGCAGCGTCAGGCAAAGAGGAGAGAGGAGGTAGTTCTATTCAGAAAGAAGGAAATAAAACAACGGTAGTTTGGTCCGTGCGACACAGTCGCGGACGAATGAGCAGATTTGTTCAAAAAGCAGCTCACGGCTGGGCGTGAACTCACTCGCTCTGCGTGCGTGTTGAAAAAAAAAGAGAAGCAAAAAGCAAAACGCTCGCACCTGAGCGCTCCTGTTTCCTGACCCCTTTTACAACCCACTGCGTTAAGTGCCAGTCATTTTGCACACCGCATGCTAAATCCCGCCGTCGGTGTCTATCCATGTGTCATAGGAAAAGTAAATACACGTGAATAAATGACATTTTAACAGCTAACAGCTCCGGCGGTGCGTGCAGGCTGGATCCGGCGGCAGATGGAGGAACCCTGCAGGACCGAGCGCGGAAAAAAAACAACCCCAAAAACGAGACGAGATTGATGGTAAATGGCTGGACGGCGAAATTACACACAAGTGAAAAACAACCTAATACGATTTTGCACCACCTGTAAGAAAATAACTTGTTTGCGAACCGTGGGAGGAGCCAGAGCGGCGAGCGACGCTGCTGACGCGGGCGCTGTTTCAAAGTTGCTCTTTAAGGCCAATTTGTTCTCCGCCGAGCAGCAGGAGGAACTTTTTATTCCCTGTTTTTTTTTACAAGAAAATATATATACGTGTGCGCGCGCGTGAGGATTAGGAAGAACATCTGAGTAACCTCGCAGGAGAGTGCAGCGGGGTGTTAGGAAAGTGTTGGTGCTCACAGAGAGACGGATAGAGCCGCAGTCGGAGCCGACGTTCCTTTTTAAGTCGGTGTGCAGATTCAGGCGGAGGGGATGGGATTTGCCCGAGTGTGTGAAGAAGAGCGGCGAAGCTCGCCGTCTCCTGCGTCTGCGCCCGTCTTTGAAGTCCCAGAATATCAAAATGTGTGTCTGTGTGTGTGAGTGTGCGTGAGTATGTGTGTCACTGCCCAGGCATTAGCTGCCTTAAGGCTTTCAGGGCTATTATCTATTTGTTTATGTGAATATGCATGAAAATCTTGTGGGATGCTCGCTTGTCATTGCCCGTCTGTGTGTGTGTGTGTGTGTGTGTGTGTGTGTGTGTGTCTACGCTTGCGCAACAGGGGTGCGTGAGGTGGAAATGGAACGGGGAGCTGAGGAAGCAGCTTCCTGCTGGGGCTCCTGATTGTTTCTGCTCTTAGCTGATAAACGGCCGAGTCTCCCCGCTGTCTAATCCCTCACAGCGGCAAGACACACACACACACAGGGATGATGATTTCATAATAGGAGGAAGAAACACTTTCATTCGGCCGAGCTGAGCTATAGCTTTAAAGATGTTAGCAGCAGTTTTCATTTCAAGGTCCCATATGGAGCCAAATTCACTTCACCACAGCACTCGGTGCCTCTGTCCTACTGGTGAGAAAAGGTTCCTCCTTGACTTCTTCAGCTTACTTTACTTTTCAGAAAGTAAAGTTCTGGAATTCAGCCCGTTGTGATGTCACAAAGAGCGCCTCTCTCCTTCCGCCCCCTTGGTTTTTGCTGGAGCGTTCAACCGACCGTCGGTTTTAGCCGAGGGCTGCAAAGCAGAGGGCGAATAAAGCTGTTTTTCTGGAGCTCTTAAGAGTTTATCTTTTTTTGCATAATTAATCCTTCAAGACAGCTCCACTGGAGCCTTAGATTAAAAATTATGATCTGAAAATTAGACTAATATGAGGATGATTTCTCTTGTGCACATGCAAAAAAAACAACAAACCAGAACAAAACACTCACAACAATAAACCCAAAGTTTGCATCTGAATTGTTGTTGAGGAGGGCGGAGGTGTTTAGCAGGAAAAAAAAGAGGATACCACACCACACAAACACACACACACGCATGGACACACACATAGACACACACACACACACACACACTGTCTCACCGTGGAGTTGAAGCGCAGGTGGCAGATGTTGCAGGAGATGATCTGCTTCTTCTTGAGGGGCTGAGGGACTCCAAACGTGTGGTTGATCACTGCCTTCTGGACCGGGTCCATCTGGGAGACGAACGGACAGACAGACAGACAGACAGACGGACAGACAGACAGATGGACAGACAGACAACAGACAGACAGACAGACAGACAGACAGACAGACAGACAGAGTTCAGAATCATCGTGAAGTGGTTTGTGGACTTCTTCTGACACGACAGCCCAGCAAAAAAAAAAGAAAAAAAAAAGAAAAAAGAAAAAGGGAAAATTAGTACATAAATGATGCTTTTACTGTGAAATGTTCTCATTAAATGCTCTTGTCCATTTTGAAGGACAGCAAGCCTTATCTATCATTACTTGCCAAACTCTAAAACCTTGGACGCGTTTGACCGCAGGACAAAATCCTTATCATCCAACGTGGTGATTCAAGCCCAGTGAAAAAAGGGAAAATAGTTTGAAGGACGTGCAACCAAACCTTGAAAGGGTTTTTTTTTTTTTTTTTTTTTTTTTTTTACTATTTTACTCTCAGAGGTTCTATTGAAGGTTTAGTGTGGTAGGTTACCCTCACACTTATCCTGAGGTGAGACAGAAATACCGAGCCAAGCTTTTGTATTGCCTAAAGAAAACATTTTAATTTGGTGCCAAATCTTGACAATGTGCGTGTCACCAAATAGCAATTTTGAAGTTGGAAGTCTCGGAAAAATCACATTCTATCACATAAACAAGTGGTTGAATGAAAGATTCTGCCAGCAAAAAAAGGTTTTTCCGTGAGAGTGTCCGGGGATTTTATGTTAAGAGAAACAAAATTATGACTATGACCTAATTTCTAACCCTATGGATAGACCAATCATGGAAAAGAGAGATGTGGAGTTAGCAGCTTCCTTTTGTTCTCTCCCGGCATATTAATGCAAGATGCACGACAAGGAGAGAGAGAGAGAGAGAGATGTGTGACAGCACTTTTTGATCCTCACGTCCACCTGAAACTGCGGCCTGGAAACGCCCTCAAAACGCGGTGTTTCCACTCACTCACGGCTAACAAGAATAGCGCTTGCATCTCATTTTGTTAGAAGGAAGGAAAAAAATATATATATATATATATATATGTATATATATATATATATATATATATATATATATATATATATATATATATATATATATGTATATGTATAGTCAGACTGTCATTCTTTATGCACAAGCGGAGACACAGCTACAACAACCTCAAAGTGACAATCTAAAAAAAAAAAGAAGCCTCCAGCTTGTCGAGTTTAAAATGACACATCATCGCAGGCACGGCAGGTTCACAGCGCTGCTAGGGTGTCTGTCTGTGATGAAATTCTAATCTTTTTATTTTACAAGGATGGCACAGCGAGATTTTTCTTCTCTGCACAAAGGCCATTCTTTAAAAGACATGTTTACCTTTTTAAATATTTAAACTCTACAAAACTCCACAAAAAAGGTGACACTTGCAGGCTTTGTGCAAATCTGCAAAATGAGTTTCACCGTACAATGACTCACGAGTGTGACTCATGAGAACACATTGAGGAATGGCCAACACCTGAGAATTTAATTTAATTTCAGTGAAAAAAAAAAAAGAAGTCCAATTCCACTGATATAAAATACTGGAACAGACCACATGTCACCGTGCTGGATTTACAATCTTGTGTTCAGTGTACATGCTGAGCCTGTATGAGGCTCAAAGACGATGGTGTTTTAGCAAAAGAGCTAACAGACAGCAACGGCCGTGATTGGCCAAACTCGAGCTGTGCAGGAAGTGGAAGCAAACACAAAGACTAGATTAGAAAGCGGTCTTTACCAGTCTGACAGTGTGTGTTCACACTGAACAGTCTGAAAACATGCAGTGATAAATTGTAATGTCAGCAGATGTGATATAGCGCCATTAGCAAGCCAGCTAACATTACTGGCTGGCTAAAGTAGCGCCGCATTATGACCAGGCATTAGCATTGTGCTGTGTTTATGCTGTCTCAACTGTCTTGCTGTTTAAAAAGTCGAAGAAGAAGGAGAAGAAGAAGAAGAAGAAGAAGAAGAAGAAGAAGAAGAAGAAGAAGAAGAAGAAGAAGAAGAAGAAGAAGAAGAAGAAGAAGAAAGAAGAAGAAGAAGAAGAAGAAGAAGAAGAAGAAGAAGAAGTGGCAGCTAAAACAAGATTTTCACTCAAGTTGATGAGGATTTGGTTGAGAGCTGCTAACTGACCAGACAGTCTGGCTGCTGCAGTGAGAGATGATTTTATCACGTAAAGTTCCCCACTCTGGCTTGCACTGGTCATCCCCACCAAATCCCTTTTCTTCCCACCAGGGGGCACCGCTGATACCATCAGCAGCACCCGCAGTCAAAGAAACCCATGTTTGAGCAACACCAGATTCCTTCCGCATCTCAAAAGCAGCGTTCAAGGTTGCAAGCTCCTTTCTTCCTTCGCTCTAAACGGAGGTCAGGTGTAAAAGCTGTAGTTTTTTATACACACGCAACAGTGAAACCTTCGTGCTGGAGTTGTTTTTTTTGTTTTTTTATATCTCTCCTCAAGACTGAATTTGCTTGATTTTCTACGTGAAAAACTAAAAAACTAAAAAACTAAAACGCTCCAGACTGATGTTTCACCAAGACCAAGCTTCTGCTCCGCGGAGCGGGCCCGGGCCGCACACGGCTGTTTGTTTTAGGAGTCCGAGAATGTGGCCATTGTGTGTCGCCAGCCATCCTGAACCGACGGCGACAAATGCGCCTTTTGTCCGACGGCCCTCGCTTCCACATCCTGCCGCAGACGGAACTTATCCTGTGCCGGCCGGCTGAGTCCGTGGTGGGGTTTTTACCGCAGGCTGGGGGGACATGGAGACGTGAAGGCGGGGGAGGAGTGGGGGGGTGAGGTGGAAGGCTGTTATAAGAGGGTATGAGGGGGGATCGGAGGGGGGCGGGGGCATCGGGAGGATATTTGGTTTTCGCAGACAGGTGCATTCATCTTCCGGGACAGCGTGCGCCTCCTTATCGCAGCAGGTCCTCCAGGAGGAACCTGAGCATCGGCGGCTGGAGGGACTTTTTGGGATTAATGCCGCCACAGCTGCCCTTGCCGCTGCCCGCGCCGCCGCTACCCTGTGTGTTCCGCAGGCTAATCAGAGTCCAAGCGATGCCGACTCTGGCTTATTTACGCAGCTATTGGTCATTTCTGCGCTCGGAACAGAAGCGTTTGTAAAGTAAATGGAAAAGAAAAAAAACGAAAAAAAAAACGTTGCGCTTTTGTTTCCTGCACTCGGATGAGTGCTGTTTTAGCACATCTCAAATAAGCAATCTCAGTCGCCCGCTGATAAAAGAGACTATAAAATTCCGTATAGCGCGAACCGTGAGTGGATATTTTTCCTCCCTCGCTCCCTCCGTCTGTCCCCCTCTGACTCAAGCCAAAGTCAGCAAGCAGACCAAACAGTGACCTGCCCTGCTGCCTCCACTGCTGCCTCCACTGCTGCCATAAATACATGGAGCTTTTTGGTGGGTTTTGGTGTTAAACCCTCCCACAGGGCGGTGGAGGTGACCCCACAGGCCAGAGAGCAGAGAGGGGCCGGAGACCCTCCACACACACACACACACACACACCTTCCAGAACAGGTTGATGTCTTTTCCTCCACTGGAAAAAAAACAGACCCAGCAGGCCAGATGTATGTGTGTGGTCCCCTCCCTCCCTCCATCCCTCCTTCCTCTCTCATCCCGACTCGTCCTCACCCAGACTGGAAAAAAAAGGTGTAAAGTGCACAGCGGAGCGAGAAGCGGAGGCTTATGTTTCATTTACAGACCAAAGACCTGGAGGACGGTTTCACGGCGTGCGATGGAGGCGGTGGAACGCTCGCCTTCACACACACAGACAGAAGGAGAGAGAGAAAAAAATTCCGATGAGCAACCGTGGATCAAAAGAAATCCAAAGTGCCGACACACATGCACAGAGAAAAAAAACGGCAGCGGCCGTATCGCCGCCGCCGCCGCTGCTGCTGCTGCGGCCGCCGCTGCTGGGGATCAAAGGAAGGAGCTCCTAATTCCACAGACAGAAGACATGTGAAGCTCCGAGTCCAGATACATGAAACCAGAGCGGCTAGCTCTGTTAGCGGGGTGAACTGTATACTCCGTTGCAGGAGGTGCAGCAGCGTTTCTAATCTTTCACTTTGGAAATTGAGCTCGTCCATCTTGCCAAACCTCCAACAGAGGGCGTTTTTTTTTCTTTTTTTCTTCTGTAAATTGGTTTTAAAGTTTCAGTGCTTACAGCTTCTTCTATAGAGACAGACGCAGGAATCGAAGGAGGAGTGACGGTGGATTAAAAATCCTGATGCAGCAGAGGTTAGCGTGGATGCGGTAACAAATGTTTTCAAATTAAAACTACACTGAATTTGTCTCGTTAAACACGGAGGTGCAAAGCAAAGAAGACCTAAAAGCACGGCGAACAGACACTGAAAAAACGCTGATGCTAAATAAAAGTGGCCAAGCCTTTTAGGCTACAGTTTAGCCACATTAGTGTAGATACAAAGAAACAAGAACAGCCATGAGAAAAAATGTTTTTTGCTGCAGCTTGGGGTGAGAAAGAAACGCCGATCTGTTGACGTGTTTGCTTAATTAGTCTCGCTGATTGTGTCTGAGTTCGTCGGCGACTTTGACTCTACATTCCCGCCTCGTCGCCTCTGTAAAAAACTAAAATAGACGTCCTTTTTTTTTTTCTCGCGCAGAAAACAAATGTGTTAGGAAACAAAGTAATTACATTGTTTGCTGTTTTCTGCAGTTAAATGAGTCACAATGTACGTCTGCTGGTCGTCTGATTATATCCTGCATTATTCTCAGTTCGGGGAAAACCTTTTTTCATTCATTGATTGATTCTCGTTAGTCTGTTTGCTCTCCGAGAACTCTTTTGGTCATGTGGGCTCACCGTGTTGAAGTTGGGGAAGAGGCTGAGCGGAGACGAGCCGTTGAGTCTGAAGGGCAGCAGGTGCTTGAGGTCCAGTTGAGGTTGCAGAGGCCGTCCAGGGACGGGCAGGGAAGCCAGGAGGGGGCTGCCCTGGGCCGACGTACCTGCACGACAGGAGGGCGCAAATGTCAGATGCGGGGAAACATCAGGAGGTCCAAGGCCTCCGGGGGGCGCTGCTCTGGCAGTCTGAGGAGGCCAGAAGTGCTTCAATACAAGATTTTTTTGTCGTCATTACGCAAGTGCTCCAAAACTTTGAGGAGTCTCTCGGCTTTCACACAGAAATAGAAATAGATTCTACATGCAAATTTTGACTTGCAAAGTTTAACTGCTGCATCTGACATCAGGTCTTGAGAAACGGACTGATTTGCGTAGCGCCATTTAACTAGCTAGGCTAATTGCCGGACAGAGCAGAAGGCTGTAAACAGAGGGCTAAACAGGCTGTTTTTCGGAGATTCACGCCGTCTTTCGGATAAGAAGAGCGCCGTGCCGCTCCACTGGAGTCCAGGATGAAACACAAAGATGTGAAAATGAGACTTATGAAGAACGTAATAAACCATACAGAGGAGCACAAGGAGAACGGCCAGGTTTTGTTGTCGCAGCTCATCGCGTCGCCTCTGGGACACACAAACAAACAAGCCGCCAGCGAAAAACATCATTTGATTACTGATTTATTGGCCGAAGAAAGGTGACGGCGGCGGCGGCGGCGGTGTGCAAATAGGTGTTGGTGGTGGTGGTGGTGGTGGCGGCGGCGGAGGAGGAGCGGGAGGAAGAAGATTGGAGTTATCGGATTTCAAATGGAGCAGGGATGAAGAGATTTCTAATTTTCCGCCTGGCTGCGTTTCAGTGGGCCGGTGCGCTCCACGCTGCACAGGCACTTATTCCAGCAGCAGGATCAATCATCGGTGTCAGCAGCGGGTCACCGAGGCCGCGCAAGCCAACAGAGGGGGGGTGTATGTGTGGTAGGGCGGGGGGGCGCGGCAGGATGCGGGAGGTTTTTTTTTTCTCCACTATGCCAGTTTGGATGAAGGGGGAAATTGCAGGATATTCACCATGACTGACTGCTGAGGGATTCTCAGGGCCGTGGAGGAGCGAGGAGATAATAGAAGTCTTTAGTTGGAGAGCACCGTGATGCTTTACACTTCATGAACCAACCTGTAATGACTTACACACACACACATACAGAGACGCAGCAGTTGTGTTCTCCAGTGACACACAACACAACAGAGAAGCGTTGAAAAAAAGCCCTCGTGGCCTAAAAATAGAGAAGATTGCCTAAAAACAGCTGCGTCTTTTCAAGGTGCAGGCGGAATGAACTTTTTTTCTTTCTTTTAGAAAAAAATGATAAGAAGGTATTCACAAAAAAAGCCCTGAGCAGGAAATCAGTAAAAGCTGCAAAGCTGCGATGTGTTTATTGTTACATGATCGAATTTCAAGCGGCAGAAAGGTCAACGACGGACGCAGGCTGGGAATAAAAAATAATTAGAAAGCATTTCTACCCCTGTTAGCGTTTTCCTCCGTGTTTTGGTGGCCGTGTCGGGGCTCGGGTTTTGTCATGATGATACGGCTCTCAGGTCCGGAACGCTTTTTATTTTTTCCCCTGCTGCAGTTTGGCAATAGAGGCCAAGCTGTCAACATTCACTTCTCAGTCCTGAGCTGAACTTCAGACCAGGTCTAAGACCAGGACTAGGACCAGGTCCAGGACCAGGATGCCTTGCTGTCGTCTGTCTGACAGCCGGGGTGAGCCGCACACAAATACACACACAGACACGCACACACACGCAGAGACAGGAGCAGCCGAGCCTCCTCTTGGCTGGACCATCAGAGGAGGACAGTTATCAGCTGATAGCGACTCCCCAGGCAGCTTATTAAATCAGGCGCTGGCTGTTTGCCCCTCCGGACGATAACGCTGCTCCGTCGTGTGAGACGGCTGGCTGGGCGAGGATGTGTGTGTGTGTGTGTGTGTGTGTGCAAGAGATGTGCCTCCGCACCTCTGCAAACAAACAGGGTGAGTGGGGGGGCGGGGGGGGAGACGGTGCAACGCCAATATAACGATCACAAAAAAAATACAAACAAATGTTCGTCAGATTTGAAATCATTTGTATAAAAAGATATATAATAAATATATCATATATATAATAGCACAAGAAACCAGGTGTGGTTTGGCACTTTGGCCACAGTCTGCATGAGACTGAAGCAGTCGGACACTTTGAAGCCTGCAGCCGCTGATAACCTCCTTCTATCACACCGACTTATTTTCCACTCGTTTAAGCCTTCCGTGTGTGTGTGTGTGTGTGTGTGAGTGCGTGCGTTTGCACATATGCATGTGTTTGCGCTCCAGCGCACACGCGCCCATGTCTCCCCGTCTGGAGTCCTCGCCTGCGTCAGCGCTCACATCTATTTATTGGACTGCGGCGGCTGCGAGGTTCAGACGGCCGGCGGCGCTGCAGAACCGGCGAGGCCAAACGTCCGGCCTCCTCTCTCTCTCTCTCTCTCTCTCTCTCTCTCTCTCTCTCTCTCTCTCTCTCTCTCTCTCTCTCTCTCTCTCTCTGTCTCTCTCTCTCTCTCTTCTCTCTCTCTCTCTCAGATGACTTTGCCAGCAGAGCCGACCGTCTCTGCCAGTCCGGCCTCTTCATCCTCCTCCTCCTCCTCCTCCATCACCATAAATGCATTCCTCCCGCTCGCTCATGACTCACTGGGTTACACAACAGCCGCCGTCACGGATGCTGCATCTCCTCCTGATGCGTGTTGCATGTTTGCATCCGACCCGCAGAAGTCAAACATTGATTTCAATTATCTCTTCTTCTCTCTCGCTCCTCGGCGAGGAGATCTGAGGGAAAAATATTGACCATTTCAGAACAAAACGCAGCGCCGAGACGCTGCTGCCGCTGCTGCTGCCGCTGCTGCTGCCGCTGCTCCGCCCTGCAATCCTGCCCTCCTGTCGTTGACATTCCCTTATGCTTTTTTTCCCCAAGAAAAAAAGAAGTGCTTTTTTTCGCCCCCCGCCTCTCCTGCCCCACCACTCACATCTAAATATGTGTGGACCGCCCACGTTCTCCAATGCGTCGCTGCGAAACTGCTGCTGAGCGACACTGGCAGAATAGAAGCAGAGAATGAAGGAGAAAAAAATAAAAGAAGTGGCATTTTATTTGTGGCCCAGTGTAATTATGTAGGCTGGATACTGGCACAGCGGGAGGTGGTGGTGGTGGTGGTGGTGGTGGGGGTGGGATGCGGGGGGTGCTCCTGGAATGGATGCGAGGCAGCACACGAGGCTTTTCAGTGCACACGCGGAGCATGACTCCACTTTGGCGGAGGCGCGACTGCTGCTACTAAAAACGGAAAAAAAAAAGAAGGAGAAAACTGAATACGCCTTACTTTGAAGTGGCTGCGAGCGACCCCGTGGGTGGGGTGGGGGTCTTGGTCAGGGAATGTAGTGCCCTTCACCTGACGGCGGTGAGATGAGGAAGATTGCGGGTGATCGTTCCAGCCGCAGAGACGACAGCGATGCGATCAAACCACTGATTGTGCGGAAAGTGGACCATCGCTCTCTCCTCTCTTAGGCCGCCTGGGCTCTGAGCGCAGAGCGACCGAGCGCCATTGCTGTAATACCCGTGTTGCTGCCGAGCAAATGGAACAGACGAGCAGCCGCCTGCACTTTTCTCTCTCTGTCTTGGAAGGTAAACAGTGTCATCTAAAAGTTTCTCCCTAAAGAGATTGAGATAAAATGGAGACGGATCCCAAATCGTCCCCATTATCTTTATTTCTCGCCCTGGACTGCGGTGGAGCAGCTCACCGCTGCACTTCATCTTAGTCTTTATCACCTGAAAACATCTCACTTAACTCTCCGTTTGCAGCTGCAATTTCTCTTTAGCATTAGGTTGCTGCTACATCGGAGGCTTTGCTGGACGTGGGGAAAAGAGCAAAGCGGTTGCAGAGGGCGAAGCCAACACCTGGCTAAGGGGTGTCGTCCAAACCTGGGGGAGGGAGTCGAGTCCTTTTGTGATGTCACAAAGAGCAGGACTCCAGGATGGATTTGAAGGTTGACAGGCTGCAGACAGTTTTCTGGATGAGGCTGAATAAATTTGAGCCTGGATGACTTGATGGCCAAACATCAAGGTATGATAATGTAGCACTAATGGAGCGTTGGACTAAACTCAGAGATTACGAGGGTATGAAAACACAAGCCTGTCTCGTGCTGAGTCGTACCTATACGGGCCAGTAGGGGGCAGAACCTGCGTGTGAGCGTGAGTTCGACTGGATTTCAACGCCCCCGGAGACTGGAGCGGACCAGAATAGCGGCTTCCTGTTGACTGGGGACGCGTGCGAACCTCTGAGGAAACTTGAGGCTGAGCATAATTGGATAAAATTACACACAGGATGAATTTTTGCTTTTGTTTGAAAAACAACAGCAGCAACAACAACGACAAGAACAACAACAAGACGGCTTTTCCAGAGCGAGACGAAACCGCAATGAAATCCTTTGTGTGAAACAATTTAAAGAACACACTCGGGACGCCATTGAATTATCTGTTGCCTTCCTACTGCTTCCAAGACTCACCGAGACGAGACCAGAGAGAGACCAAAGACAGTCGGCTTTGTCAATTTCTGCTGAATTTTTAGGGGGCCGTCGAGGTTGGTGTTGGTGCCGCTGGGTTGCCCAGTTGCAGTCGGATGCACAATTACAGCTCCGACGCGTGACTTCTCATCCTGGTCGTCACGCTGCCGTGACAAACATCGGCCGCGTCCATATTTGAAAGGCTTCAATGGCACAATATGAGGAGCGTAATTGCGCTGCCGCAGACGACGGTGCCTTTGTCAGCAGCCAAGCACACGTAACAACCCTCCTTTTCCTGCTTATTTTCAAAAGGATCCGACAGGACGTCTTCCCGAGGCAGCGGGCTGATGGGAGCTCACCTGGCAGAGTCTGCGGCTCCGCGCGAAAAAAAAAAAAAAAAAAAAAAAAAATCGAACTCCAGTAGTTACAGTGAACCGACCCCGTTTCCTCAAACCTGAGCTGACACGCATACAAATCAAGCTTGCTGCGCCTGGAGAGTTTTAAATTGGCCCGGCGGTGCATTTTAGCGCCTCGCAGCTATTTGAGGGGTCGTGGAATGACATCGTGGAGCTTCTGGACGTCCAAATGTACTCCGCCGGGAGACAGAGAGGCAGAAAAGTGACTCTCAGCGTCCAATTAGCTAGCACTTGTACGGGGGGGGGCACGGGAGCCATTATGGCTGTGGATGGAGAGCATTAACCACAATCAGGCTTCATTAAGAGCGGCACTCTTTAATTCTTCGCCATCCACATCCTCTCCTCCCTCACCTGCTGTTTGCCGCCGGATGATGATAATGATGATGATGATGATGATGATGATGATGATGATGATGATGATGACGTTCGTCTGCAAATCAGAGGCTTTCTTACTTTTTTTCTCTCCAGGTTTTAGATTTAAGATTAGCGCGCTTACATTTCGGCTGCAGAGACGGTGGATGAGGATTAATTAGGCTGATTTGATTAGCTGCCGTGTGTTAAACGGCTGTGTGCTTTATACGTGACGTTACTGCTGCTGCTGCTGCTGCTGTAAATTAACCTCACACGGCAGCAACTTCACTCACACTTCTATTCCTAAACTCTCACACCGACAAGCTGCTGCTAAAGAGTTCAGCCTGGAATAGCCTACAATCACGCCGTTTTCATTGGAACTAGAAATAAATGGCATTTTCACATCATTAGTGCAACAAAACAAGCTTTTTTCAGTGGACACCAGTTTTACTTTGCTATCGGATAGTTTTGGCAACGTTTGCTTTCAGAAAACCGGCCTGTAGATGTATTTTGTGTTCAATACATCCAGCGAGTCAGACTTTGTCTGTTACTGGTTAATGAATTTTTTCATGACCTCTGGTGCTGGTGGACAAACAAAAGCTGCACTCGACAAACACGCAGCCATTTTCCAACTTGTTCTTCCTCTCAAGAATTCCGTCATGCAAAGAGTTTATCTGTTTATTTGCGACCGCTACTTCCGCCGCCTTCCTATATTTTCTGGGTCACTCGGAGCAGCCCCTCCGAGCCCCCCCCACGCCCCCGGTCAGCTGCTGCCCGGCTCCATATATTGTGTAGCGGAGTGTGCATATTGTGTAGCGGAGTGTGCAAGCCGATGAGTCGCCACGCCAATTCGTATTCCGACCATCGCGCAGCAGCCAGATACGGTTTACATGTCAAATGTGCGCTGGGATTATCTGAGCAGCGCCCACTTCCGACTTTTGCCTGTTTGATGTCGGAGCGGTCAGATGTTGACGTTTCCCCCACCTACACATCCACCCCCCCATCCCCATCCCCCACCTCCCCCAGGCCTAAGCACCCTCTTTACGAAAGTGTTAGCCGAGAATCTTCTTTGCTGAGACGCGCGAGTCCTTCTCTAATAAGACTCTTTCTTCCTGAGGATTATATCTAGTCCCAGCACTCATTTTTCTATTTCAAGCTAATCTGCTCTTTCAAAAAAAAAAAAAAAAAGAAAAATCCCTCGTACGACGCTCTTGACCTCCTTTCTCCTTCATATCCCAGGATTGATTGAGGTGGCAAACGGCTCCATGTGGCCTGATTATATGCAAGGCTAAGCACAGTTTGACCCCAGACTGAAAATAGAGCATTCTCAGGGAGGGCCACGACTTCACAAGTTTCCCCTCGGATGCTGTTTTAAGGGAAAGTCAGACAATAAATGTCAGAGGTTCCAGTATTAAGCAAAATCCACATTAGCAGACATTTTTTGTGTGAATGACTGCAAATGAACTCAACAGAATTGAAAAAAAAATCCATCCTTTCTATATTTTGCTTTTCTTCACACCACCAGATATAGACAGTTTGGAAAATAAATCAATGATGTCACAAAGGGTATTGATAACTCAGTCAGGTTACTGACTGACTTTGTTGAGAAAAATCTCAACAAAGTTTTAGCAGGAAGCTAAAACACCTTTTCTTTTGGGAGGCTGTAAACAGAGGGCTAACTACGCTGGTTGTGTTTTGTAGATCAGCAGAATTGTGGCCATCAGTGATCGTGTGAGATTGCTAAAAATTCTAAAAATCAGCCTTTGTGAAGACACCACAATCGCTGACAATTCTCCTTTTTGCAGGAGGCCGTAAGCAGAGGGCTAATGAGCAAAGTGAGCTTCATTGGAGTCCAGAGGAAAAAAAATAAAAGAGCTGAAAAAATGGCTGTAACATGAGAGGCACTGCTGACCTGGGGTGGCTCAGGCAGAGCTGCAGCATCGCAGAGCTTCAACTCAACACATGGCGTGAAGAAGAGTGAAGCCACATCAGTGTGCGGCCACAGGTTCCGGGCTCCGGGTTCCGAGGAGCCTGAGGGCCCGAGGGCCCGAGCAGTGGATGAAGGCTATGCCGGAGGTTAATTCAGTGCCAATAAGTCAAATCTGACGTTTAATTCTGATCAATACGCTGCCTTGGGGAAAGAACTCCACCTTTGCTTCTGTTACCGAGGTCAAAGGTCAACAAAGACTGAGAACTCTCAGAAATGAGAAGACGGATATTGCAACGATATTCATTATCGCAGCAGATTTGCTGTGTAAACGTTCGGCTGAATTTAAAGGCGTCTTCGTCTTTCTTTCTTTTCCTCCCATTCTCGCGGTGATTCCTGACAGTCACAGGACCTCGCCGAGCTCCGCCGTCTCCCTGCCGAGTGTCTATAATTAGTTCTGTCAGGCGCCGCGGCGCAACTCAACCTGAGCGCCGGCGAGGCCCATCTGTCAGCGCCCGGAGCTGCACGGCCAACAAATCGCTCCGCTTTTCCCCCCGCGGCGAGCCGAGGCCCCGCCAGGAGGTGGTGGAGGTGGAGGTGGGGTAGGAGGGGGGGAGGAGGAGGAGGAGGAGGCACCAACCTATCAGATGGCGACCAATCAGACGGCGGCAGCCAGCGGCGCTCGGCAGAGAATCTCACAGTAAACGTCTTTGTGTTTCCGTATTCCTATGAAGCTGCGGTGTGCGTGTGTGCGTGTGTGTGTGTGTGTGTGTGTGTGTGTGTGTGTGTGTGAGACGCCGTCCGCACTCGCAGGTAAAAATAAAACGGAGCACAAAGAAAAAAAACAAAACAGATTAAACATCTGGACTCCTCTGCGTTTCCTCTCATCGCAATCCAAACATAAAAAAACACACTCATTGCAGATTAGCCGAACTGTATGTGTGTGTGTTTGTCAGTATGTGTGTGTGTGTGTGTGTGTGTGTGTGTGTGTGTGCGCACGCAGGGCAGAGACTGACAGCGGTGCTGATGAGCTTCATTTCCTCAGCAAATTGGACGATTTGAGCGAGTGGCGTCGAGCGTGACAGCGCTTCTTTTTTTTTTTTCCATGACTTTTTTAAACATGAAGAACCGTCAGTGGGGTCGACCGACCAACGGACCGGCTCGGCGCCGACCGTGACGACTCATTTAAAGCGGAAGGGATGCGGTGGCGAGGAGCTCGGCGGGGGCGGAGGCTGTTTTTCTAATTTTAAACTGCTCGGCGGATGAGACGAGACCCGCGGGAGATGAAAACACGCGTTGAGATGGCGAGGGGTGGGGTGGGGGAGTGGGGAGTGGGGAAAGGATGTAAACGCCGTTATGAGGCTGCGATGTGTGGCAGATGAAAATAAGGCGGTGGCGGCGGCGGCGGCGGCAGCGAGAAACTTTGCCGCACCTGAAGTGTCTTTTGTGTGCTGGCAGCGCACGCAGGGAAGATAACTCGGTTACGCAGCAGCTTCTGGTCGTCGAGGCGGAAGAAGAAGGAAAAAAAAAAAACCTTTATTTGTAGCGACGACAGGACAGAGACGCTGGCGGTGCCGCCGGGATAGAGCATTAGGTGTGTGTGTGTGTGTGTGTGTGTGGGGGGGGTTCCTTTTCAGACACTAAATTGCTGCGCACCTACACCCCCCCCCCGGCTGTCTAACAAGCGGCTGATTATTGCTGCTTCCATTTCGCCCCACGTGTGTTTTTCTGAAAATCACTCCTGCCGCCTTCGCCTGGGTTTTATTTTTATTTTATTTATTTTTAAAATTTTAATCTTACAGCTAATGTGAATTCCGCTCTCGCACTCGCAACCACGGGCCAATTAAAGCTCATCATGGAAGCGCACTGTGTGCTATATGGAGAAAACAAAAAAAACCACAAACGGTTTCTTGTTCTCTTTAAGCCGCAGCTGCAGGTATTAATATTCTCTCTTTACCTTCCCCACACACTGAGGGAAGAGGGAGCTGCTGATTCTCTCTGGCTCGTTATCAGAACGTATATATTTGAGGAACAGAAGCGTATTTCCGTGCGACAGCCTGGCAGCGGTGATGACAGCGGCTGTGAAGTTCAACTAACTCGACGCGACGGATGAAACTTTTTTATTTTCTGCTTCAAATCTGCTGGAATTAATTTTCACATTTTCCGAAAAAGGTGATGGTTGGATCTGTTCTGCGATCAACAGTTCAGCCACGCGGCAACAGCTTAAGTCTTTCTATTGGCCCGGCTCACCATGGACCTTCTGTGGAAATAAACAAGTTTATTTAATATTGTGAGTCGGTCAGAAGCTGGAAAAACTTTTTTTCTGCTCCTCTTTTCATGAGAAAACGCTCGCAGCTTGTCACAGCTTCCGGGTTCCTGCCTGCAGGAGGATCCTGATTGGCCTGGTTGCACTCTGACCGGCCGAAAGCACTTTGGACTTTGGAGCTTTTCACGACTGATCTGCAGAAACCGGCCAGACGGTGGCGCCGACGCAGACGGAGCTCGAAATAAATTCCACGACCGGGTTGTTAAAACAAAGATCTCAACCCCTGACAGCCGCAGGTTGGATGAAGGACGGGCCAATGTTAAAAACCAATTACCCTTTGGTTGCTCTTAAGAAAAAACCTCTCTTGTTCTCAATCAGCTGCAGCCTTTCGGAAAATGAATGAGCTAATTTTGTCCAACCTGGGATGTAATTGTTTCAAATCAGCCTGGCGCCTCGGCATCGCTGCCAGAATAATTGCTCATGAGTGTGAAGATTAATCTACACCGCCGCATCTGGAGTGTGTGTGTGTGTGTGTGTGTG
Source organism: Thamnaconus septentrionalis (assembly GCA_009823395.1). Lineage (NCBI taxonomy): Eukaryota > Metazoa > Chordata > Actinopteri > Tetraodontiformes > Monacanthidae > Thamnaconus > Thamnaconus septentrionalis. The sequence goes on along the minus strand of CM020515.1, from coordinate 17,156,241 downwards.
TGTGTGTGTGTGTGTGTGTGTTCATGTTGGCTGCCCGTCGAGGCGTTTGACTGGCTGGATTTCCGTCCAGCGGAGCGGCTAAACAAATGGCAGCAAACAGGTCAACAACAACAACAACAACAACAACATGCACAAAGCGGCCAAATATTTAACACGCCAGCAGCTTCCACACACACGTGTGTCAACACATGACGGGCCGTGAAACAGACAGAGTGTGTGTGGCCAGCTGCCCTTCAAAAACGCTGCTGCTCTTATCGTATCTGTGGCTGAACACCTGCTGACGGAGGAGACGCGGCGGCTGTTTCGAAAAAAAAAAATCACGGAACGTGTCGTAGCTGCCAGAACGTGGTTCTGCGATCAGCCGGGTGAAGGGGGGGCACTACCGAAATGCTCGTACGCGGCGTGACGGCGATGATGCTTCATGTTCCTGCGGCCGCCTTGTGTCTCTTCTTTTTTTATTTTGGTGAATTAGAAAACTTCATCACGGCGGCGAAGGATTTCGCGCCCCAGTCTGCATCCCTGCTCGCCCTGAAAACCCTCTTGGAACGCGATACTGCCTGACGAGTCTCCAAAAAGACAATCGGCGGCGGCCGCCCGCGGCGAGGTGTGCGACACGGCTTCGCTGCGGCGGCCGCAGCAGATCAGGGCTCTTATCTCGGCCGGTGCAGGTGTCTGCAGGAACGAGGCCCTAACAGGATTCTGAAGTCGCTCCTGTCGGACTGGATGAGTGGAGGAGGTGTGATGGGATGGACGCTGGCGGCCGAGCTGGGTGTTAAGAATTGTGAATCCCTGCTCCGAGTCGCAGCAGCAGCAGCGGCAGCAGCAGCAGCAGCAGCGGCAGCAGCAGCTCGGTGTGGACTGCTGCTGCTGCCGGCGGCGGCGCCGCGATAAGGAGCGAGAAGCAATCATCTCTCAGACCCCCAACCTGCAGCTTCACCCACAGAAGCATCAGCGGCGGCCTGATGCAGGTCAACTTTCCCTCGCAGGTTTTTATCTCCGGGAGGCCGAGAGGAAAAAAATCAGTAAGCAGAAGCAGATTGCTGTTCTGCAGCGTCTGGAGTGTTATTAGCGCATGGGAATCAGCGTCATCTCTCTCTCCATCTTTGTCTCTTTATAAACAACCGCCGCCGCAGCCACTCCATCGCCCGCCTGGGTCAAGGACACGCGGTCGCGGCTGCGTCCTCAGACTCTCAGTGGAAGCGTTTTCTCATTAGCACTACTCCAGCCGAGGATTAGGACGCCCCGATCCCAGGGATGAATCTCTGCTCGTCACGCGCACAGACAGCGAGAGGGGAGAGAGAGAGAGAGAGAGAGAGAGAGAGAGAGAGAGAGAGAGAGAGAGAGAGAGATATGGAGGAAGAGGCCGTCAGCTGTTGCGGTCGAGCGGCTCCGGCTGCTGAATTATTCATTTTCTGTTTACGGCAGGCGACAGGTGCGTGACCTCTGTGATGAGCGCCGATGGCGACGGCGTCGAGGGGGAAGCAGTGAGATGAGGAGGGAGGGGCTGGAGGAGGAGGAGGAAGAGGAGGGGAAGGAGGAGGAAGAGGAGGGAAAGTTTGTGGGGCTGCAGCGGGAGCTGGCGAAGGTGTGTATGGATCCATCCCACCACTTCCTGTCCAGGCTTCCAGCTCCAGGGTCGCAGAGCTGCTGGCCTCCGTCTCAGCCGTCATGGCGTGAAGGCGGAGTTACAGCACCTGGCGAGTCGCCAATCAACCATCTGAGCTCACGAACAATTCAGAGTTGCTAATTAGCTGCTAGAGACCTCGCAGTGTGTGAAGGAGGAGGAGAAGAACACGGAAACTACACGCTATAAGGCCCTGGGAATCAAACCTGCAACCTTCTGGCGGGGAGTGGGGCGGGACTAAACCACTAAACTGCTATTGGCGACCTTGGATCACTCAAATGATCACTCCACCTCCAACAGGAAGTCGTAATTGTTTCGTGATGAAGCAGCTTGTTGCTGTTGCTAGCGGCTGAAAAAAACACAGAAGACCACGAAGAGGCAGCTACGAAGAAGTTGGAAACGATGGCTTCACATAAAAATGACACTGTTAACCAGCCGAAGCCGAGGTAAGAATTGGGATCGACGGATATGCGAGATGACGACACGACGTGGCTGCAGAGGTGCAGCGAGCGTTCTCTGCAGCAGCGAGGGTGAAAGTCAGGGAGGCAGAAGAGGTCGCGCCGAGCCCGCGAGCCGCTCCACGCTGCGCTGCGCTCAGCTGAGTGGCATTTACAGTAACCTTTCCCCTGACTTTTAACAGCCGGCACGGAAACGGCAGAAACACGGATCACTGCAACTCGCTGGGAATCGCAAGCGGCTCTCCCACCGTCGGCGGCCGCACAGCAGCAGCAGCAGCAGCAGCAGCAGCAGCCAGGGGTCGGAGACGGTCTGAACTTGACACGCACACTTTAGATGAGGAGATTATGAGCGCCAGGAAGTTAGCGTTAGCGTCGGCCAGCGGTGGAGTTTTTGTCACCACAGAGGCGCTGAAGTGAGTCGCAGGAATTCGGTCCGGTTCACTCGGCCTGAACAATGGCGTCGCAGGAGAATTAGCCATCCATGTAACTGCGTGAACACACACACACACACTGATAGGAATGTGTGCAAAACCAAACACACACACACACACACTGCGGAGTGAAATATCGCTGAGTTTCCTTGAAACTTTTCAGCTTCACACTGGAAAAATTAGCCCTCAAACGTTTATGGAAACGACGGTAATTTGAATAAAGTTCCCCTGATTTGCATTCAAGTCTATCAAAGAGATTTTTTTGTTTTTTCATAAACAGCTGAAGGAAACAGCTACTTAATAGGTTGAGCTCGGTGGAACTAGCGTGTCACTAACATCTTAGCAAGACACGTCAGTCGAGTCACTTCCTGTTTCTGGAACTCAGGCAGGTTTTGCTTCATCTTCATCCAACATTTTTTGGTCCAACAGATCCTCAGTTTTAGCCAGAGGCTGCAAACACAGGGCTAAAATCTTCTTCTCTCTGCCGCTGCATACTGCAGCACCTTTAATCTTTCATCTGTTGCCTCTGCAGCTAATGACATAACTCTGGCGTATCCGGAGCGTTGTTGACCTCTGGCCAGCGTGCCAGTCTCGTCCGACCCGCTGGAGCCTGCTGCTGCTGCTGCTGCTGCTGCTGCTGCTGCTGCTGCCGCCGTCTCCGACAAAGAGGATTTAGCCATAATCTACTTTTAACAGCAGCGGGAGAGCAACCTGCAAGTCCCGCAACAACAACAACATCAACAACAAGAGGAAGGGCTCTGGAGAATTGGCCTAATCAAGGCATCACCAACATCACCCAGGGAACAATTACCTCCAATAAAATCCATTTCTGAGAGAGAGAGAGTGAGAGAGAGAGAGAGAGAGAGAGAGAGAGAGAGAGAGAGAGAGAGAGAGAGAGAGAGAGAGAGAGAGAGAGAGAGAGAGAGAGAGCGCCAAGCTGGCGGTTATTTGATTGGACGTGATTACTCCAGAGTCCTTTCTATAGGCTCATGAATAAAGAGATAAGCTGGTGGCGAGGAGTTGGGGAAAAAAAAGAATTAAAAGAAAGGATGACGGAGCGAGATGAGCCGCCTGATTGGCAGTAATTGGTTATGTTTGGAAATCTTTAGCTCACGTAAATGAAAGTTCACTGAGAAAAAAAACACAAGAACAAAACGAAACGAACAAAACAACAAAAAAATGGGATTGTAATGATAACAAGTGGCAGAGTTTATGGTGTTAGCAAATGAGCAAACAGGTGTAAGCGTAGCTGGCGGGTGTGTGTGTGTGTGTGTGTGTGTGTGTGTGTGTGAACAATTAGCAGGCAGCACAATCCAGCCTCCTCTCTGCTCTTCAATCCCTTCAAAGTGGCTTCAGCTGTAATGAAGCCGACGTCGCTAAACGCGTCGCTGTCACCGAGCCTCGGACCAGCGGTAGGCGGCGACCTCCAGCCTGAACAGCCCAGCCAATGAGGTCGGAGCGCTGAGGGGTGGGACCCCGCCCCCGCCCCTACACCCGCCCCCTCCTCCCTCCACTGGGACCCTCAGCTTAACAAATTTTACTCATGCGTCCCCCTGAGAGGAGCCGCTGCGTGCGTGCGTGTAAAGGAAGGAGATTTTTAACCCGCAACCGAGGGAAGACTGTCAGCAGCTGCTGTACAACTTCAGCTCTCATTAAAAAGAAAAAGAAAAGGCCAAGACGAAGCACGGCGCAGAGAGGAAGAGGAGGAAAGACGGAGACTTAAAATATGCAGGGAAAATTGATTTCTTGGCTGTCAAAAAATCCCCCCCAAAAAACAACTCATCAACTCCGCGTCTATGCTCAATATGCCAGACAGGCACCCCGCTCAGAAATGCGGGATGATTAGCTGGTGGTGCTTAATGACTCTGGCATGGCAGACACCTGCACGGCGAGCAGCAGCCTCCTGCCATTAGCCGCAATCACGCAAATGTCACATCGGAGTGACGAGCGGCCAGGGAGCAGGCGGCGGGACTCGTTGTATTCCCTGCAGGGCTCGCAGTCAAGTGGGCCGGCGTGATTAATTGCCCTGAAGAAGCCCTGGATATTTAGCCCTCTGTTTACAGCCTCCTGGGGGGAAGAAAGAACTGCTGGCTTTTCACGGATGGACGACGGAGCGGATGCACGTTTGAATAGAAATGATCTCCGGGGCGGGGGGTTAAACATCTGACTGGGCTCGACCTTTGTGACATCACAAGGGGTTGGGCGGGTGGGGCGGGGGGGCATGAGCATTATGCATTGTAGGGGATATTTCATGAGAAGCGACGTTCACATCAGTTTCTCAGAATTCAAACCTCTCCATCGCACCGAACAGTGTAGAATCTCTGAATAAAACATGTGGTTAAGGAATCTTCTTGATGACCCCCTTACCCCCTTGACTCCCCTCGACCCCACGGGACCCCCACCCACCCATCCTAACTCGTTTAATAAACACTCTGTCACTCTGCCTCTTCCGACTTCCCGTCCGTCCAAAAACTTAATTACTTTGGCCGCTTTAAAAGATAAAAACTCCAGCCGCTCTCCACATCCCAAAGTATATAAACAAATATATAAATAATATGAACACAAATTCATCCCCACAAGACAAACATAATCTCTCTCTCTCTCTCTCTCTCTCTCTCTGATGCTGCTTTGCATATGCTGTGCAGGCGTATAAACACACAGAGAGGCGCCCACGCCAGGCTGGGGGTGAAAGAGCCAATAATCTAGTGTGGATAAAAGACACCCCGTACCCCCCCCCCCCCCTTCCCTCCACCCCCCGCCTCTTATCAGCTCGCTGCTGGAGGAGCCGGGAATGAAGGCGTTTACTTAAAATGAAAGAGGCGAGCTTTTGGAGATAAGCCGGGGCGAGAGAGTTAGCGAGAGAGAGAGAGAGAGAGAGAGAGAGAGAGAGAGAGAGAGAGAGAGAGAGAGAGAGAGAGAGACTCGGCTAAGCTCTTGGATTGGGGGGGGCAGAGGAGGGAAGGAAGAAGGGAGGGAAGGATGGATGGATGGATGGAGTGGCGGGAGGAAGTTTGTGGGCGTGAAAGCTGTTGTGCCCCCCCCACCTGACCCCTCCCCCCTCCTCCTTCTCCTTTATTTTAAGTATTTTTCTGTTGTTGCTCTCTCGCTCACAGACAGATTCCTGCTGGCCGCCCGCTGTCTGCGCAGCGTGCGGCGGCGTTCGCAGCAGCCCACTTCAAAGCCAGCCGCCGTCACACGGGCTAATGTGGCTAACGGCAGCCTGGCCCGAGACACAGGGGGTTGGGGGGCGGGGGGTGGATACTCCCTCCGAGACGGGGGAGGAGGAGGAGGTGGAGGACGGGGGGAGGCTTTTGTTCAGGAACACGCCGCTGTGCCAACATTAATCATGTCGACTCTCGTAAAATCATTAGAGCATCATTGCCGCTCTCTCTGACGGCGGCGGCGGCGGCGGCGATGGCAGCGGGAGCCAACTGCTGCTGCAGGAGCAAAAGCCAGCGACACTCCTGCACACACACACACACACACACACACACAAAACCTTTAAGATTGTATTGTGCAGTTTGCTGGATAAACCTGCAACAGTGATGAAAATTTAAACAGCAGCCGTCAACTGTGTTTCTGTAGTTGCTGGATTTCTGTGCATCATGGGCCTTTGGACTGACGCACTTGTGTTGATGTGCTTGTGCGTGATTCCCCCCCCCGCACCCCCGCAACCTCACAGTCAGCAGATTTTATTTTCAGCACACATGAAGCATTTCCGACTAAATTCCCTTTCCCGTCTCTGGAAAACAGCCGCAGAAGATCATAAATCAGCTGCGTCAAGGCGTTTTCATCTACATCCATCTCTTTTCCATCGCCACTTATCCTGCACTCAGGGTCACTGGGTGGCCAGTAGCTGTCTCAGAGCGAGGGAGTGAAGGCGGAGTTACAGCCCGGACAGGTGGGCGGTTCATCACTGGATCACACGGAGACAAAACATAAAAAGCATCCACACTCACACTGAAGCCAGGCACGATGGCCGTCGGGTCTCATCAATAAATAAATATTCTCACAAACTGCGAGTTGAAGTGTATTTCTTATTTTACAAAAAAAAAAGTAAGAGAATATAAAAGACTTTGTGCCAAATAAAGGGTCATCACTCGAAAATGGTTTTCGAACGTGAACATTGGATGCGAGCAGAAAACATTTTATCTTCTAAGGCTGCTTTGGAAGACGGTGACTTGGATTTTAGTCTTGTTGGTTTTTCCGGTGAAGCAGCTGTTCTGCTTCCTCCCTCTCTGCGTATTTCACGGGGAAAATGAGCTGTTTGCACAGATATGATTGGACGTTAATCCTGCAGCTTCTCTCATTACCGACGACCGACGACTGAAAAAAAGGACGACCGTCTCGTCTCATGTTGACTCGCTGGCTGTCAGCCTGTCATGTGACCGGGGGGGGGGGTGGTCATTGGTCACTGCTCCTGGGCCGTGCGGCTGCTGCCTCTGGATGGCGGTTTGATGATGACTGGGAATATTTACTTGAGAGGGAGCAGAAGCAGCAGGAGGGCTTGAGAGGGAAATCTCCCTTTTTCCAGCTCTCAGTTCCACTCTGGCTTTGAAGGCCTTTGCACAGAGGAGCCGCTTTTTTGGAGGTTTTCTTTTTTTCTCTTTGTGAAAAAAAACGATGCTGGATGATGGAAAAAAAGAAAGAGGAAGCATTTTTTTTTAGGGGGGTGGGTGTTGATCAAGGTCAGTTTCCCTGAGGGTTCTGACACGGTGGCTGTGCAGAGTGGACGTGATGCTCAACCCGCAGGTTCAGTGAATTTACTGAGTCTAAAAAAATCCTACAAGCCTGAAAAAACAAGGATTTTAAATGAAACCAAAAAAAAGAGGAAGATATTCATGGATTCCATAAAAGCTGTAATGATTCTCGCAGGTCAGCTGGCGTCGGCCAATAGGAACGCTGCCTTTAGAATCAAACGTCTTTGCAAAGTCAAAGAAGGGTCGGGGTCTCTTTTTCCTTTCAATTTTCCTTCAGTCGTTTTGCTCTTCATACGCTGAATGTTTTCGCGTCCTCGCGCTGGTTTAGTGGCGTCTTCAGGCCTCTTGCTGCGCTTGCGTCACCTCCTGCGCTCCCTGCGAGGCCTTTAGCTCCCCTCCGGTGGCACGTGGCAGCCAAGGTCAGAGCGTCAAGAGGAGGACAAGCTGGCCACTTGACTGGAAAAGCTGCTGCTGACTAATTAATTCACCCCCCCCACCACCACCACTACCACACACACACACACACACACACACACCCTCCCTCTTCCTCCACCAGCACCATCCCCCTCTTCCGCGACCTCCATCCTTCTCGTCGGCGCCTGAGGAAAGAGGGGCCGAGCGGGTGGGTGGGTGAGGGGGGGAGGGGGGGAGGAGGAGGGACACAGGGGACCGTTTCTCATGCTGTCCCCCCCACCCCCCCTGCTGGGAGGCACACGCGCCCGCCGGCGATCCAGATGCCGTCACTTCAGCGGGATGGCGGCCCGATCAAAGCGACCGAGGCTGCGACAACACAGAGTGGCTCCTCGCGCTCAGCCCCCCCCCCCCTACCCATCCACCACCCCCCTCCCTCCCTCCCTCCCTCCCGCGCAGCAGGACATATGTCACAGAGCACAAGTGCTGCCAATATCACATTCTGATGCACAAACAGACTGTTTGGAGAAACACTTTCTTTTTTTCATCTTTTTCCACCGAGCCCACAGCAGAGTGACTGTGGCGCTGAGGCCCTTTCACAACAAGAGCGGGAAGCTTGCTTGAAAATAAACTTGGTGAGTCTGGATGCAGTGTTTGACTCAACCTTGTCCAGTCACGAGCCAAGAAAAGCATGTTGACGACTCACCTCTCCCGGTCTCGAAGAAGGAAGGATGCTGATTGGTCTGATTATGAAAAAAAAGAATTCACAGATTGGAGCGTTCTGTTTTTTTAATTTTATTAAAAGGATGTGAGAGAACCCAGATGTGTCATCGACTCTCGGCTGGCCTGCGGGGACGTACAGTGTAAGTAGCTGTCGCAAATTCATCATGACATTTGACCTCTGTGCCTGGCTGAACTTTGACCCCATCTGAGAGTCGAGCCTCCGGGTCGCAGTTGACTGGCAGGCTAATTTCAAAAAGGGTGCCGCCCACTCGCGCTGCGCCCTGACTGGTTCATAAATGCAACTCACTGCACTTCTAAAAACAATCTCACATTAACATGTAAATTTGTGTTGTTTTTTTGTTGTTTTTTTTACTTTTGCTGGCTGTGATATTTTATTTTATCGCTGCTGCCTGATTGTTTGGGAGGACAGAGATAAACAGAGCATCTGATCTGGGTGAAGACACAAAAACAGCTCAAGACGATCAACATAAGACACAAAAAATGCGCATCTCATCAACTGCTTCTTTTGTCGAAATCCGTAATCCATAAATTCAACTCTCATCTTCGATTGGGGAGTTTGTTTTCGCCTCTTTTGTCAGACCAACTTGCAAATGTGACGATTTGAAGGCTTTTGTTTTGTTTTAGGACTAAAAAAAACAAAATAAAAACACAAACTGCAGCCGTACGAATAAGAGAAGATCTCCAGTGATGCAAGTCACCCGATGTTCCCTCAACCAGCGCGCTTTCTAGGAAACCTGCATGCAAGGACAGTTAGAGCAGGGAACACAGTGCGATCGTATCAAAAGGCATCCATCAAAGGAGGAGCTGCTATTTTTCAGCAGCAGCAGCCGCCGCCGCCGCCGCCTCACACAAGAAAAAACCAAAACCAACCACAAGCCGGAGAGGAGAAGGTGTGAGTCATGACTCGAAATACGGTCCTCCTCATAAATACGACTCCTGAAAAGCATCCAAACATCAGAGGCCTGACGTGGCGCTACCACAGAATCCTCCCGCTGTTTGTTACGCTGCCGCATCGCCGTCTCAGCCTCGCGCCCAAAGATGAAACCGCAGACAAAAGAGTGACAGCAGCGAGCGCCGGCAAAAGAGAAGGAAAAAAAAACCAAAACCTGATAATAGGTATGGAAATAAAGAGTTGTGGAGTGACGACGCGTCCCCTCGCTCCTGTTACCTGGAAGCAGGCGGCTGACAGGCACATTAAAGTGAAAAAGAGCCGCGCACGTACATCGACTTCCGCATAAAAAAAAAGAGGGCTGGAAGTCGGCGCCACGGGGACAACATATAAAATGCATTAGGACGGCGGGCCGAGGCGATAAATATGAAATAATGTACTGGACCGGCTGGTGCAGCGGCCGCCCAGCTCCCCGGCGACGGCCGGCTAACGGCTGAGTTAATGAAAAATAAAAAGTCGGTTTGACGGCAGATTTGTCATGTCGAGGGGGGAGGAGGGATGTTTGTTGAGCTAATAGAGCGCTGGGCTGTGTGTGTGTGCGTGTGTGTGTGTGTGTGTGTGAGACGCCGGGACCAGGAAGAAACAGTGCAGCAGGAGCTGGAGAGCCGCCACCTTGGTCCCTCTGGGCCAGGAGGGATGAACAAGGAGACAGGAGGCTCAGAAAACCCATCAATATGTGTTGTAGCCGCCGCCGCCTGCCGCTCACTCATTGCTTTTCGCACACACACGCAATCGCGCACGCACACACACACACACACTCGCTGTACGGAGGAGCAGACGAAGAGTTTCGCTCCCATCCAGGCCGACGCAGCCGCCTTTTCATTTACTCTCCCACCGCTGGAAACAGACGTCCAGTAGAGGCGATTGTCCCCGCCCCCACAGACACACCCCCGCCGGCCTCAACATGAAAGGTGGCGGGACGCCCCGCGGCAGGGCGGAACCTCCGGTTGGGCTCGGCTCTGAGGAGACGCCGTCGTTAAAGCAACAACAAAAAAAACTACAGGGGAACAAAAAGCCGACATTCCAGTTCCGTCCCTCTAATGGCCCCCCGTCAGCCTGTGGCAGCCCCCCCCCCCCGACCCCTCCCTCAACCCCCCCTGACCTCCGTCACCCGCCCCGACTCAGACTGTAACCCTAACCCCATGTAATTAGGCCTGATCAAGACGAGGAGCCATTTAGTGCGGATTAGCCTCGACTTCCCGCCGCATTCCCTCTCCCGACCTCAGATGGCGAAGATAAACACAGGAACCCCCCCCCCCCACGACCTCACCCCCAGGGGACAGACCCTATAATCAGGCCTCCCACGGACACGCAACCTGTCTCTTGCCCCAGGCCAGGAGGGGAGGTCGAGCCCCCAAACCCTGGACTTCCTCCTCCACTGCTGCAGCAGGAAAGATGTTTTGAGGGAGTTTGACTCATTTGTTCAAATTATCCTTCCATACCCCCCCCCCCCCCTCCACACTCCTCCATCTCAACACTGTGACCTCCAGGAGGATGAGACCGGAAGCGGCAGCGTCCTCTCGCACTCTTTCCTTCTTCTCCTCCTTGACTGGATTTTTTATTTACAAGGACGCAGAGTTCCGCTTCCACTGTCCACCGTGTTCAGAGAATAATAACAGTTTAAAAAAATGTTGTTTTTTTTTAAAAACAAAACTCTCGCCCAGTGGCATCGAACGCTTTCTGACGCGTCATGCTGTGTTGCTCGTCGCTGACAACCTGACTTTTAATTTATAGTTTTTAAAGGAGCGACGTGGCAGCGGAGGTTGGAAGCGGCTGAAGGCCTCCAGCAGTCAGCAGCTGGACCTCAGCTCCGCCGTCCACCAGGCGGCTGGAAGGCAGTGACGGACGGACGGACGGACGGACGGACGGACGGACCGGACCGAAGCCGCAGGACGAGGAGTTGGTCGTTGAGATTTAACCGTTTTTATTTTTCCCTGCAGCGGCGGCGGCGGTAAATATCAGCTAATGTGGCATCCATTTGCATGAGTCATTGACCCCGACCAGCCGAAGCCATTTTAGGAGCAACGAAACCTCGGAGCGTCGCACAACCTCCCGCACAGCTGCGCCACGGCCCTGCACGTGCACGGCCCAGTTTGCCAACGACGCCATCAGCCGTATAGATATTTAGGGGGTGGGGGGGAAATGCAAATAATTGGCGAAAAAAACAAAAAAACAAACAACATCTGATCATTTTAACTCTTCAGTGCCCTCCGTCTGCTGTGTTGTCGTGTCGGAGGGAAATGCACCCGGAACGCCGGCCAGCACTGAATCACTTTTAACATCCCAGATCTCAGACCGTCCATAAAAAGAAGAGATGTGACTCTCTTAGTCGGAGTTTACTGCGCAAGTATTTAAATTATTCAACCGGAATTGAGAGGGCCTCCGTGATCAGCTTGCGCATTTTTCAAATGCAACATTTTCCCGCGGCCAAGTTCGGAGCTTTGCGAGGGAAGGCCGCAGAAAGAAAGTGTCGGAATTCTCAGAACGGTGGGATTCACGTCATAGTGTGCGGCCGCGCGGGAGGAAATTCTCATCGATAACATGGAGTGACAACAAATCCCAGTGGGTTTGACAATCAGGAATCAGCTCCAGTCAGAGAACGGAAAGAGAGAGAAAAGACATCCGGCGGCGGCGATCTGCTGCCTGATGGCGCTCATTAAACAACTGCTGATGGGGAAGCAAGGTGCAAAAAACAACAACAACAACAACAACAACATTCCAGAGAGGAAACTAGAATCACGACGGCGGGGGCTGAACTTGCAGCAGATGCACGCGGGCCCCGTGGGAGTGGGAGGGGGTGGAGGGCTGCGACCCTCCGCACATTAGCACGAGCGACTGGAAAACTTGGAGAGCTTAAAAAAAATTAAAAATAATAGAAAAATAAAAAAACAACGACCAAAAATAAGAACCCGACAAAACGCCTTGTCGGAACGCAGCCGCCGCCGCGCGCTCAACCACAACGTGCTCGTGGTAACAACTGAACGCGCTCTCATTACACACTCGGCGTTCCATTGATCATCTCGCGCTCCGAGCGCGCGCCTTCCTTCCGTGTCTTCCTCTGCGCTGCTGACTGACGGGCTTCTCCTTCTTCTTCTCCTCATTTTTTTTTTCAAGCCAAAATGTAAAAACATCATCGTCATCACCATTGTCGCGCGACTCCAGGTGCGTTCCAGCACTTACCGATCAGCATGGTGCGTCCGCAGCCGTGCGCGCGTCTCTCCAGTTTTTTAGGCGTTAAAAAAATGATGAAGCGGCGGTGCAAATCCCTCCACCCTCCCACGCGCAGGGCACGAGATTTTACGCACTTTTATCCTCCTCCGGAAGCCGCATGCAAGGGGCGCACAGGTGCGGAAGAAACGAAGGCGTCCTGCGCACTTTGTCAAAAAAAAAAAAAAAAAAAAAAAAAAAAGAAAGAAAAAAATGTTGCGCGCGCGTCTCTCCTGGACTCGGAACTCTTCCTATCCCCTCCTCCTGTCTCGACCAATCCAGCGACAAGCCTCGGGTCCAGTCAGTCCCGCCGGTTAAAATCCTGCAGCCGCTGCCGCTCCGCACGATCCGGCAGGAGGCTGAAGAAGACTCGGGCTGTGGGAGAGAGAGGCTGGGTGTAATTGGCTGCTCTCTCTCTCTCTCTCTCTCTCTCTCTCTCTCTCTCTCTGCTCAACCTCCTCCTCCTCCCTCCTCCTCCTCCTCCTGCTCCACCTCCTCTGAGCACCTTTTTCACACGACAGGAATGCACAGCTGGGGAAATTAGCAGCTATTCTCTCCCATCTGCACAACTTGGCAGCGCGCATGCCTCCGCCTGCCTCGTCAAACTTATCGTCTCGCAGGTCGGCGGCGCTGATCTGACGTGTCGGGTTGCGGATGCGTGATGGTGGGAACAAGGAACGGAGGAGGGGGTGAAACAAGCAGCATCAGGCAGGTGAGGGCTGAAAAAAAGGGGGGGGGGGCTGGTAAAAAAAAAAAAAAAAATCAAGATCGCAGCCGTTTACGCCTCACCTCGACGTGCGCCGAGGCTCCCGGGGGGCGGGGGGGTTTGTGTCATCCGCGAGGCTCTTTCTGAGCTTGGCGGACGGAAAGAATTCGGTCTGTTGGGAAACTGCGGCGGCCAAACAAAATGACAGAGGAAAGGCAGAAGACGTCCGCGTGCGAGTCGCCGTGGTGTCGTTCCAGCATCTGGAGGACTCTGCAGTTTCAGGACGGCGACGCCAACACCCTGTTTTCCAACTGCGTCCTGGAAAAAGAAGGTGCTGCAAGTTGCGCTCGCACAGACACAAACTTGCGAGAACTGACGTTAACGCGGCTCCCGGCTAGCTGGACAAATTTGTGGCGATGGAGGTGCGTTTTTTAGCCTAGATACTCACAGGCTAACTGTGTTAGCAACTCTGTTTTGAGGCAAGCCTGCACTGTTTGCATCTTCCCAACACCTCAGTCAGTAGCTGCGTTTCCATGACCCCTAGAATTGCACAAACCTACCTAAAACCTCTCAAATATTTTCTAAAAGGTTTTGACGCTCCCATCAGGTGGTTTTTCAGATGTATCCATCTCGAGGGGTATCGCAGAAGTGTCATGAAACACTTCGCATTTACATGTCAGTGGACGTGATGTGTACAGGGTCACGTGACCAGTTCACTGACCAGTGAAAAGGCCGTGTTATGTTTGGACAGAGGAGGAGACGTAATATTTTTTACAAGTAATCAAAGAGAAAAATATAGCAACCATTATTGACAGCAAACAAGTGTGAACAAACAAAAGCAAGCGCGAGATTTTAGGAGAACTAAGGCCTGCAAATCGTAACTGTGCTTTGTTGAAATGTTAGAAATATCGCTTTTATTTTGCGAAAAACTGTAATGGAAACACAGCTAGTGACATGTCATCCTTGCTCTGTTATGATGGAAAATGGATGGGGAAAATGTTTGGGTTGGAAAATGTCAGCGGAGCCTCCGCCGACATCGAGGTAAAATGCTTGGGTTTTTCGGCGAACCGTCCCTTTTACCGGTGGCGGCGGCGGCGGATGGGAGAAATGTAGACGTTCGGGGAAAAAAGGAGTGGGTTGTGGGGAGGGAGGAGGAAAAAAAAGAACATTTCCCTCAGGCACAGCTTTTCCATTTGTGTTCTCGGGTAAAGTGTGATTTGCATGCTCTTGTCGAGGCGTTCGCCTGCTGCGACTGACTGACATCCACGGCTGCGAGCGCCGCCTCCTCCCTCGCCGCCTCCTTCCTTTGTGCCCCTTCCTGTCGGAGCGGCGCGGCGCTCCGGCGACACACATTCTGGGACCTGCCGATATTAAATTTTAGGTGCATTTAAATTGCATGTGTGTGTGTGTGTGTGTGTGTGTGTGTGTGTGTAAGCAGAGAGGCTCCGTGCACCTCGGTGCTCGTCTGTCCTGGTGCTTGGCCACAGCTCATCTCCCAGGCTGCTATCAGGAACTTAATTACAGTGTGGAATCGCTCCCTCTCCGCCTCTCTCCTGCTCTCACTTCCTCTTCCTGACGCCTCAAACTGCGCGCCTGCCTCTTTCTTCAACTTTTGCCTTTTTTTGTGGGGGAAAAGCAGCTTGTTTGCGCCACAGTTGCGGGCTAAAGGCCTCACCAAGGTGCCTGGACTGCTGCCCTCGTCCACGTGATGAAAAGTTCATCCAGTGGCTTTTTTTGTTTTATTAACCTTTATTTTGTTTGCCAGCCTGTTTGCCCGAGACAGCTCAGATTCATTTCCCTTTTTTGAAAATGTATATTGCCGGTCTAATTCCTCTGCAAAAGCTGTTTGACCTGCAGAAAGTTATGAGCAGAGCATAAAACAAGACGGATATCTGAGGGGAAATATGACATATTGCCTCTGACAGGCGGCCGTGTGGAGTGTGAGCCGTGCTTCCCTCGACCGTTCGGGCGTTCTCTGTCGCGCTCGCTCTCTCTTTCCACTCACCCAGGTGGCAGCGGACCCAGCGACACCCCCCCACCTCGCCAGAGGGGACAGCAGAGCGCGGGGGCAGGGGCAGCTGGGCTTCCCTCCAGCCTGGTGCCAAACCCGGCCGGCGCTGGCAGGCAGGAAGCGCTGCGGCCCCTCCAATCACCGCGGCCTCGGCCAAGACGATGCGCCTTCAGCTCGCTTTCTGCTGAAACGCGGCCACTCTGAAGAACTCGCCGTGGCAACATGTGCCGGCACTGGCAGCTCACATCAAAGGCCGGAGTCAACGGAGGCCGGTCGCGCTCTGAGCCGTTTTGAAGATCTTGCGGTTTCACCCCAGAAAGTTGTTCAAGACTTTGAAAGCCGGCGGAAACGTGCTCGCACTTTAGCAGTCTGACTGTCGAGCGTGCAGAGTCAGCAGGCTTGCTGCTGTCGACTGGCGGCTCACAGTTGTCAATAAAGGTTGAATTTGAAACACCAGTGCAGAGTTGTTGACTAGCAAAAGAGGCAGAAGCGTTCTTTGGCACCTGGCCTGTTTTTCAGAGAGAACTGAGGATAAGTTGGTCAAGGTCGAAATCTTCAACCTTGAACTTTCTGGCTAACTCTGGGTTAGCTACGCTACAGCCCCCTGTTGGTGTCAGCCTATGAGCCGTTAGCATCACATGTCCGTCAGTCCAGATTCGGTCAAAACCACCAGGTTGTCTCTGTCTTGTTTGTCGAGACAAACTGAATGGTGCGGACCCAGAGCAAGTGAACGAGCAGACAGGAGGTTGTTCAACTCGTCCGTTCTGCAAAGAAAAATAGAAGGTAGGTGGCTCGCTAGCTACTGACACTGATATCTTCTGGCTGACCTGCAGAACCAGCGTAGGGATGCAGACATGCAATGTGTTCATTTTGAAACCATCTGGAAATATATTAAATCATTTCAGTAGTGAATATAGGCATAGACTTTTTTTTTTTTTACTACTCATACGACTCAAATAAGATGAAGTCACTGTGCAAAATATGAGGGGTCAACCTTGAGTGGCAGGACTACATTTTTTGGTCTCTTTTATTAAAATAGGAGCTCCCATGGTGACAAAGTCAAGCAGAGTAACTGTGCGCCAAGGTTGTTAGCTGTCACTTCCCTCTGTCTCTCTCTCTCTCTCTCTCTCTCTCTCTCTCTCTCTCTCTCTCTCTCTCTCTCTCTCTCTCTCTCTCTCTCTCTCTCTCTCTCTCTCTCTCTCTCTCTCTCTCTCTCTCTCTCTCTCTCCCTCTCTCTCTCTCTCTCTCTGCTGGCAGCAGTGACGGAAGCCACAGTGAATCGATAGTAATCTAAAAACGGAGCGACGTTGTTAGCGGGCTCGAAAAGGGCGACGAGGTGACGCGACTTATTGCTGACGTAGTGATGTGTGAGCAGGCAAAAAAAAAAAAAATATCTCAACAGATTCCAAGCAGCTTGTTGCTGTTGTTGCTAAGAGACACAATAAAGTGGCAAGGGGGGGGGAAGGATGCGGAGAATTAAAATCCCAGCGTTCAACTTTCTGAGTGGCCTGTGAGCGTGGAATGTAACACATTTAACACAACAAGTTTTATACGCTTGGAAATAAATCACAGCTCCGCTCGTCAGCTGCTAATAACAAGCTTCGTGTCGACACGGGTGGTGATGGGTGAAGTTACTTCAGCAGACCAGTAGGGGCACTCTACCATCGAAGAGCAACAACTGATGTGGCGACAAGGCAGCAGGAAACAAAAATAAAAAGGACACACACGCTACACATACAAACAACAGGTGTCACTTTTGTTCTACAACTTGCTTTTAAGCCATTTGATGCCACCAAGTACATCATACCGTGCATTGTATCGTATCGTACCGTGTCACGCTGTATTGTGTATTGTATCGTATTGTACTGTACTGTACAATACTGTATCGCGTATCATATGGTCTCGTACCTTATCGTGCATCATACTGTAAGGTGTATTGTAACGTACAGTATCGTGGGTGCATATCATGCATCGTATCATATAGTGCTGTATCATACCGTATCACACTGTATTGTGTATTGTATCGTTTTGTACTGTATCGTGTATCATATCGCGTCCTGCTCTATCCTGTATAAAAATTGTAAACCAACAACGCAGCTTTATGAGCTCACGCTTCAAAAGCATCCAAACAAGTTGCTCAGGAGTTTATGAAAATTGTTGTATTTCTCAAGCCAAAGTCTCACGCTAGGAAAATAATGAGTGTCAGGCTAATTGACGGACAGCCCCCCCCCCCTCTGCTGCTCTGAGCCGCTGGCCCCTTCAATTAGATCCTCGACCTGGCGGCGAGAGGCCGGCTAGGTAGCCTAATGAGTGGCGGCGTCCGCCTCCGTCGAGCAGCTGATTCTTTAAACCAACTGCTTTCACTCCTCGTTTCTCTCTCTCTCTCCCTCTCTCTCTCTCTCTCACCGAGTAAAGTTTTGGACGCCAACTCGGGTGGAAACTCCTTCCTCCGCCCCTCCTTCTTTTCGCTTTTCCTTATTTTCACGACGGGCAGCCGAAGCTCTCAGTCTCTCTGACAAACAAACAGCAAGTGGAGGGCAGCGGAAGGGAACGCACCCCGACAGCGGAGTC
The DNA here is from genome assembly GCA_009823395.1 of Thamnaconus septentrionalis. Lineage (NCBI taxonomy): Eukaryota > Metazoa > Chordata > Actinopteri > Tetraodontiformes > Monacanthidae > Thamnaconus > Thamnaconus septentrionalis. The sequence continues at coordinate 17,138,429 of CM020515.1, read as the reverse complement.
GAGCGACTCAGCCGGCTACCTCACTGACTGACTGACTGACCCGGCTAAGTGACAGACAGACAGACGGGAGATGGGCGGAGCTACTGGAGCCATCAGACAAGGGAGACGGATGCTGACGGGTGGAGGCGTGTGACGAGCGGCCCTGAGGTGACAGCCTGGTGCAGCAACAGAGGCGATGAGGCAGGTGTCACGTCTCACCTGGCTTTGACTTTCCTCCCCTTCACGTTTTTTTTCTCCCCCCCCTCATTTTAACAAAATACAATATTGAAGAAGAGAAAATGAAAAAAAAGAAAAGAAACAAGAGCAGGTTTGATGTTTTTATCATCACCAGCCTGTAATTTAATCAATTCAAATCAACACTATTAGACAGAAGCGTCATGGCGGCTATGGCCCAGAAACAGGAAGTGTTTTTTTGGTTGTGTGTGTTTTGTTTTTTTTAACAACCTGGCAGCAGCCAAGACATTATTCTTACAAACGTCACAGTGCACGAGTGTAAAATGACGGCGAGAGGTGGTGCGGTGGGGTGGGCGGGGTAGGGGACTCGACAAGAACCGCTGATAAATGAACCTCAGTGCTAGCATGGGATGCTAAGGCTAGCCGGGGGAAGACATGGAGGTGTGGGTGTGTGTTTTGTTAGAAAGGGTGCAGAGCGACAGAGTGTGAGAGAAGTGCACGTTGCGTTGCAGGATGATGATGATGATGATGATGTTGTCAGTCAGCAGCGTCAATGATGACAGACGTGAAACACAGCCATGATCGGGGGGTTGGGGGGTGGAGGAGTTGTCATGTCAGCATGATGCTGCAGAGGGAGTGTGTGTGTGTGTGTGTGTGTGTCTCCATCTCGTCACAACGGGGGAGAAGACGCCCCATTTAGCATCTTTGTCACATATGGTTTCACAGACGGACAAACACCAGAGGAGACAGACACAGTGTGTGTGTGTGCACGTGCATGTGTGTGAGTGTGTGTGAGAGAGAGAGAGAGGGAGAGAGAGAGAGAGAGAGAGAGAGAGAGAGAGAGAGAGAGAGAGAGAGAGAGAGAGAGAGAGAGAGAGAGAGAGAGAGAGAGAGAGAGAGAGAGAGAGAGAGAGAGAGAGAGAGAGAGAGAGAGAGAGAGAGAGAGAGAGAGAGAGAGAGAGAGAGAGAGAGAGAGAGAGAGAGAGAGAGAGAGAGAGAGAGAGAGAGAGAGAGAGAGAGAGAGAGAGGGAGAGAGAGAGAGAGGGAGAGAGAGAAGCCACTGTAAGGAAAGAGAGGACGAGGTTCCCCAACATAAATAAATCATCGGCGCTGCCTCGTGGCTCACAAGTGGAGGGATGATGGAAACAGGTGGAGCTACAAAGTGTCAGCTAAACTCATTTGTGTGTTTGTGTGTGTGTGTGTGGTCAGGAGGTGTAGCAGAGTTTTGGCTTCTAGACACTCGGTGGTAAAGTGAAGGCAGAACATCGCGATCATCACTGCAAAAATAAATAAATAAATTCATTAATTAATTTGAAATCCTCCAGAAACCAAAGCAGCAACTCATCAGCCGTTCGCTCCTTCTGCCCTTTCCAGCGTCGGAATGCGACAAGCTCCTCTCGCTGGGCTCCTTCATAAGGCAGCGACTGGGACTAATGCTGCCGAGTGAATTAATAATGTGGGACTTTACTTTTATTCTTTTAATTGCTGCCTCGGCGCCCTGCTTAAAAAATGTATCCATAAAAAAAAAATCTCCAATCTGCCAATACCAAAACCCAATTCTGGTGTTTCTGTCCTTCGCTATCTCAGCGAGCTGCTTTGGATTGCTGGGCTTTGCAGCGTGGAATTCAAGAGGGAGAGAAGGAGGGGGGGAGGGAGGGAGGGAGGAGGGAAGAGGAGCGGCGCTGATTTGAGATGCGACACAATCCAGAATCAGGGATGAGAGGATGTTGGAAGTGAGAGCGGAGAGAAATCCAGCAGATGAGCTGCCGGTGACCCAGTTGAAACACGAGGGGGGGAGTGGGGTGGGGGTGGGGGGGGTTAGGCTGCGCTGGGGAAATATGACCGTGTCTGACACACCTGGTGACGGGGTGGAAAATGTGTGAAAAAAGAAAAAGAGACGTAAAATGTGGCCAAATGGTTTTTTTGGGGGGGGGAGAAAAAGACGGAAACTCTGTGACTAAGCTCCGCCTCCGACTCTTAACCTGCCGCTGGCCTGTGGCCTGTGGCCTGTGGCCAGTGGAGGCTTGCCGGGCTGGAGGAGAGACCCAGACGCATGGAAAAAAACAAAAAAAGGAGCTTAAACTTAAAAAAAAAAAATGCAAAAAAAAAAGGGACGTGCAACATCATTTCACCACTAGGTGTCGTGGATTTATGACGCATAGAAACAAGAACAATGCGGGAACAGACAGAATTTTTTTTTTATGTAAATAATGTGGATTTCATGTGGATAAAATCTTTTGGTGTCCTTCATCCAACAATGTGTCTGAATTTGCAATGAAAATGTGAACCTTCCCCTGTTGTCACAATGTGTTCACAATACAAACACTGAAAGTGTCTTTTATCGCTTCCCTGCACTTCCTCAGCAGCTTCTGATCTGTTTGCATGTGTGTGTGTGTGTGTGTGTGTGTGTGTGTGTGTGTGTGTGTGTGTGTGTGTGCAGCTGAGGCACAAGGAGACAAAAAGCTCCTCGGAAAAGGTGGAGCGCCGGGCACGACCGCGTTCATCCCGCTGCCAGTGTGCGACATGAAACAACGCTGCAGCCTCGGCTCTGTGTGTGTGTGTGTGTGTGTGTGTGTGTGTGTGTGTGTGTGTGTGTATGTATGAGTGCACGTCTGTGCCGCAACTTCCTGCGGAGGGCCACGTCCATGTCGCCGCACGTCTTTGTAGCCGCCGTCGAGCCCCCCACACCCGGCTGCTCCCGCCCCACCCTGCACCCCCGAGGTCACATGACCGCTGTGAGGTCCTTGTTGCTGTTGTGTTTTTTTTTCTTCTCCTTCTCCTCCTTCTTCTTCTTGTGCGATCATTTCCCGTGGCCAGCTGTCGGGGCCGATCAGGGCGCCGCTCGGGTCGTAACGCTGACTAGTCCAGACAGCTCCACTCCGGGGGGACGGGATGAGGGAGGAGGGGCTTCTGTTGGCTGAGCACAATCTGCAGCGAGGGGTTGGGGGGTTTCGGAGGGGGGGGTCTGACCCCTCCTGCAGGCCTCCACACACACATGCATGCACATGAGCGAATAAACAAACACAGGAGAGTGAGCGCGTCACCACGGCGGCGGCGGTGTGACTCACTCCAGCTTCACCAAGCTGCTCGGCGGCTCCTCGTGGGTGTTACGAGTGAGCTCGTCACTGTTAGGAACCTATGTGTATGTATCATGTATGTATTAAACGACAACAGAGGAATCACAGACGTAAACGCAGAGCCGGTTCCTGATGCACCGCAGGGGTGAGAGCGTGTCAGCCCGTAATCTGCCACGCTGTTATTGTCATAGCGGCTGAGAAGAAGAAGAAGAAGAAAAAAATCCCGCTGGTTTATAATAGAGCGGGAAGAAAAGAACAGAAGAAGAAGAAGAAATGGGAGGGAGGGGTAAGGGTAAGGAGGGGAGAGGGACGGGAGGGTTGACAGAAACAGGCTAACGGAGCGCCGAGCGAGACAAACGTTCGGCAAGGCTGCTGACTGACAGACGAGTCGGAATTATAGATGGGGGCGGAGACAGGAAGTCGATGTGATGGCAAGACAATGGATGGATGGATGGATGGATAGACGGAGGGGGAGGGGCGGGAGGGTTCGGGGGGGGGGACGTGTCTCTTGTTGTTCCAAACAGACCATTTTTTTTTTCTTTCTTTTTAATCACTACACAGAATCAGGAGGAGCTAATAATTGTCAATAAATGATTATTGATTGAGGAGGAGGAGGAGGAGGAGGCGGCGTCCCGGTGTGGGTATTGATTTCTGTTCTTCCCTCATTGGTCATTCGGGAGCCCCTCCACCCCCATTCTTCTATTCCTCCATCCTTCCATCCATCCATCCTGTATTCATCCACCCATTTATCCCTATGTCCATTTATCAATCAATCAATTGATCGATTGATCGATTGATCCATCCATCCATCTATCCAACATCCATCCATCCATCCATCCATCCAACATCCATCCATCATCCATCCATCCAACCATCCAACCGTCCATCCAACCATCCATCCAACCATCCATCCATCCATCCATCCATCCATCCATCCATCCATCCATCCAACCATCCATCCATCCATCCAACCATCCATCCATCCAACCATCCATCCATCCAACCATCCATCCAACCAACCATCCGTCCATCCATCCAACCATCCATCCAACCAACCATCCGTCCATCCATCCAACCATCCATCCATCCAACCATCCAACCATCCATCCAACCGTCCATCCATCCATCCATCCATCCATCCATCCAACCATCCATCCATCCAGGGGTCTGTTGCAAACGATCCTGCAATCATCAAACTTTCTCATTCACAGAAAACCAGAACCAACCAAAACACAACAACCGCCTCCCAGCAAAGTGAACAGGTGAGTTTGATTCTTCTGTCTGGATGATGACAGTTTATTAGGTGTTATGATGTGAGACACCCTGAATGAAATGAGCTGCGTTCAATCAATTTGCTGTAAACACGCTCAGGATTTAAAACTGATGGAGTCTGGAAAGTTTTTGCGCAAAACTCGGGCCATTAAAAGCCCCGTAGAAAAAAAATAATCTATGAATTTACAAATGCAACTGCAACGTTGACGTGAACACCTTTGCATAATAAACACGTCTGCCTTTTTGCTTTTATAGAAAATCTGATTTAACGCAGAGTCAAGGTTGTGTAATGGGGGGTTGTCAAGGGAGCATCTAAATGCTTAGAAATAAATTCAGAGCGTGTGTGTGTGTGTGTGTGTGTGTGTGTGTGTTTGGCACACTTGATGGATCTGAAAGAAAAGCGGTTTTGTCGGACGGCGCCTCATCAAACAGAGTTGCAAGGATCTCGTCCGTGTTTCACGGCTGGATTTGAGCCGACAGGGTCAGTTTCAGAAGTGTGCATGAGGAGGAGCAGCCGCTCGGCCTCTGAAGTAAGAGGAGGAGGAGCAGGAGGAGGAGGAGGAGGAGGAGGAGTGGCCAGAACATCTCGCCGCTCCTGACCTTCCCCGGCTCTCTCTGCGGTGGTGAAAGAATCCTGGCGGGAGCGACGGCCTCCTCCAGGAAGTGTCTGATTAATCCGACGGCCTGCGCAGCCCAACACACGGCCGCAGCCTGACACGCAGGAGCGGCGGTGGCACGCCGAGAAAGACAAAACGCTGAGCAGCATCTGCAGGAGGGAGAGCAGCTCTCCAAGAGGAGGAGGGGGAGGAGGAGGACGGGGTGGGGAGGGGTGTAGGACAGCCGCTGCTTCCAGTTCAAAGTCTCAAAGGGTTCTGAAAGGTCTCACCTGGCTGGGTGGAAATAGACCTTCACTGCTGTCCTACTAAAATGTTTCCAGTCGTGATTAGAAGCAACGTCCAAAACTGGTTCTGTAACACTTGTATTTCCCCAGGTGTGATGGAATGGAGAAGTCAGAACTCCTGGCGAGGAGCGACTTCACTTTTAGCTGTGTTTTAATTACAGCTTTTCGCAAAATTAAAGCAATATTTTTAAAATATCGACAAAGTACAACTGGGCAAAAAGTGATCTCTTATGCCCAGTTCCAACCTAACAAACAAAAAAAACTGAATTTTTGGACCAAAAAGTCGTGCCTTGAACTCACAATGGCAGCAACACAACACACAACACACAACAACAGAGCAACAAGTGACAACAGTGTTGTCGTCCCGCTGGTGTCACCTGTTGGGCAGAAAAAAAAACACACTGACTCACCGTTAATCCGGTCTTACGCTTGCATTTAACCGAGAAATCCTGCCAAATTCCTGGATCGTGTGAAACGAGGAGCCGGCTCAGGTCTGGGAACAGCGGGGGGGGGGGGAATGAACGCATCACAAAGGGAGGGCGGGAACAGTGACAAGGGTCCCGGGAGGAAGTTCCAGCTCTCGCTGTGGCTTCCTGATTAATGATATTGGGATATCATGGGATATCATATCTCTTTCCATATCAGGAGAAACTAATCATGGGGGGTGGGGGGGCTGATCTTCGGTCGTTGACCCTGGAAAATTGGAAAAACCAGGACGGCGTGTAATGAAGTAGGAGAGAGAGAGAGAGAGAGAGAGAGAGAGAGGGAGGGAGAGAGAGAGAGAGAGAGAGAGAGAGAGAGAGAGAGAGAGAGAGAGAGAGAGAGGGAGGGAGGGAGGGAGAGAGAGAGAGAGAGAGAGGGAGGGAGGGAGGGAGAGAGAGAGAGACAGAGAGGGAGGGAGAGAGAGAGAGAGAGAGAGAGAGAGAGAGAGAGAGAGAGAGAGAGAGAGGAAACGGGCGATATATTCACGACTCCCCCGAACCTTGACATCACCTTCAGCTTCCACGCGCTTTGGATGATAACGCTTGACGTGTGTCAAGACCCCGGGAGGCCCTGTCGCAGGCGGGCGGGGGGGCGACCGTTAAAGCGGCGGCGAGCGGCTACATTTCAGCAGCTCGCCGTCGCAGTGGCGGCAGCGGGAGGTGAGGAAGGTATCAAGGAGGGAAGGCGAGATAAAGGAGGAGGAGAGAGACGGAGAGTCAGACCGCTCGCTGGGCTGTCTTCCGCCCGGCTGGAGGGAGGGGAGTTAAAACACACACACACACACACACACACACACACACACACACTGAAACCCTCAAAGGTAGGGAGGAAAAAAAATAGAGTGCGCCTGTTAATCCAGGCTAGCTGCAGTCATCCCTACAGGGACCTGCTCTAATCCTGTTATCGAGCCCGACAGATGCTGTTGACAGAACAATAAGCGGGGGGGCCGGTGGTGGTGTGTGTGTGTGTGTGTGTGTGTCCACTGAGGAGGTCATGAGCCAAAGCGGCAGCGGGAGCAGTGACAGTGGCAGCGGCGCCAGGATGAGGCCGGACTGAACTCTGCTGCGCTCGCTAACAGCGAAGCTCAGCAGCTGGCTGGCGACGATCCGGGCTCATTATTACGTTTTCCCGCCAGGTGAATCCCACGGCGGGGAGGGGGGGGGGGGCAGGAAGTAAGAACGAAAAAGACAAAAAAAGAAATAAATGTGTCACAATCACAGGGTTTTACGGCGCGCAGTCCCACCTGTTGACTAAGAATCCCACGTCAACGCAAGCTAGCGGCTAATGATAACATGCTGAGTCAGCAGGCAGCAGTTTCACCCTGCAGATCCGTCGCAGCAGACGAAACAATATCGCAGTGAGTTCACAACAGGAGGTTTGTGACCGACACGTATCGCAGCACACTCATGTGCACACACCAAACACACACTCATGTGCACACACACACTCGTTCAAGCAGCCAGTCGCGCACGGTGGGGGGGGGCATAATAAGAGTGTCGTCAGTGACAAGGACGCGTTTCTTCCCCCCACTTCCTTTTCCGACTCGCTCTGGTTTGTGCTCCAGTTTGAATAAATCCCATTAAAAGGAAAAAAATAGAAAAGAAAAAAAAAAAAAAACGTCTTTCATCTCAGTACACTTCATTACCGACGTAAACGCTGCCGCTCGCCCAGGAGAGGAGAGGAGAGGAGAGGAGAGGAGAGGAGGGATTAGAGACTAGCTAATCTCAAGTGTTCGGCTCTCCAACCCCAGCAGCAGCTTATTTATTCAAACCTTTTCGAAAAAAATCAAAATTTCCACATTGGAAGAAAAAAAAAAAAAAAACAGGCCTTGATGTGCGGGAATGCGAGGAAGGTTGCGTTTCGACTCGATGCTGCACATTTCCGTGGAAAATGTCGGAAATGGAAAGCGAAGTGAGTGCGAGCGGGAGAGAGAGGCATTGAGTGCAGCGCCTGATTGGATGCGATGGGTCGGAGGCTTTTTTTCCCTCCTCGCGTGCATTTGCAGACGCTTGTTTAAAGGGGGAAGAGGGGCTAATCTCTCCGCCGCCCGCCTGAACCAGGCCGCTGATTAAAAGCTAATTATACGCTGCAGATTTGGCCTCTGGTGAAGACGCCGCTGATTTGACACAGCTTGGACTTCACTGTGTGTGTGAGGTGGGGGAGTGCGTGTGCGTGTGTGTGTGTGTGTGTGTGTGTGTCTCCAGAGTGCTGCAGACGTCAGGATGCGAGCGGATGCTTTATGGCGGCCCGGCGCTCTAACAGGGAACCTTTAACGGCGCCGAATCACAGGCGCGCGTGTGCCTGCAAAAGCTCCAGTAAACGGTTTGAGCGTCAATGAAATTATCATAATAAAAATAAAATAAAAAACACGGCAATGAATATTTATGCCTTTAAACATGTGGAGATCACCTCCGGTGATTTGCTGCGTCCGGAGCCGACAAAGGCAAAGAAGCGAGCGAGCGAGCGGAGGAAAGACAGTGAAATGTCCAGGAAATGTTTTCAACGGAGGCGTGCGTGATTTCTTCAACTGTTTTTCATTCCGAAAATTAAAACAGCGTCATCACACCGCAGCACAGACAGCGCCCCCTGTTTCCTGTGGGCGTCCTCCTCCATCCTGATCCAGGAAAACAAAACAAACCGAGGAAGGGGAAGACGAGGAGGAAGAGTGGCGTCCTCGTCCACAAACACCGCTCCTCTAATCAACATCGGAGTCAGAGACATTTCCCTTTGTCGCACTCCACGACTCATCGTCAATTTATGCCTTAAAATTATGGATCTTATGCAGCACAGAGGTGCATAAAATACAGCATCATACGGAGGCTGCGCCTTTAATTGTTTTCCCACAGCACCGCTGAGCCAAATTAGCGGCGGCATATTTTCCCTGCACTTGACCAACAGTCATGAAACCTGCGCATGCTGGTGTTTTTCAGGAGAACTCTGTGGACGGACGCTGCTCCTCCTCTTTAGACGTCCTTCATCCCTTCATCCCTTCATCTCCCGCCGCCTTTCCAATTTATCCCTGAAGAGTCTCTGCATCTCCCAGCTTTGACTTTCATCTCTGACCTCGACCAACGCCCCCCCCCCCACCATCTCATCGCTCCATCAGGGAGGACAGAGGGGGCAGCGGGGGGTTAATATCTCGTATAGATGCAGCAGGAAGACCAGAAAAGAAGGAAGACAAAGAGGAAGAGCGAATCCCGTTGGTTTCTTCCACCTCAAAACAACAACAACAACAGCAACCACCGCCGCCGCCGCCACCACCTGCCTCACTGTCCAACCTCCCGCAGGGCGAGCTCGCAGTCGTCCACCACTTATGTCCCGACCTTCGTCTTTTCACTTCCTTTCCTTCCTTTTCTTTCCTTTTTTCCCCCTCTTGTTATTCCCTCCGTCCCGACCAGCCTGGAGTTTGTTCTGGAGGCGGGAGAAGAACCGGGGTGACGATGATGAGGAGCGAGCAGGAAGCCGACTGCCGGGGTATTTTTAGGTCTCGGGGTTTTTGTTTTCTCTCGTGCACTCTCGTGCACTCTCGCCACGTGTCGGTGCTGATCTGGAGACGGGCGGGCGGGGTGCGGGAGGGTCAGGAGGGTGGGGGTGGAGGTGGGGGGCTGGCGCTGCCTGCAGCTGCTGCGGTGACTCGTCAACATCCAGGGAAGAGGACGAGGACGACGCTACAAGCCGACCTTGGTGTCAAGGACGAGTTCATTCCCAACTAGATCGCACCTGGTCACTGTGTGTGTGTGTGTGTGTGTGTGTGTGTGTGGGGGGGGGAGCATCTTGACAACACGGCTCCTCTTCACTGCCTCCTCCTCCTCCTCCTCCTCCCCCCTTCCAAAAAGCGGCCCACTTGCCCGTCTTTATTATTAGCGGCAGCTCGAGGCAGCCGAGCGGAAAATTCCCATCCAGAAACAAACCAACATCTGCATATTACAGCCCCCCCCGTCCGCGTCTGCCACCAGCGAATAAATTAATACATGAATAACAATGAAAGTCATCACGACATGCTAACCCCCTCGGCCCCTCCCACCGCTGCCGTCGCCTTGCTCTCTGTGGAAACTCTGTGTTTGCGTGTTGGTTGGTGTGTGTGGGAGATCAGGGTTAGCGTTTAGCTACCTGCTACCTGCCTGCTTTGGTCTGAGCTCAGCAGGGAACCCGCTGGCAGAAATATGCAGGGAAGAACTTCCCAGAAGTGGCTCTCCTTCAGCCAGCAGGCTGAAACTCAGCTGAACAGGACAGAAAGTTGAATCAACTAAGAGGAGAAACTCAGGCAAACCGAAGGAAGGCGAGACTCTTCACTTCACCCCACAGCCTCTCCAGCAGAGCGGCTGCTTCTGCTCTGATGAAGACCTCTTTTCATTTGGTTTTGTATTTTCTTGCATAAGCATGGCTACATGTTTTATTTATTTTATGTTTTTCTTTAAACCTGTTGAACTAAATAAGTAACTGAAACGAATTGAGTGGAATTGTTCGAGAGACGGTGATGGAACAGCGAAGCCTCCAGCCAGCAGAGGTCAGTGGAGGCATCAGTCGCAGCTGGTATCCATCCACTTGAGTTCCATCACTCCAGCTCCAAATGTTTACTTTAGGGCCCTGGTGTTTACGATGTAGCGCCATCTAATGGTAGCAAAGGATGCTGTTGTTTCCTTCTACCTTTAAAACCAGCAGATCCTTTAAACTCCTTGCAGATATGAATCTCAGTTTGACAGGTGTGTTTTTTTATCCTTCCTTGCTTTTGAAGCCCCTCCTCCTCCCACTCACACACTCATCACTCCACCTGGTTTACACGCTGACCGCAGATGTTCTCATCCCTGTTCCACTGCCATGGATTTCTCTCACACTGATTCAAGGCCTCGCAACTCAAAAAAAAAGTCAAAGCTTCAGCTGTGCTTGGACGATGACGCATGACTTGCTGAGAGACATTTTCAAACCCACTCCTCTGCTGTCCAGTCTGAAGCCCCTTCCCCATTTCCCTTGTCCTCTTCCCTCCTCCGCTGCTGCTACCTCTGCCCCCCCCTCCCTGGTTCCTGGTTACGGCCTGGTAATAAGTCACTCGGCTGTAATTTTGCCCTTCTGAAGGCCTGTAATGACGGCGCTCAGAGGTGCTGCAGGAGGTGAAAAGGTTTCTCTTCTCTGCCAGAGGAGAGAAAAAAGCCTTTCAGTCCCCTTTTCTTTCTTTCTTTTCCTTTTTTGTATTTCATGCGCGGCGAGCGGCAGAGGGTATAGAGGGTAAAGGTGGCCGCCGACGAAGGACTGACGCTGGAACCCCCCCCCCAACACACACACACACACACACACACACACCTTGCAGCGCGAGCTGAATAGCTTGAGTGAGTGAGAAAATACTGATGGCACAATACAAAAAGGCAACGCGGGCTGAGAGGGTCGCCAGGTGCGCTGATATTTCCTGACATTTAGTGAAAAAAAAAACCAAACAGGCAAACTGTTCTACTCATTACACCCCCCCACCACCCACCCCCCCCGACACCTCCTACTGCGGCTGAGCTTCATTCTCTCCCCCGCCGCCGCCGCCGCCGCTCGACCTCGTCGGCGCCGCCGTCGTAAACACAGATGTGGCCCCGTTTTAGAACCTCGACCTCACCTGGCACGCAGACCTTTTATTTCCCCCCCCCCAAGAGGTCTGAACCGCTGTCATGGTGAGGGGGTGAGAAGCATGAGGAGGATGAGGAGGGCGATGGGGAGGGTGAGCTGGCAGCCGTGTGGGCAGAGAAAGAAGCCAATGAAAATCCGTCTGCCCTAAAGCTCTCTTATTTACAAAATGCTGCTGTTCCAACAATAATCTGAGTATCAGCCGCTCAGCAAAAACGTCCAAAAACTGAGAAATATGGCAGGGAGTGATAAATACCGATCAATGGCGTTTTTGACATCTAATTATTTTCCAGCTTGTTTGGCTAAACGGCCGGAGAAAATTCTGATTTGAGGATTTTTGCTGCTTTGTTTCAGCGCTGAGCGCCGCCGCCGTCAACATCGTCTGGTCTCTGAAGCGTCAAAGCCGCCGTGCTGTGCAGGATTCCCCCGGGCTGGGCTTTCCCGACAGCCCGAAAACAGAGGCCAGCGCGGCGCTGCACTCACTGCCCTGTGTGATGTCACAAAGGGCACCGACACCTCTTCCAGGGCCCCCGTGCCAGGTGTTGACTCCTCCCTCCCTGTGTTCTCTGTCTGTGGGACACGCGGAAGCTTCAACGGAGCAGCGCTTTTATCAGGAGGCTGTAAACAAAGGGCTAAGCCTGATTATTTCTGGAGATTTTTTTTTTTTATAATTATTTTTACTGTTAATTGAAGGCGCCAGGGTGCTTCCACAGGAAGTCGGGATGAAGAGTTGTAATTTAAAGCTTTGTTCAATCACCAACATCTGAAGACGCAGGTTAGAACTAAAGAAGTAAAGAAAAATAAAGCAGACATCGCATTGCACCACTCAGCGCACGTGCACACACACACATGTACAAGCATGTTTGGGGGGCCTGGGGGCGAGTGCGGATATACAGCAGAGCGGCATGAAAAAAAAAAGAAAGAAGTAACGCAGATGTGCCGAGTGTAGCGGAGCAGAAAATCCTCGACTTTAATCCAATTGGTCACGCTTTATTAGAACACAGGCGGAGGGAGGAGAAGAGGGAGAGGAGGAAATAACCTCCCAAAATGCAGGGGGGGAAAAACCATTGCAGGTGAAACTGGAAGCACACACACACACACACACACACACACACACACACACACACACGTTGGGCAGCAGTGAAGTGTCGTCTCACACATGTGCGGCGCCCTCGACCGATCAGGAATCACAGAAGCGACACTCGCACACTGCCAGACTCGCACACTGCCAGACTCGCACACTGCCAGACTCGCACAAGCGTCTGGAAATCCACAACTGAACGTGCTGCGTTTCTCCGCAACTGTTTGGTTGAGGTGAAAAATAATCAGCACAAAATGAGCCAAAATCAGGGAACTGGGCAGGAAAAGCAGCCGCTCACGTCTTCAGACTGGACAGAAATGAATGATTGAAACTGGCTGGACCATCAAACACAGCAGTGACTGTGGTTCTAGATTGTCATCGCGATGCAAAATAATTGTGTGTTTTTTTTTTTTGGGGGGGTGGGGGTGGATTGCAGGTAAACAACGGTGGAGAAACAGATATTATCATAAATACTGTTGCCTTCTCGTCACGACAAACCCGTTCCGTCTCAACAAAAACACCCACCAGTCGACTTTCATTTACGTCTCTGCTGCTCCTGCTGCATTAAAGCGGCAGAAAGAGCAGCCGGGTCGTGAACATTAATATGAAAACGAGGAAAAACAGCAGCGGCGACGTCAAACAGCCTGAAACATCCGGCGCTGCTCTCAATCAATTAATTTGCTGCTGGTGTGTTTTACTCCCCTCCCACCACATCTCTGCTGCAGCAGCAGCGCTGGATGAGGACACACGTCTGGCGTCCACGCCAGGAGGAAGAGGAGGAGGAAGAGGAGGAGGGGGAAGAAGAGGAGGAGGAAGGAGGAAAGAGAAAAAGGAGGCTGAACTGGCTGTCAGCTCAGTGAAGCAGAGAGGAGGAGGAAGGAGAGCCGACACGGAGACGGTTTTGCTGGGAGGAGCAGACACAACAACAACAGCAACAACAGCAACAACAACAACAACAACAACAACACACATGCATGGACCTACACACTGGTTAAAGGACAAATTCGTGAAATACAGAAGCAGTTTTCAAGTTCAAACACGCAGCTCTCCGTCATGTCGCCCGCAGGGCCGCACGGGCTGCACCGCTAAAAATATCTTCCGCAAACATGCAGGATGCACACAGGGACACGCTCCAGCACACGCACGTGCATGTACGTGCACGCGCGGGGAGGCTGCGGTGGAGCCGAGGACGCGGCAGGCCCGGCTGCCTCGGGGAGTCAACAGAAGGTGAGCAGAGATAAGGCTGCGCGATTGTGACTGCATGTCAGAGGGAATCTGCACGGCGAGACGCACGCACACACACACACACACACACACACACATGCACGCACGCCGCGCACACACGCTGCTCCGCATTCATCGTGCATCACCTGCAGCGGTGTAGCGAAAGCAGCCAGTTTAGACAAACACGTGTGCAGAGCGAGCAGCTTTCCCCCATCAGGATCAAGCAGGAAGTGATTGGGTTTGCAAATGTTCACACATTCATCTTGCAGTGACGCTTCTCTTCTTAGCATTCTGACTACAGCGCAACGCAAAGTCCACAGGCGATGGAGCCAGCTGACGACAAAACAACACGAAATCCGAGAAAGTTTAAAAAAGATGCAAATGTTACACAAAGGCATTCTTGCAGAGCACGCAAAAATATTTCTCTCTCTTTCTCTCTCTCCCTCTTTCTCTCTGTCTCTCACCCAGACCGCGGTCAGTCGCCAGCCTTCCGCGTGCTGAGTAAGAAAAACTAAAGAGCAGCTGAATGGAATCAGTGAGATCTGTGATTGGCTCGGCCGAGCAGCCGCTTGGACGTCTCGGCGGAGAGTCGATCTGCTGACGGCGGGAAAACAGCCGCTGATGGAGGCCGATGGCACCATCAGTGTGTGTGTGTGTGTGTGTGTGTGTGTGTGTGTGTGTGTGTGCGTTGATATACAGTTTTGGCGCCGTTCTGCAAGGAAAAGCAGCAATTTCACTGCATGTGTTTCCCTCCGTCGTGCATTTTCACAGCAGATTTTTTTTTTTTTGAAAAGTTCCTCCGCCCACAGCGACAAACAAGAAAAAAAAAAGAAAAGAGAAGAAAAGAAAAGGAGGAGAAGTTGATTCTGCCTCCGACGTGGAAGGATTCCGATCATTTGCCGACGTTAACTCCCCGCGGTGGCGGCACAGCAGTGTGATGACACGCTGTTCCGACTGTCAGGACGAAACGACAAGCAGAACCGGAGCGTGAATTTGACGCTCGATCGACTTCACGACTCTGAACGACGGGCTGAAGGTGCAGCGGCGGCGACGGAATTAAATCCATGTTCGTCTCCCGTTTTGCAGAGTTGTGAGGAAAATGAAAAGCAAGTCGGGCGACTGAAGGCGGCGGCGGCTCGGCGTCGCTGCCGAGTTGATGCACGTCAGCAGGAAGATTTCCAGATAACAATCGTGATAAACTGCAGTGTGCTTTTGCAAAAAGAAAAAACAACAAGAAAAAAAAAAGGACTGTTCTCTGCAGAGTATTTGGCAGTTTGCCTTCACACTTCCATCAGGCACAGAAGAAGGTTTCCAAACTGGGGAAATGCTGGTAAAAACTCCACACCCATCTGGAAGCTATAGCAGCCCTGTTTCCTCCGTCTTCTTCTGTGGTTTTTAGATGCTAATGACAACCTCGAAAAGGCCCGCGTGAGATTTCATCATTGGAATATTAGCAATCAAGCTGCAGCGAAGGACGTTAGAGCCGCGTGTTTCCAGCACGCTCCCACAAACAAACCGCTAATTCTTGTCCTTTGTGATGAAAATGCAAAAGCAGGCAATCACAAGCCGTGACTCAGAGCCGCTGATCAATCACTGCCATCGCCGCGTCGTTACAGAAAAAAAAAGAATAATAATAGTAATGATGAATGTCCACCTGTAAAGGTGTAAAGAAAAAGCAGACAAAGGTGTCACTTTGCTGTGCGCTGACGTGAAAGCTCTCCAGCGAGCGAATCCATCCAGAAAAAGTGGCCCAATTAAAAATGAAAAACTAAACAGCAAAACGAGACAAGCCAGCCATAAAAAATTACGAAAAAAGAAAAGCTGTGACAAATCCAAGTAGCAACGAATGTAACTGCATCAACAAAACGGAGATATACTCCCCCCCCCCCACGGCCCTCACCCCAAAGGAAAAAAAAAAAATCTCCATTATATCCCAAAAAACGAGGAGAAGTTATTGGGCAGAAAACTCATTGTTACCCCGGATTCTTTTTTCACCATTAAAATTATCATCCGCAGTCATTTTAATGGAGGTTTATTTTTTATTTTTACAGAGACATTGTTTCCCTCAGAAAGCAGCTTTTGGCCAAATTGGAATTGAAGAATAATTTGTTTGTTTAGCAAAAAACATTCAAGCGGCAGCCTGAGCTGCACAGCAAGCTGCAGCGGCTAAGCTAGCTTAGCTTTGTCATTGTTCAATTGGAAAATGTTGCTTTACTCAGCTCTTCTTGTGTGTGTGTGTGTGTGTGTAAAGGTTGGCAGCCTAACGGTCGTGCGTGCGTGTGGATTGATTGGATTGGATGTTTAAAAAAAAAATTGGAAATGTGTAATAAATATTGATGTTGATTCTTCCAACTTTTTAAATGAAGACCCTGCAGGAAATCAGGCAAAAGCAACACACTTTACTGAGTTTGGTCCTGCAGCGTATCTAAATTCAGCACTTAGAGATTTGTGCGTGCATGTGTGTGTGCGTGCGTGCGTGCACATACGCTGTAAAAGGCTCCTCCGCCTTTCACCCTGCAGCAGCATCCAAAACCACAGGCTGCGACCGGAATGACAACAATGTCCGACTAAGCTCCCAGGAACACCAGCATCACACCAGCAGCAGCGCCACTTAATTAGCTTCTCACTTGCTGACTTCATTCAGCTCAGCTCCACTTGAGCGCGCCTGTGTGTGAGTGTGTGTGTGCGTGTGCATGTGTGTGTGTCCCTTTAGCCCAAGGCGCTGTCTGAACACATTTTAGCAAACAGAATCCAATTTGTTTAACCTGAGATTGACGACGAGCCGCCGCCGCCGCAGCACTGACAGTGTTTCATATTGGAGAACCAGCAGCTCCACCAGTGTTCTCGTGACCCCGTGTGACCCGAGGGGGGCGGGGTCGGGCCTACCTGTGTTGCTGGCCACCGCCGCCGCGCGCCCTTCCCGTTGCTGAGCTGCTTCAGCCTCTTCTGGTGCGACTTGCCGTTGTAGTGGATCTGCGCCTGCACCGCCGAGTTGAGCTGGATGTTGCAGACCTCGCACAGCGTGTAGCTCCGCTGCTTCCTCTCGCGCTTGGGCCTGTGGGGCGGCGAGGGCGGGGCGCCGCCCGGCGACGGCTCCTCCTCCTCCCCCTGCCCCTCCCGCTGCAGTTGCAGCAGGCCGTCGCAGCGCCGCGGCTCCTCGTCCATGGGAGCGGCGAGCGGCGGCCCCCGTCCGCCTCGCTGCTGGAAAGCGCCGACGAGCTGAACGGACGTTTCATACCTGCGGAGGAGAAAGACGAGGCGGTGAGCCGCGGGGGACGACGGGCTCAGGTGTCACACACACACGCGCTTTCAGAAGCCCCGCGGTGCAGAGTCAGTCTGCTGTTTGTCATCGTTTAGCTCGCACGCACAAGTGCCCCGCTGCACTTCAAGCTCCCATGTCGTGCAAACACGCATCAGTAAACAGCTGAGAAACATGAAAATCCGTCTTTGACTTCTTCCGCCTGCCCTGCTTTACAGAAAGCCTCTAGAAACTGTCTCTTCGTGAGGTCACACAGGGCACTGATAACCCCCCCACACCCCCAGGTGGGTAACCAACAGCCAGGTGTTGGCTCCGCCCACTCCTTTCCGCCAAATGAAAGGTCCAACAAAGCTAAAACCCAACTTTTTTTCAGCAAGGTTGTAAACAGAGGGCTAACTATGCTGTACAGTGGAGAGATTATTTGGAGGATTTTTTTTTTTTGCATAATTGATGCTGCAAGAATGCACCTGAAATCGGGAAAAAACAAACATATGGTGCCATTACAATGCACACACACACACACACACACACACACACACACACACACACACACACACACACACACACACACACACACACACACACACACAGCTTCCTAGACGATCACGCCGCAACACTCGGGAGTTTGCGGTTGCAGCGGTGGTGCGGGGATGCAGCGACGCACCACTTGGGGGAGACAGAGAGCTGCAGTGCGGCTCTCTGAGGATCACTGGAGGCTCCTTGGGTTGACACTGCCGACACTGCCGACACGACCACTCAGTTGCGGTAGGATTACCGGAGTCCCAACAGTGAAAAGAACATCTGGAGTTTCGCGCCTTGGAGATTTGAGGTTCAAATTAAATGTGCGGTAAACGCTGTAAATACACGAGTGCCGCTGCCGCTGCTGCTGCTGCTGCTCACACAGTGCTCAGCTGTGACCCCGAGTGACCCGAGGCAGCAGCGCATTAAAATAAAATGAGACAAACAAGTAAGAAGCTATGTTATTTTACTCCCGCCCACCCTCCCAGAGGAAACCTGGGCGGTGAGAGGAAGCTGTTTGCCGCCGTCTCTATAAATAAATGAAAGGTGGATCCACAGCAGGAGCAGCAGCAGCAGCAGCAGCAGCAGCAGCAGCAGCAGCAGCAGCAGCAGCAGACGATTGAGACGTCACTGGCGGAGGGAGAGAGTCCTTCAAATAGACCCAGCTGAGCATTTCTGCTGCCGGTGTTTTTTGCCTCCACCTCCAGTTATTTATGTAAACATTCAAACTGCAGCACACAAAGACACACAGATACACACATACACACACACACACAGACACAGACACACACACAGCTCCAAAAACACATTGAGGCCAAGCGGCAGCGGCAGCAGTTGAAAGCTGCTATTCACGTCGCCAATCTCCAAGCACTCAGGAGGCTCCGATGTTTTCTCAGAGTCTCCGAGCGACGCTGCCTCTTTGGCAGCCGCTGAAGGAAATCTCTGGCCCCGCCCACCCTCGGCCGCCCACCCGGGAACACCTTGGCGGAACGAGAACCGGGCCAAATTAACGTGGCCTTGGATAGAACCGCTCCAACGCTCTGGGCTCCACACAGGGTATCGCAAACGACATCGAGAATTAGCCGCTAGCTGGCTAAATCTTGTTAGCAGCTGAGCTTAGCCTCCCTCTGTGCCAGGCGACACGCTTCGCAGCTAAAGCCGGTTGGATGCGACGCAACATTTGACCAAACTCTGGCCTCAGCCAGTCAGCAGAGAAACGGTCCCAAAGGTTAGCAGCAGCCTCCAGGCTAATCTGGTTAGCAGCAGCTAGTGTTGTAGTCAAGACCGCACTAACCGACACCAAGACAGTATCATAACTAAGAGTATCGACCAAAGCTTTCAAAATCAAAAAAACAAAACAAAAACAAAAAAAACAAAACAGAAAATAATGACCAGTATCTTTTTTAAATTCGAGTTTGCTTCTAAATCGAACATCAACATGTGGAGGGAGCTGATTGGTTACTCAGCAGGGTTACAAAATAATATTTTATTTTTATTGTTTTTATTGCTGATGTTGTTTTATTTTAGTTTGTTATTTTTGCGGTCATTATTCTTAATATCGTTCTTTTTATTGTTGTCGTTCTTGTAGTTGTAACTGCAACAACTCTGGTGACACCTGTAGCTTGCTGTGACGCCCCGGATGCTAAAACCTCCCCACTAAGAACATTTTCTGGTTATTGGAAGTGATAATCCCCCGTAAAGATGACATTGAGGTTTTATGACTAACAATATATATATATATATATATATATATATATATATATATTTTTTACAGTTGATTGTCGAGTCACGACTGTCTGAGAGGGTTTAACGACTAAACCAGCCTCGACAACAACACACACACACACACACACACACACAGCACATGGGAGCCATCAATCACCGCCGTGATCTCGGCGAAAGGCTGCAGCTCGCTGGCATAGCAGCGCGGCAGTAAAAACTCTATTTATGATCCGCTGTTTGCCGCCCGCTGATCCTGAAATACTGTGGCACTTAGCCGCGGCTCTGACCACATCATGTCCGCTGCCCCCCCCGCCCTCCACCACGCTGCCCATCCAACCTCCACAGTGGGCACTGGGAGGAGGGTTGGCGGGGGATGGGGGGTGCAGCCCGGAGTCCGAGCAGTAAAAATAAAGGCGGCTTCTTCAATCAGATGTGATGAGGACGGAGGACGACCGACACAGGCAGGTCATCCACAACACGACCGTCCAATCAGAGAGTGGCTCTCTGTTGTTGCTGAGGTTCAAAACAAAAGTCACAAAAAGACAAACTGACTTTTTCCTTTTTCTTTGTTTGGCCCAGAAACAAACCCACACATTTTTCCTTTCAGCGCTCAGCGAGATCCAGTCCCATTGCTGAAGCCATTTACCATTTACTAATGCAGCAACAGAATGGAACGCCCCCCCAACCTTCAAGAAGGAGTCCAGCCAGAAGCAGCCAGCTTCACTTTGTCCAGCGTTTTCACCCCTAGATTCCTCACTTCTTCTCTGTGGGGCTGCTGCAGTGCAGCCAGTGTGGGCCGTGGGCATCCTCTGGTCATGTGACATCATCTGAGGTTGGATGACCTTCATGACGTCATGAAGACGTGCTAAAAACATGAAACTGCCAAGCACAAACCAGAGATCAAAAACGTTGAGGCTGCGCCGGCAGGAAGTATTTCAAGCTTTCTCCTGTTGAGTTTTGCAGCTTATCTGACTGCAGATGTTTAGACGCACCGACTGACCTCTGACCTGCCGCTGCGATTGCAGGTTCCACCAGCAGAACAGGGGCGGGGCCAATTCATTCAGGAAAAAAAAGTGTCAGCGGCTTCACCATCGGAGTCACAAAAGGTTGGGTTTGACTCGCTGGGAGTTTGAAGCGTCTCAGTAGCAGAGGCCTTTCTGCTCCACCAGTCTCGCCCTCTAGTGGCCGGAGTGTACACACACACTGACTTCAGTGGAGGACAACAAGAGAAACTCCACTTCGGTCAGCAACACAGAACCTCGGAGGGGTAAACGAGTGCAGACTCCACAACTGTATCCGGACAAAAAAGTAGATATCACACACACACACACACACACACACACACACACACACACACACACACACACACACACACACACACACACACACACACACACACACACGTGTATAAATCAACATCAGCTCAGACCGCTGCTGACAGTGACGGATGTCAGCAGTCCGACTGCGGCCGAGGATTCTCCTGACACCCATTTAAATTTTCTCTGACAGAGAAGCGGCGCCGCTCAGAGCGAAGAGAGAAGAAAAGAGGAGAAGAAGACGAGCACTCCTGCCAGTAATTAAGGTATGATTTCCTTGATCAAAGGATCATTACTGTCATCACGGCTTCTGTTGTCACCGCTGCCAGCGCAGGAGCTGCTGCTTCTTTCTTTGTGTTTGTGCATGTGTGTGTGTGTGTGTGTGTGTGTGTGTGTGTGTGTGTGTGTCAGAGAGAGCTGCATGGGGGACGACCGTGCAAAGTCCAGAGTGCTGCTTCCTAATGAGTGCAATTACAGGCAGGTTGGCCAGGGGGCGGTCCGGAGCCTCGGAGTGTGGCTCAGAGTGCACGGCTGGGTGTGCAAGGCTGGGAGTGCACGGTAAGGAGTGCACGGTCCCTGTCACAGGCTCCGCCCCCCCCGGCGAAATAAAAAGCAGTGGCACCTCAATTGATGTGTTTACTCTAATCTTTGTTTGCAGCAGTTGCCTGGAAAACAGCCAGGCTGTTTGTTCACTGTGTGTGTGTGTGTGTGTGTGTGTGTGTGTGTGTGTGTGTGTGTGTGTGTAGGTCTTTGCTCGTGCATCACGGTGTCCTGGCAAAATATATATAGTTTACACCAGGGGGAAATTTATTACACAACATCACTGTGATCCTATCGCTGAGGCTGCTTCGCATGAGTGTGTGTGTGTGTGTGTGTGTGTGTGTGTGTGTGTGACAGAAGGTATTAGAAGAGATAACAGGAGCGAGACTTGAGATTAGAACCACGGCAGAATGGATGTTGAGGTTGTTTGCAGAAACTCTGCAGTAATTAAAAGTGTGTGTGAGAGTCAAAGCTGAACCTGTGCTCTAGATGAGCCAATTAAACACACACCTGCTCCTGCAGCACCACTACACTTAGCAACTGCTGATGTCCTGCCGTCAGCTAGGAAGACATTCAACAAATGTTTTGGATTTAATGAGAAAATAATAATTACAAAAAAAAGAATAATTCCTAATAATTGTTTTTTCAGAATACTATATCGCCATCATCTGTCACCCTCACCGCAAAACTCATGCGATGACCCACCGCTCAAATCTACACAATTACAGCAGAAGAAAACCCACTGAATCTGACAAACTGGCTGCGTTTTTTTTTCTCCACTTTTTCTTTTCGTAGGCGGAAAAACCAGCCTGCTTTTGTGTCGGCAGCCTTTTGATTTGCTGCTGCAGTGTTAATGTCAGCCAGGCAGAGGCAGGGCGAGAGGGCGAGAGGTGCGCACACACCCACTAACACACACACACACACACAGAGTGGTGGGAGAGAAAGAGAGAAATCTGACCCTCAAAGTCCAGCAGGAAAACATTTTCCCGCGGATGTCACACAAAGTTCACCCCCCTACCCACTGAACCCCATCACACACACACACACACACACACACACACACACACACACACACACACACGCACTGTCTAGCAGGTGTTTATCTCCCCATCAAGGCAAACCATCGCTGAGCTCTTTGTGACGGCCAACGCCGCCGCCGCACGAGGTCTCGTGTTGCAGCGTTCCAGTGCGGCCAGAAATAATCTGCCAATTAATTTCCTAATCGGTGCTTGTTTTTCATCTGTGTGGGGGAGGGGCTGGCAGGGGGACGGCAGAGGCGGGGAGCTCATGAGGAATCCCGGCGACCACGGGATTGCATCAAGGACGTGCGAGTCGTCGCTCAGTTTTCCCGCTCTCGCTGCCGACTGTAAACGAGCTGAAAAAAAAAAACCACAAGAAGGCTCCGACTCGCTCTCATTCACATCGCGTGGACGGTTTGAAAAAGAGCTGCAAGCGGCAGCAGGCGGACTGTTTGTGTTTGTTCTGTTTTGTTTCGTGTTGCGTGTGAGATCCTGGGACAAAATCACAGTCGGACGGACGGACGGAACATTTTCGTGGGAAGTCCAGCAGAAAAGAAGTGGTTTTTTTTTTTTGTTTTATCCTCGACACCAATTGAGTCGTATTTTCTTCATTGTGCGGCACAACGTTCACACTAAAACAGCGACGACCATCGCAACCGTCAAGGAAGAGTTTCTGCACCGGCGTGAGCTGGTTTTTGTTTTCTAACGTGCAAAACGTTGAGGTTGCTGCTGGTCGGACGTTTTGTTTCTGTTTTGGTCGCGCAACTATTTTATGCCTCAACATCTAACTACTGAATCAGGGGCGGGCCAAGTGTTTGACTGATGGGCCACCATGGGTTCTGAAATCTGACCGAGGGGCCGGAGCAGCAGCAGATGGAGGGAGTGTTTTGGTGAGCCACCTCAGAGGAAGGAAACAATATTTTTTGGGATATGTAGAAAACATGTTGCATGATGTCTATTGAAAATGAACAAAAGCAAAGTTACAGCCAAATCAGTGTCTTTGCAGCCCCACGGTGTTTCGCTCTTTATTGAAACGATTAAAAAGCTTAACGGGCCACATAAGGCCCCCTGGCCGTAGTTTGCACACACCTGTACTAATATATGCTTCTGTTGGAAAAACCTGCTGTGAATCTCCCGCCAACAGAATCCCTGACAGACCTGCGCTGTTTTTTTTTTTTTTGCTCGACCACCCGGGGAATCGTCGTTAGATCCGAGTTTTCAAATCGTCTCCACTTTCTAGCGGTCGCGTCGACCCGACGACACTCACGGAGCGAAGCCGGGACGTGAAGTTGCTAACGAGCCGCCGCTCATCAGCGCCGTGGTTTCGGAGAGCCGCAATTACCGGCAGGACTTGATTGCATCAGTCCCTCCGCTACCTGTCGCTGATGACATTAGTTCCAGAGGAGGAAATTCATTAGACGCTCGGCCTCATACATATATATATATATATATATTTTTTTAACTGCTTTTTTTTTTCACGCATATGGTTATACATTCCGAATGTCACTTAGTGAGAAGGGCTGGCGAGTTATTAATGCAACAGGCAGGGAGAAAAAAAAAGAGCAGTCGGTACCAAAAAAAAAACTTCAGTAGGAAAAAAAAAATCCTCTCAAACAACAAGAGCTGTGATTTATAGACTAGACACAACTTGCATGTTTACACACACACACACACACACACACACGCACAGACACACTTAACTTCAGTTTGCAGCCTCCAGTCCCTGGAGAGGAGCCAACAGTCTGAGCTGTTCCCACTACAGGGAGACGAAGAGCGCAACACTGCTGCTGCTGCTGCTGCTGCTGCTGCTGCCAAAACGCTGCTTCAGCAGCCCGGCGAGCTGCGGTTCAGCTGCACGAGTGTCCGGCCGAGCAGCCGAGCGTGTCGTCCCGGGATGGAGTGTGGTGTGGACTGTGGCGTGCGAGCCGAGCTGCCTCCGCGTCCATCAGCCGCCAGCAGCGAGCAGAGGAGGGATAATCTGCACACAACTCGGCGGCCGCATGCACAGAGGGGCAGCGTACATGCTAATGCACGTGCTAATGTGCACGGCGACAGAGTGAGGAAGTGCTGAGAGGGATAATTAGCTTTTTCTTTTTTTTTTTTTTTTTTTAAAACCTCTTAAAGTCAATGAAACCTTCCACACCGGCAGCGAAATTCCACGATGCGAAAAAGCAGCTGTTATTTTTTTCCCTCTTGTGTCGAAGTTTGCAGAGGCAAAAAGGCGACCGGCTGGACCTCTGACCAATCAAAATCATGTTGGCATGTAGATGACGTCACATCAAAACTTTCCTGGCTAGCCGCTGTTCCGGATCAATGGGTTATCAGTAGTTTGTTCTCTCCCTCTGCAAAAGTGGAGCCAGTTGATGGAGCAGTTCCTTCAAATTGCCTAAAGTACTGGGCAAATTTCACTGGGTAAAATCTGAGCTCCTGGATCATCGTGTTGAACTTTTTTTTTTTTTTTGAAATCCGCTCCTGGATGGTGAGGTTTTGATATTTTGCATCCGTTTTGAGGTCTTGAATCTCCCTCTGAAGCAGCAGCACTTGAAGCTAAAGGGTTTTTTTTTCTTTACTCTACAGTGAAACTGGTGTATTTACACATCGATTCACCCTGAAAGCAGGTATAAGACCACAGAGGTGCTCTTAAATTCTTTATTCGTTGCTGCAAGTATCTCCTTTAGCGTAAATGTCCTCTTTACTCGCACTTGTCACTATTTTCCCATTTCACCGCCTCTTTTTATTGTTCTTCACTCTCCATAAAAGCCACTTCTGCGGCGCGTAAAAATAATAGGACCACTGCGGCGGTGTCCTGTGTCCACCCAACCGAGCGTTTTTATAGAAACGGCGTAAAGCTCGGGATGCAACGGCGGCACCGACTGGAAGTTCCTGACGCTGGAAAGCAAGCGGCGGCAGCGGCGTCATCGTCTCACCGCGCGACCAGCAGAGACGGTGAATGTGTATAAAGACGGTGACGCACGCGGGCTCCCGTCGGGACTCATTTCGTTCGGACCTACAAACGCATTAGCGCCAATCCGCCGGGCGCAGCCTACAGGACAATACATCCCGTCCGCCACGGAGGCGGCAGGAACGCCGTCGGACGCAGCAGGGAGTCCTCGCCGCCGCCTCTTTGATCAGGAGGATTTACCTCCTCTGGTTTCACATAATCCGCTAATCTAATTTAATCTGGCCCCGGATTGCCCCGTGCCGACTCGCTGGTCGATAAGTGATTAGCAGGAGTTCAAGCGTGAGGACGCAGGAGCTGCAGAGTCGTGGAAGAAATCGGAATCGACAGAGGAGAGAAATCAGATGCGTTTTTATCATTCTGGTCTCACGAAAAAGCCCTTTGTTTACAGCCTCCTGTCAAAATGAGAATTTCTTGTTGTACATACAAAAAAAAAAAGGTGGTGTAAGATAGGCGAAGATAAATCAGTGCCCTTTCTGACATCATAAAGAGATGATTTGCCACACAAATTTTAGTTAACATAACATGAGTGTTTGCAAAAGAAAGGAGCTGTTGAAACTTCCGTTCAGGTAATGATTTAAAGGCACAGCATGGGCAATTTCTGCAAGAACAACACGGTAGTCTGACGCTGAACATTTCGGGACACAATATTTCTTGTGTGTGTGTGTGCGGCATAAAAACAGAAAAACAAAACCCGAGCTGCTTTTGGCCCGAACTCCTAACGAGGCCTCAAAGTGGCAGCAATCAGAGCCGACATTCACTGGGTCCCCTGCAGAGACCCGGCGGCAGCTGAGTGGAGCTGAGCAGCGGGAAGGATCCGGGCTGGGCACCGTGCACAGGAGCGTGCACGCTCCCGAACTCCGAGTCTCTGATGAGGAAGTGCTGCTTCTGACACAAGGAAGCACTGATTTTTCTGAATATGTATATACACACACACATATATATATATATATATATATATATATATATATATATATATATATATATGTATATACATGCATAAATATATACAAATAAACATGCACACATATATACATATAGACAGAGAGCAGCAGAGAAAGAGAACATTTTAAAAATTCAGGGTTGTGAATCAGCTCACAGCGCCCCCTGTGTGCCGGCAACTAACCTGCAGCTCATCCAGCGCAGCTAAACACATTGCCCTTGCGCTACAATTCCAGCAACACATTGCAAACACACCCGACACGCCTCCTGCAGCAAGAGCGCCGCGCCACAGACAAACTAGCCCGACCTTTGAACTCTGCGACGTCTCACCCAAGAGGCAGATTGGATTTTCTTCTGTACGGCTAAAAAAAACGTCGCCTCCCACTCACATTTTATTAGTATTATAATCAGCACGTATTAGACCCCGAGAAACCAATTAGCACCGCCAAACTGGGCTAATTACCTACTTTCAGAGCTGATCGTGACCCGCCGCGCGAGAGTTGCAAAAAAAGAGAAAAGTTGCATGATTTGATTGTGATATATGATAATAGCCGCGAGCGCGCAGACGGCAAGGTGAATCAATCACTGCCCTCTACTCACAATGCGCCGTCTATTATTAACAAAACACTGCGCCGCTGCCTCCACAACAGCCGTAACCGCTGAGAACGACTCTGGCAGGAAAATAGTTTCATCGCCGCTTCAATTATTCAGCACCGGGCGAATGCCCCCGTCGCTACCGCATGTTTTTGTGTGCTTCGGTGGTAAAAAGCAGCGAGCTGTGTATTCTTTTAGGCTGTGGGAGCTGATGGAGGAAGAAGGCGGCAGGTCAGGTGAGCTGATGTTGAGGGTCGTCTCAGCACGATGTACGGAGAGGGAAGCAGAGGGAGAGAGAGAGAGGGAGCTGTGAAGCAGCTTCATAAAAGCTAACCTCGCTAACCCCCGCTAACCTCGCTAACAATGCTAACCCCCGCACAGGCAGCAAGACTGCTGAGGTTCCAGATGTGAATTTTCGTCCACCAGCGGTGATGATGGATGGAAGCCAATTACGCTGCTTAGACAAACAAAAACAAAAAGCGAAAAAAAAAAAAAAATCAACAAACAAACAAAGCAATTTAACACAAAAAAGAAAATCTCATCCATCCCACAAGTTTTTCCGCCTGGAGAGACGGCCTCTTATCCGTCGGCCCGTGTGGGCGGAGTGTTTGGAGAGCCGAGCAGACATCAAGAAAATGAAATTTGACATCAGACTGCGGCCTCTTCAGACGTGCACGTCAGAAATGCAGCAGGACGATGGCGGCGGCGGCAGCGGCAGCGGCGGTGGCGGCGGCGGCGGTAGCGCCGTCCTCTGCACGCTGCCGGGACCAAATCAAAGAGACAAGTTTCGACCGCCGCCTCCTTGTAAGCGAGCTCCTCCAGAAACAGAGACGCTGCTGCTGGCAGCCAATCTGGCGAGGCCGGATTTCCAAAAAGCTGCCGGCTCAACAGTGACACCATGAGGAGCTGGTGGGAATTATTCCGAGAGGAAAATAAAAAAAAATAGATAACGAACAACAGCGAGAAATTTTCTGATCAGATTCCCATTGACAGATTTTCATTTTTCATCCTCCGTCATCCTGCCTGTCACTAACTTGGGAGGTGTGTCATCAGCCTTGGTGACATCACAAAGGGATGGTTTCCAGACATGTACCTTTCAGCACAGGCTGTACCAAGTACAATTTTGCACTACACAAGGCAGTGGGTCTTTGACGGAGGAGCAAACTCACCCAGGAAGTTGGAGAAACTTTGCAACGAGTTACTTTGTAATTGCTTTGTTATCGCCGAACGTATCGAGCCGCTTCCTCAAAGTCCACGACTGCGGCGAAATGTGGGTGCAAAAATTATTTATCGACAAAGTGCGCTCAAACGTCTCGCCGGCTTTCGAGTCAAAATTGATTTGTTTTCCTCCTCCTTCATCTTCCTCTTCTTCCTCACCCCTCTTTGTTATATTTTTTCCTCTTTGTTTCTCTGACTGGGAGTTGTTGTTTTTTTGTTTTTTTTCTCATCTCCTTCACACACCGCTGCAGCTGCACTTGTTCACAACTTATCATCACAACATCGCTGCACTCCGAGAAGTCGCTGACTCATCCCGGTCGGTTTTCCTGCCTGTTTGCTCGGCAGGATTTTATCCCCTCTCCCCTCTCCGCCATTGGTGGCTTCGCCTCGACCCTCTTCCCCCTCGGAAGGTCGACGGCGTCTCGAGGTGCGCAGCTGCTTCAGCGACAATCTTTTTGTGGGACGCACCTGAGGCGCTTCACCTTCTCCTCACCCAGATCCGTCCAGTCCTGACTGCACGTGTCATTTGCCATCTGTTTGTCAGGTTGATACAGTAACTTGGACCACCTGGCGGAGCGGCGAGGAGCAGCACAGTGGGCAGTGGGGGAGGAGGGGGAAATTTTTTCTTTATGCCACTGCAGCGTTGAAGAGGGTTGGGAAGTTGGACATTAGTGACGCATCATAAATTTGCTACTTGTATCAAATCATTGTCAAATAGATGATCACACAAATTTGATTTAAATGCTCAATCAATATTTTTTTCGCTTTATTTTTTTTCATTATGTTTTACTCTCTTCACTATTTGAGAGATATTTTGAATCTTCAGTTTTGTGCTTGTGATTTTTTATTGTCTATTGTGTTTTTTATTTTATTGTCTAATTTGTTTGAATATATTTTTTATATATTTCTTCAACAAAATTTATTTAAAATAATTGGACCATTATTGTATAAAATTGACATTTTGATTGGGCCATTGTATTTTTTTTCTGTTTTTGTCTGTATTTACAAATTTTAAAAAAAAAAAGAAAAAAAAAAAAAAAAGCCACAGCTGCATTTTACCGCTCATATTTCAGGCCCGTTTTCTGAATTGTCTTTATCTTCTTAGTAAAGATAAATCACGCATCCTAGTTTTGGTGACTGACGCGAGTGCAAAGTGTCCTTGAGATAGCGATCTACTGCTCTGCGTGCTAGACCCTCCTCATCCAGGGCTCAGGGGAGGCCGAGGGCATGTTGATTAGACATTGCCTAGAAAAACCCCAGGGCACACCAGCATGAACCATTGTACACACACACACACACACACACACACTGGAGCTAATGTCCTTGTTAGCTGGCGTGTGCGTCCACGTCCAGTGAACGGATGAAGTGGCTGCGTGGAGCGACAACATCTGATGACGCTGGGTTTTTTCGTGGCGGCGGAGGTTAAACGATGTGGCCTCACGTCGGCGAGGGAGGCGGCCACGCGGACGGAGGGGAAAGACAACACACGTGCACGTGTGCGCGCACCCACACACTGGCGCGAGTGAAGGGCGGAGGATTACACAAACAGCGGGAGCTTAGCGTGTAATTCAAACCATTTTCCATCACATTTGTACTCACTTGAGGCCTAATCCCACCTGATTAACATACCAGTCAATGGGGAGGGCACCTGCCGCACTGACTGGGCCGTCCGAGCCCAGCGGATGGCGAGGGGGAGGGGGAAAAAAAAGGTGTGACTCATCATCATGCACACACGCAAACTAAGACACACACAACTGCTTCCCCTATAAACCAGCCGCTTGCAGCTCAAAAACACCTGGGTGACCATGTGCAACATTTCACGCAATACGTCCACCTTGTCAATCCAACTGTGAATACACAACTTGCGCGTTGTGTGTTTATTTGTTTGACACGAGGGTTTTTAGAATAAGCAGAAGTCCTGCCAACCAGTCCGTGAGTCTCACAGCCAGGTTTTTCAGTTGTGAATAGAAAACAGGACGATACGGACGCTAAGGTTTTCAACCTTGAACTGCACCCATGCAGCTGACACGGCGCCCCCTAGCTGGCCTGGTATGGGACTGACGATATAGCTTCAGCTGCCTGCTGTGCTGTCCTCTCTCCTGAAAACAGGAAGTGATTTCGTAATCATCTCGCAGGCCGACACTAATTAGCGCCGCTTCATGCATCGTGCAGAAGTTCCTTCGTGCAAGATGTTTTCCTGCTTTCACGCCCCGATGCTGTGTGTGTGTGTGTGTGTGTCTGCGTGTATGTGTGTGTGTGTGTGTGTGTTGTCTGCTCCGTCGCAACAGACCCTTTTTTTTCTGCTGGATTACCCCGGTTTTAGTTTACACTCGCATGTGAGACAGGCGCACACACACACCCACAGAGGGATTAAAGGAGGCGCACATGACCGCGATGGCGTTGTGTTCTGGCTGTCTGAGAATGCACAACTGCCGACATTCCGGCGTGAGCCCGGCTGTATTTTCGGGAGTGAAGCTGTTTTGCTGGTTTTGTTCTGTGAATGGTCTCTATTTTTAGTGGTAACATACACACACACACACACACACGCACACACACACACTGTCAAGTCGGCGATTATCTTTCCTTCATGATGGGAAAAGGGTTTCTGGGAAATTGGCCTGGGATTCTCAGCCGGGGCCTCGCACGCGGGCGTCGCCTACTTTTCATCTCTGTGACGGAGGCTTAAGGCCGCTGACGGTTCTGTCAAGCAACGGAAGGTGTGCACCAAAAAAAAAAAAAAAAAAAAGCAATTGGCTCTCAGGTGTGGAAGGAATCCGGAGCGGCGGCAGACAAGCAGGCATGAAACACATTTGCATTTAGACCTGAATGTATGTTGAACAGCAGTCGGGGAGATTTGAAATCTGGAGGTTTTATTTTTTTTTGCATTACTGTTGAGCTGGGTTTCCCGGTGACAGGCGGACAAACGATCCCCTACAGCTGCGTGAACGTCGGAAATGATCTGAGTTCTGGAGAGCAGCTGCAAGGAGGAAATGTTTGTTTCACAGCAATGGGAACCAGGCAGGGAGGATCCCACGAGGCCTGCAGCAGAGGAGGAAACTACAACCGAGTGGAATTATGATATCCAGTCATATATTCTATTCTAAAACCAACCTGCTCCACTGTTTATGGATATTGTGCTGATACAGAACAAAACCTGATGTTATTTCCGCCAACAGGTGAACAAATAACAGTGATGTCATCCATCACGGGGCCCCGACCAGTCACCTGCCTGCTGAATGGTCACCGGTGTGCAGTTGACAGAGGGGCGGGAGCACAACAGGCAGCCTCGTGTCCAAAACACCACAGTGACTGGTTGAGCTGAAGGTTTTGACCCGTTACTGCAGTGATTGAAGGTGTGCTGCAGCCACCTGGCCTGTCGCACTGAAGAGACTGAAACCATGAAAGCACCTTGTCAGGCCTCTGGGGCTCCAGTGGGGAGGTTGAATGAACACTGAAAAGACACATTCAAATTGAATAGAGCCACAGGTTCTGGCTGAGAGAACAGGCGAACTGGGACGCCCTTTATTATTATTTTTTAAAGCCAAATGAGCTTAAATACAACCCCCCACACATCACTGCCACAAAAGCTCAGTTGAACGTTTTGCTTCACCCCTGAGAAAAAAAAGCTCAATTTAAAAATCAACCCTCATGCTGCCATCAAAGATTTTTTTTAAGAAAAAGAAAAAACCCACCCAGAGTCGACAAGCTGCCCCGCTGGAGGCAGCACTGCCAAAAAGAAAGAGGAAAAAAAAAAATCGCTTCACCTCTCTGGCTTTTCCAGAAGTCTTAACGTTGCCAAAAAAACAAGGCCGGTCTGATCTTCAGTGCTCCGTCTTTTTTGGGCGAGAAGAAAGAAAATTCAGCCCCAAAAACAACGAAAGACTTTTTTAGCCTTCCGTATAAATTCAAGTCTTTGTTCAAATAAAGCCACAAACAAAGTCTTCAGCCGCTCCAAGCACAAACATGAGTCCTTTGTTGAGTCACGGGCTGATTTTGAGGGAATCTGACTAAAACATATGGGCCCACTCACTTCCGGCGCAACATGAAAAATATTCCACACACACAAAAAAAAAAACCCGAAAAGCTTTGCAAATGCAACAACATCCTCTGAGCCTGCAGCAGCGAGATTAAATCATCTCTATCTGCAGCAACACAATCATCCCTCCACACACACCAGCATCAAAAGCAATCAGCAAACTTAGGAAGGACAAAAAGAAAAAAAGAAAAAAAACAAAAACTGAGCAGCTTCAAACCCAATCAAGCCAAAGAAAAACTACTTTCCCCGACGAGGGGAAAAAAAAAAAGGGCTAATTACATCATGAAAGACGGCACATAAACACACGAGGAGACGGGAGGCACAAACAGGCACGCTGCTCATTACAGCAGCATCGTGTTAAATCAACCTCAAAACACACACACACACACACACACACACACACACACACACACAGGTCACTCTGCATGAGGGCTGCAGCTCCCGTCCTGCTGCTTTGTATTTGTTTCTGCGCTGAGGGCGAAGTGCAGAGGGGCTGCGGCGAGCAGCCATGCATGCCAGGCCGGTCTGTTGCAATTTAAGGGCTGACTTGTTTTATGTGCAAGATGAGGCTCAGTTTGTTAATATTTTCAGGAAGTAGGAAAAGTAGACACTCATGAGGTGCTATAAAGAACCAGATTTGGGAAAAGTGTGTTTTCAACTACACTAGAACAGCCTCAAATAGTCACTTGCCATATAAACCTCTGTAGATCTTCAGAAAACCTGTATGTTTAGCCCTTTGTTTACAGCCAGCAAAAAAAAAAAAGAAGAAAAGTTTCCTGAAAAAAACTGAAGCCTTGCTGGAAGCAGACAATAACGAGGCGGTCATTCTCAGAGGGCAAAGCCAATGCCTGGCGAGGAATGATGTCATCAACCATCACATGACATCATCATCATCATCATCATCCCTCATCAAATCCAGATTTTCAGAATTGTTAGTTTTAGGACAGCAGTTCAGCGGTGTGGTGAAAGATGAACTCTCCTCATTTCCAGGGATTGACTGCTAAATTTTACTCAATGGGACCTTTAAACTATTGTGAATATGGCTGTATGGCTAATTGACACAGGGCCGGACTATAATCCTGCCTTCATCCCTCCGTGGACCGTTTTCCTCTGACGATTATTGCCACTAATGAAATGCAAATTGCAGAGGGGCCCAGCACGGCTCCGTGTCTGAAAAATAGATCAGACAGCTAATCCGACAAATTGTGGCTGCGATATTTCAGGAATAAACACCAAGCCAAACAGGGCTGCAGGTGGGGGTGGGAGTGCAGAGGCTGCCGAGACCCTGGTGCCGTGTCAGTAACACTCTGTTCTTCTCCTCCAGACATCAGCGGCCTAATTAGGTTTTCGGTTTGCACTCAACGCAGCAATTAGAGCCGACTAATATTAGAAGCGCTAAACTGAGAGAGATTTGGACTGAGAGACGAGTCATTGGAACAGAGATACGCACACACACACACACACACACACACACACACACACCATGGAGACTGCAAAAAGACGGCACTTTGCTTCTCCCCTGGACTGATCGCGGTCGTGCGATCACCAGAAGAAGCCGTAACGTCCCCGCCGGCCTCCAAGATAATTGTCGCTCTCTTTTTGAATTCCATCGTTCAGCCTTCAAATCGACCCCGCGGGGCCGTCAAAGCTCGGTGCTCACACTGGAGGCGGTGGCCCGGTGGTGTGTTGCGGTAAAAAGAAAACAAGGAATGACTCAACATCCTCTTTGATTGTGTACAAGAGCGACGTTGAGGCCACTGGCCTGTTGTTTGCTAGTTTGAAGACATTTTGAAATCGGATGAGAGGCGAAACGTCTTCAAAATAGCAAAAAACCAGTCCAGTTGCCTCAACTTAACCATTCTACACTGAGATGAGCTGGACCACTGAGAACCTGCAGACACACTTCCTCTTTAGTGCCTGTGATCCAACAGGTGGCTCTTGTTGGCTCTTCCTCCCTGTTTTTCTCTCCTTGTTTTATCCAAAGCTCATCGACGTACAGTAGGAGATCCTGTCCTACCATGTGGTAAATACTATGATCTTAGTGTCTTTCATCCACAGGTTTAGGACCTTCTCCCATCAGATCTCTTCACTCACTTCAAGAATCAGCTTGTGGTCCCATGAGACATTAAAACACCACTCATGGGAGACAGAAAGATGTACAGTTTCCAGCTCATGAACTAATGACTGACGTTAGTGTGCTAACATGCTAAAATGGCACGACCACTTCAGTGTGTCCTGATTCCCATGGAATCATTTCAGCGACCCGCTAGTCAGGTGAAGAGCCCACCAAGGGATTTATATGAGCAACACATCCACTGGTGTTCTCACAGAAACACCATTAAAGATCTGATAGTTTCTTTGAAAAGTCCGCTCTGGCCATGACTGTGTCTGAGGCTGAGACCGTCTCTGAGAGCGTGATTAGCAAACAGCGTTTCCAATGCTGAGCACTTGCGATATAATCTAACCTGAACAATCAGGACAGCCAGAGTCAGACCAGACAGGGGGCAGAGAGGAGAAACCTTTGCAACTGATGAAAAATGTCTGCAGGCAGACTGACTTCACAATCACCCAGATAAAAAAAGAGGGAGGAAGAGGGAGAGAGAGAGAGAGAGAGAGAGAGAGGAGAAGCAGGATGGAGGATGGACAGGAGAAATAATGCAGTTTTTAAAAGGTTCTCTCGGGCCGGAGGAGGCTGCCTGTGTGCTAATAAACTCCAACTTCACCACATTCCTGTCAAGAGTTTGTTTTCTCCCCTCTTCCTCCCTCTGCTGCCCTTTCTCTTCACCCCAACTAAACTCTCTCTTTTTATTATTTTTTTTTTCCCTTCCATCTCGAGCTGACGAGTCACCGGGCAGCGAGGCCGGGCCGTCGGGGGGGTTCCGACATATTTGCATCTGCATCCTCGCCCCATTTCCTTGCCTAATGGGAGACGCAGGAGCGTGGCTGTGTTCTGTGTGGCGTCCCAACAAGCTGCAGTGCGCAGTAGCAATAAATCAGCAAAAAAAACAAAGAGAGGCAAATTCCACAGGTGACTCATTTTTTTTTTGGGGGGGGGGGGCAAAGTGTTGATTAGAACTGAGGTGATGCTGAGACGACCTGAGAGCCAACATTTTTTTTTTTTTTTTTTCCAGAGCTCTCTGGCAATGTTGGTGAGGCCACTCTGGAAGGAGGAAGAGGAAGAAGAAGAGGAGGGAGGAAGGCTGAGTGAGAGGCCCTCACTTCATTCCCATGACAACCCCGTGCACACCTGCCAACGCCGAGCACCTCCACCTATCAGAGTCCATTAGGCGACCAGCCATCGAGGCCTCAGCCATTAGCAGCGGCTCGGCCCACGCAGAGCAGCAGACGCCAGGAGCAACAAACAAACTCCACCTCCACCTCCACCTCCACCAGGCCACCATCAGAGAGCTTCCACCAGTGGCCATAGCCGCCGTGGGACTGGAATCAGCAGCTGCAGGACGGGATCCCGACCCCGCTCGCCATCCATCTGGCGCTGCAGTGCGGGGAAAGCGTGCACGGCCCCTGTCGCATGCCAGGGACTGCGAGCCGCCACGGCTCACACAGCACGACAAGCAACTGCAACCGCGGCTGTTCTCCAGAGGGGGAGAAACGCACTGAGCGGGCTGCTGGGTGGGAGGGTGAGAGCCTGTGGGTGGGAGGCCGAGGGTGAGCATCGGGAGGGGGGGGAGAGAGAGGGAGGGAGGGAGGGACTGTCAACAGTGGGTTTTTCTGCTTTGTCACAGCATCGTGAGAAAGACTCACGACTTCTTCCCGACAGCTGAGCCGTGCAGCAGCGGCCGCAACCATCGCCTCCTATTTCTGTCACCGCACTGCGGCCCGACTGGCAGAACTTTAGCGCTATAAAGTGTCGCAGCTCACGGGGGAGCGATTTGAAAATGCTCAAACCTTGCACAAGGGAGGTCGGGAACTAACGAGTATTTAGGAAACGTTTGTTTTCATGGGACACATTCGTCTTTGTTAGGAGCCCTGAGATTGGAAGAGGAGGAGGAGGAGGAAGAAAGGGAAGAAGAGGGGGAGGAGGAGGAAGAGGAGGAAATGGAGGAGGAGGAGGAGGAGGAGGGAGGAAATAGAGGAGGAGAAGGAAGAGGGGCAGGAGGAAGAGAAGGAAACAACACTTGATAAATAGAAGATTGGGGGAATTCTCTGTCTATCACATTAAAATGGACCAGATGTTGGTTTTGCTTGCCTGACATCTATAGCTGCGTTTCCATTAACCCTAGAATTGTGCAAAACCTAAATTATCGCAATAAAAAACTGGTCATGGAAACACCTCCCGGACGTGACGCACGGGGTCACGTGACCAGTTCGCCTTTTCAGTGAAAATGGCGCATTATGTTTGGATGGAGGAGGGGATGGAATGTTTTTTTCCAAGTAATCAAAGAGAAAAATATAACAACCATTCATGACAGCAAATAAACATAAACAAACAAAAGCATACATAATTCTCGTAAGATCTCGTACGGCGGAGACGGAGAGGTGGGCGGGTGAACAGAACAACCAGGCGAGTAAAAACTACCAGCGTGTCTCTTGGCTATTACACCATGTTGCAGGGAGGTTGCAGGCAGTGATGTGTCAATCACTGTTGACACCTGAGGCTTGAACTGCGAGTCCTTTCAACGAGCAATTACAGTGACTGCGGTCACGGAGCAAGACAAAAAATAAAAAAATAAAAAACAAAAGCATTCGCCGGTCCTCCCTAATTGGGATTGACATTTAAATGAAGTAGTTAATGTGTGCCAAGGACAGAGCGCGACGTGTTAACAATTAAAAAGCGCGGCCTAATGGAGCGCGGCGCCGCTATTTTGAGCGGCTGATGTGGGAGAAAGACGGACGAGGGCAGAGTCGATTAGTCACAAACCAGAGCGGCTCCCAGAAGTGGGCCAAGGTCAGAGCCGCCGCCGCCACCGCCGCGCCTTTTTTTTGTAATTGTTTCTGTAGCTGACGGCTCGTCATGCAGCCACTTAAAATAAAATATTCAAATGAAGGAGAAAAAGGCTTTTAGCGGCACTTGGAGTGGCTGTCAACGAGTGTATCAGCGCCACCTCTGGAGGCGTGCCGACGGTGGGCGTGGCCTCAGGCCTCCTCCAGCCTCCAGCTCGGTCAACACCGACCGCCGGCGGGAGGAGGAGCAGCGGCGGCGGCGGCTGGCAGGGATCAGACGGAGGTCCTGGACGTCGGAGGACTCAAAGGTGTTTCTTTTCTGCAGGAAGTGGCTGCAGCAGCAGAGAGGAGAAGGTGCCGCAGCCACACAAAGCCTCCAATGTGTGTGTTCCTCCTGCCGAGCCGCCGGACCTTCTGGACTTCTGGCCCCCTGAAGGCTCCAGTGTGAGGAACACAGCTGCTCTCTGTCCCTCTGCCACACCTCCACACAGTCCCACTCTCCTCACAGGCAGCTTTCAATGTAGCCTCTTGATTTTTTTATTTTTTGAGAGGGGTGGTTTTGCAAAACGTGAGACTGGAGGAGGTCGCCGTGTGTGTGTGTGTGTGTGTGTGTGTGTTCTGTGCGCCACAGAAACATTTACAGTATAGGAGGATCCTGCAGTGAGAGGCTGCAGTGTCCTCACGGCTCCTCTGCTGCTGTCCTGCTGGACAGTCGCTGCCTGTTTGCACTCGCTGCCTTCTAGTCAAGAAAAAAAATAATAAACTAGGCGTGAGGAAACAGCCTTTCATTGTCAAGTATTTTGCAAACTGGGAGCAGGATGAGGAGTTTCCTGTTGGTAGTGACTGGCGTTGGGAGAGTTTGGTGTGCGGAGGACAAAGATACAGAGACGGATGCACGAGTAGAAATAAAAAGAAACCAAAAAAACAGCAACATTCAGTTGTTTAAATGGTCAGTCAATCAGCAGCAGCAGCAACAGCAAGGCAGCTTTCTACCACAGTGATCACAAGCTGCACAGAGAACATTCAATTAACGCTCATCTAAGGATTTAATGAATGAAGGATAAAAACCTCACAAATAACAACAACACTTCAGACCTTCTTCTCCTCTGCTTCAACAATGGCACACACACACACACACACGGCAGGGTTAACACACCCACTGTGTCCAGCTCCAGACTTCCACTCTTCGCTCTGCTCCCATCAGCTTTGTTTGTTTCTGTTTTTCCTCCAATATCTTTTACTCCTTCAGCTTGTTGCCACAGCATTGTCGCCTAAAGTACTGAAACGTGCCGTGGTTGTGTGTCTGTCTGAGGACTTGGTGTGAGTCACTGGCCGTGACTGCAGCTCAGGGGGACCCTGCCTACCCCCCTCCCCCACCCCACCCCCACCGCCACCAAAATAACCCTGGAAAAATAGGAAAGGTCCAAATAACACGGTGCAATTTTCAAACGTCTGGCGGCAAAACACAACAACCAAAGTGTGTCGAGGCTGCGAGGCTGCGTTCAGCAGCACACAGGCATCCTTGTTCCTGTGTTTTGCTATCAAAAGGCTGAGCTCACCGCACATGCATGTATCATCATTGCGAGGCCAAGCCTCCTTTTCACCAGAGTGGCTGAGTTAAACTGCATCCAGCTGCGCTGCCACACTCATATCAGTGCAAGACAGCAATGGACCTCTTGAAAGCCTTCATCTTCCAATACAATATTGTTGTTCCGGGGAGGCTTTCAAGGTCTTGTTGGTTTCCTCGCTAACCTGCGGCTGCACAACCAAACCCAAGCGAATCCACTCTGTCACTCTTCATCTTCTGCAGCTAATAAACACACTGGCTGCAGTGTTTCCAGGAGCAGAGGAGAAGATGCCCCCTGCCTGCACCAAACAGGACCAACAACTTTCTGGCTCAATTCTAGTCTGGAGACAAAGCAAAACTTGGAGCTGCAAGTTTGGAGCTAGTGGTGGTCGTTGTTCAAAAGCCAGAGAGTGACGAAGAGGCAGGTTGAGGATGAATCGGCGGGACAATCGATCGCCTCTTTCAACGCTGGCAGTCATCGGAGGACGCGGCAGAGCCGCTGTGGAGGCAGTGACTCACCAGACAGGTAGGAAATAGAAGAGGATGTCGGAGAGGACAATCTGTTCTTTTCCACCAAGTGACGTCCGTTAAGTTTCGTCACAGGACTGAACAACACGGCCACCGGAAAAATGCAGCAGAAGATTTCAGGAACTTCTGTCAATCAGCCAAGTTTTATATTTGTTCCTACAGGTCACCGGCCATTAGGAACGATGCTCTGAAACCAGGATAAGGTGCCATCCTGATCTAACGAAGAGCAACATTTTCTAGTTTAATCTGCAAACTGTTTTCCATCCAACACTTCACTGAATTCTGATTCTGATTTTTATCCTTTCCATAAATTTTCAAATGTGACATTTCTCCCAAACGTGCATCAAAAGTCTTTATAGAAACTGAAGTATGTGAGATGCTGACGAGTCGAGAACAGACGTGGTGCCTTGCACACTGCGGACGCCCTCAGCTGAGTGGGCGATCAGAGGGGCGTGGCCTCTGAGCAGCCGGCGTCACTTTCCTCCTCAATCCGCTCGGCTCACATATGTCAGGATCGACATAATCTGGCTTTTAATCAACGGCCGGAGCCGCCGCTAAGCCGGAGTTCACGGCGAGGAGACGGCAGACGGAAGCAGGTGTTCGCCGCTCTGATTCAACCGTCACACAACTCCTCCTCTTCCTCTCCGTTCAATAACACAACATCCAAAACAAGAGATCCGGCACCGACTCCAGATGTTTACCAGCGATCAGCATGGATTAGACGTCCCTCTGAGCCTGATCGATGAGAGGTGGCGGCAGTGAGGTGGGGGAGGGGTTCAGTGGTCTGCTGGGCCGAAGGGATCCTCGGGTGGCCGCCTGCTGGGGCTCTGATAGCGGATATCTGGCGGAGCCGCGCAGGGGGTGCAGATCAAGACGCCCCCGGGGGACGAGCGACAGAGACGAGCAGAAACCAGGAGGGTTTGGAGCTGAGGAGACGTCACTTCCTGCTGGGGAAAAATCTTTTCCTCGTCTTCAAAACTCACTTCAAAGCGATTCGGGTCAAGTGCAACACCAGAGAGATTGTCATGAGAGAATACACACACACACACACACACACACACATGACCTGAATCATTAATGATGCAGACTCAGAGGCTGACTTCTGCAGGTTAAACAAAGGAAAAACAAATGAAATCTGAGAGAACTTAAATATAGCGAATAGAAAAGTTAATGCATGTCGAAATAAACTCAGCAAACAAATATGAGTTCACGATCCTCCACAAAACATGAATGTTTTGAACGATCGTCTCAGCAGCCTTCGAAAACCTTCTACGCTGGAGCCAGGACCAGCGCTGGACGCACATCAGATGCCGCTCGGCCCCAAACCTGAGTTACATTCCTGCCTGAGTCAATATTGATGAGTTGAAAAAGCTCAAATGAGTCAGTTTAGCCGCAAAAAGGTGAAAGCTGAAAGGCTGCGTTCATGCTGTAGCTGCCAGACCCGCGGCAGCCGTGAAGGAGACCGTTGTTATTAGCAGAGCGCCGTACCTGCGTAAACACGCAGCGTTTAAAAAAAAAAAGAAAAAAAAAAAGAACTCGCACACATGAAGGGCCGCGCACAACATCTGCATATTCATGAGTCAAGACCGCGCAGCTGCCTGGTTCGGATCAAATCGATTCCGGCTGCCGCCGCCCTTCCTGCTCGCGGCAGCAGCTGGAGCCCAGACAGGCGTCCCATTTAGTGCGCGGAGGTGAGGGCGGGGCCGCTACCTGGCCTCGGCTCGCACACTGAGCCAGTGTCTGAGCTCAGAGCGACGTCACGTGGCCGAGCTAAACCAGCTCCGACAGTGGAGCCACTGTTGGGATCGATGGCTCCGGCCGCAGCGCCGCTGATCCCTCCCAGCAGAGATAATGACTTCATGGAGGAAAAAAAATCCAAGAGAAATGGTAGGAAGCTCAGCGAAGCTGATTTAAAAAAAAACGTTAGCATTGTTGGTGAACAACCTTCCCACTCAAATTAGAGCAGCCATATGTTTTATCTCGGCTACAGATCATCAATGTTTAACTGAATCCTTCCTCAAATCACCTTTCATTTACAAGAAAGAACAGCCATCATGTCCATTCTTTATCGTTCCTTTAATTTAAAAAAAAAAACCCAATTAGCTCAAATAATACGTCCACCACTGCAGCATCAATGCTAATCTCCTCAGCAAGACTCGCAGTCACTTCCTGTATTTCTTCCTCATTCTTTTGTCCGATGCGTTTAAGTGCAGCAGGCAGCAGTTACTTCCTGGCTTGGCCACAACTGCTC
Source organism: Thamnaconus septentrionalis (assembly GCA_009823395.1). Classification (NCBI taxonomy): domain Eukaryota; kingdom Metazoa; phylum Chordata; class Actinopteri; order Tetraodontiformes; family Monacanthidae; genus Thamnaconus; species Thamnaconus septentrionalis. Next base: position 17,097,241 of record CM020515.1, on the reverse strand, counting down.
CTGGACAAGTGGTACCAGCTGATGGACATTTCAAGGATGACGGGCTGCCGTCGCCTGATTCATCTGGAACACTTTTCAACCCCTCACCCTAGAGTTGCAGTACACGAGATTGGTCTTTGCTAAAAAAAAAAAAAGATGCTGCTGTTCGATATAGCAGGAAACTTGAATTTAAAAAAGTTTTTTTTTCTATGTTGTTATTTTTCTTTGATATATAAAGTCTTGGTCTGATCTCGATCTCGATACTCTCTGCTCTGGATAATGTCTTGGTCTCGGTTGGTGCAGTCTTGACTACAACACTATCTCACCCGAGATCACCTCCTGTCTGCTGGGTGAGAGCAGGAAGTGACGAGGTGTGAAAGTCGTACGGGAGAGCAGAGAAGGTGAAAGCTGAAGCCGAACCCCCCTCAGCCCCTCCCACCCTGGGGGTCACTCAGCCTCTCTCTGAGGTGCAGCAGTCACTCACAGTCTCCCCCGCTGGCTATGCGCCTCCTCCAGCCAAAACATGCCAGTCTGCCAGGGTGGCAGGGTCTTTGGGGTGTCAGTCCCCCTGACCCCGCCCCCATTGCCGCCGCCGCTGGCCGGCCGGCCGAGGGCTCGAAGGGCAGAGATGCCGGCCCACTGAGACCAGAGCGCCGGGCGACATTTCCCCATTTTCACTGCACCTGCCAGCCAGCAGAGCCGTCCAGCACAGCTTGTTGCTTGTAACCCCCCCAACGAGGGAGGCCAGGGCCATTTATTATTTATCAAACCCACCGCCTGGGATAAAGTGTCCGGGGTCCGGGGTCCGGGGCTCCACAGAGTCATTGGCCCCACTGACAGCTGCACTGGCTCGATATTCTTCTTGTCACCTGTAATCATTAGCGGAGGGGACGGCTTTCCCAGGTGGCCGAGGGAAACCCTGTGCTAGGCCGCGTCGTTTCTGTTATTTGCAAAAAGTTGTGAGGATTGTTGTTTTTTTTTGACTGAGCAGGAATTTGAATTTCAGACCACAAATATGTTATAGTCACGAGTACGAGCACCGAAATTCACACAAAGCAGGAAAACAGCTTGCTAAAAAAAAAGAAAAAAGGTAAAGTTCCTGCAGCTTAGATCAGGACAGCAGCCAGGACAGTTTTGACTGTTAACTGGAAATTGACTTGGTGAGAAAAGTTTTCACACAATCCAAACGAATGTGGGCAGCAGAAAGTGAGAACAGCAGAGAAGAGCAGAGGTCAGCGAACAGCCAGAGGTGTGGAAACTGAGTCCGGGGACCTTCTGGGCTCCGCTGTGTGTGTGTGTGTGTGTGTGTGTGTGTGTGCGTGCGTGCGTGTTTGTGTGCACGCGTGCATGCATGTGTGCGTGTGCATGTGTGTTCAGCAGGTGACGAGAAGATAGATGTCAGGTCGGAGGGAGGTCACAGCAAAATATCAAGGAGCCATTTGAGCAGCAGATGAGCAGAAACCAGCAGCGACCCGACAGCAGGACGACACAACACCGGAGAGTCAGAGGTCCAGAAGGTTCTGGCGCCGCAAACTCAGTCAGGGGGAAACTGTGATCGCCATATTGACAGTGCAGATTATCAGGACAGAGTTTAAAAGGCCTTTGCACACCAGGGGGCGATGCGAGTAAACAGCAGGAAATTGCAAACGGTTGGGCGACAAACTTTGACAAGCTTGTCTGTTGACACGAGGGGCCGTTTTCACCAAGGCCGAGGTGGAGTGAGGCACCACACAGGTATGTGCACTTGTGTGACGAATCCAAACAAATCTGAGGAGTGACTAAATGTTTGGACTTTTGGAGGCGGATGAATCCTTGATTTGTTCCCACAGGGAACCTCAGGATGCAGACATTTGCCGATATGCTGATTTATTTATAGGGCAGAACAACGATAAAGGAAGAGTTGGATGAGATGTTGCTGATTTTTTTTTTTTTTTACAAATTTCAGTTGCACTTCAGCAGACATTTTAAAGACGTTTCATATATTGCAACTACAAAAGACATCTGTGTGATTGTGCAATTTTTGAAAGCTGTAAAATGGATTCTTTCAAAAATAATGTTCAATGTGAACTGAAAAATAAACAAACAGGTGAAAAACAGCACTTCCTGTTCAACGGACAAAACCCACAACATAAAAAAAAAGGGCGACTTAAACAGAACTGCTGAGTTGTGACTGTAAAACCCACAAAAAAGTGGCTGGCAGGAATCAAAATTACAACTGTGGAAGGTTTCCAATCGTCTAGTTTGTAGCCAATTCGTGGAGACGTCGGCGGGCCAAGACCAACTGCAGTGCGGCTTTCGCACAAACACGGCCGGAGCTGTCCGAGCAAAATTTGCACTTCAGAAAAAAAAACAGTCACGCAACCCTGCACAGACTGTAATTACTGTACTACAGCGGCGGCCTGGACGGATGCTGAGGCTGAGGCTGGAGAAAGAGACTCTCTTTAGTCTGCCAAAGTCCTCTGACACACAATGGAGCAAAACACGGAGCAAAAAAAATAATAAATAATATCCTGGTGGAAACCTAAAACAGAATGAATAAACAGAATAAATGAATAAAGCTGCCCAGAGCAAAATGTCCACTGACCCATCAGACCTCAGGACGGCGACTGAGCAGCGACGCAGCAGCAAAATGGGGGTGACGAGCAAATAATGGCTTGTAATGAAGCGACACTTTCACACGTCACACCGCTGTCATGAACCGCCGTTTCCACCTTATTACGCCTCCCTCGGACGACTGCAAATGTAAAGTGACCTCCACAAGTAGCTCCCTTAATGAAAAAAAACACTGCTGGATCTAATCAAGCAGACACGTCAATTAAAAAGGAAAAAAAAAACGGCTTTGCGTTAGTGTGAATCCAGCTGTTGAGGTTTCCCCCCTTTAATCTCAATCAAAGATGATATTATTATGTATATTATGAGGCGATGACGGGGCTTCATATGAAGAAATTAGCATATATATCAAAGCAATAGTACTATAAACACGGATATGAAGCTGTGCCAGATGAGGTCAATGTAATAAGAACACCTCATCCTTTTGAATAGGAACACTGCGCAGGGCAAAGTATTTCATATGCAGCAGCTGCACAAAATTAGAGATATGATTTTGTGCAGAGCAGATACACCAGGACTTGTGACAGGTTTCACGATCCATCACCAAAACCAAAGACGGTCATTAAGTTAACATTTAGATACGGACTTTCAGCAAGAAAGAAAAAAAAGTACAATTGTTGTACGCAGCACAAACACAAGAGGTCACCGGGGTCAAAGTCCTTTGCACATCAGGTTATATTTTCTCACGATGTCAGGTTTGCAACAACTGCCTCAAAGTCTGCTTTGGGCTGTTTTTTTTGAAAGCGGCAACAAAAACAAACGCGCGATTACGCACGAGCTCCCACACGTCCCGTGTGGTGTCCACGGGGGAAGCTGAAACTTTCACGAGCTGCCTGCACGCGCTCCGTCCACTCCAGGTGGATTCCCGCGCGGCTCGAACCAACGAACGAACCGACCGAGCACCTGGAACCGCGCATCCGCGTCAGCTGGAGGCGCGAGCCGCCAAGGGCTGCAAACTTTGGCGGCTGCGGTCGTGCGGCGCGATAGAACAGAGGGAAGAGGGAGGGAGATGAAGCGCGTGCTCTTCTTACCTGCGACCCCGATCCGAGTTCCCGCTCGTGGCCCACAAACCGTCCACCACACTGACAACAGGAGAGAGAGAGAGAGAGAGAGAGAGAGAGAGAGAGAGAGAGAGAGAGAGAGAGAGAGAGAGAGAGAGAGAGAGAGCGCTGTCCAGCCTCGAGAGCGACATTAGTCATGTGCGCAGAGTTATGGCATGTAAACCGGAAACGCCTTTTCAGCATAAGAGCGCAGGAGGCCTGGCAGGTCCTCTCAGGGTCCTGAAACAACTTTGGAATTTGGGAAGATGCAAAGAATGCAAAGAATGCAAAGAAGTATCTGTGATGCAACTGCCTTTTGTCGTTGTTGTTGTTTTAAATGATGAGTTAGACTTTTCTTGACACGATGTCATTATCACAACCTTTATTTTGAAAGTCATTGCCAGAGGTGTATGATCTGCACCACATTACACTTTACACGAAGACTCTTCAGCCAATTCACTTTTAACCACGTGGCTAATTAGCCATGGCAAAGAGATTCAGGGCTTTTGTTTTCTTGTTCATTCTGTTTCTAAAATTGTTTTTGCTTCAACACTCTGACGTTTTTTGTCCGAAAACAAACACACTCTTCTCAGATGAATTCATAAAAAAAGGGGTCAGGTCTGATTGGTGGTAAAAATTAGAAATGAGACCATTATTCATTTCCAACGTGCAATAAAATTGACCATATTGATGAATGTACAGTTCAGCTCTCAATCTCAATTTGGTCACTGATGAGAACAAATAATTCAATTTGAGGCCACAGATTAAATGGAATATTTATCCTCTGTGCCTCGGTAGTCTGATCTTTAAAAGGTTTCTCATTTTTATGTTGACATTATTTATTTATTTTTACTTAAAAAAAAACAAAAACAAAACAATGTAAAATGTTTTCTGCCAAAGAAATAAGAAATAAAACCACCACTATGTCAGCTTTGATCAGGCCATCACAATAACAAAGAAAAAAAAAAAAGTTTGTGCTGAACTGACGCGCTGCCGCTCCGCCTGCTGCAGCAGCACGGAGCAGGTTGTCAGCAGCGAGGTGATGGATCCTCTTTGGCTGTCACACTCGCAGGCGACGCGTTGCCCCTTCTTCACTTCATGCAAATGTACTGGCACTCCACACGAGTGGCCGCCGTAAAAATAACCCGCAGCCAAGAGGAGCGGCGGAGGAAGGGTGATGGCTCCTGAAACACAACACCACCGCCGCCTGCCAGGCGTGTGTGCGTGTCACCGCTCGCCAAGATGCTTGAAAAGGCTTCGACTCGCAAAAAACGCTCCACGGCCGGAGGGACGCGTCTCCATAGCCGGTTCAGTTTCTTGTACACTTGATGAACTTGAGGGCGGTGACGGCTCCACTTCCCTGCTCCTGTCCGCCCGGTAACAGCGAAAGGGCAGGAAGTGAAGCATGTCAGAGGGCCCCCCCCCGCTGGTCAGCGTCCAAACTCTGCACTTCATCAAGCGCGATGAGCCGAACACCAGCAACGCCACGGTCGACAGGCTCGTTTACAGCAGCAAACTGCCACCGGTGGCTGAGACCTTTGACTCCCTCAGCAGGAAGAAAATATTTCTTGGTTGGAGTCTCACGGTTCTGGTCATGAAACCAAGCAACCTGGGCCTAGGCAGTTCACTGAACGCTCGGATGTTTGTCACCATTGTTCTCGGTCCGGACTGCTGCTACCAGTCGACTCAACTCTGTCTTCTTGTCTGCAGTTGGAAGCCTTTTCTTCTTCTTCTCCTTTTGGCAGGAGTCCAGTTTATCAGTAGACTGCACTGTGGCAGCTCACCAAAGTGCAGTGATTTCACCAATCGGAAGCCATCAGAGAGGAAAAATTAGCAGGGGAAAAAAAATCTGCTGGCAAGAGAGAGAGAAAATTCATCCAATCATCCCAAGCAGCTTTCTGCTGGTCCTTCCTCAGATGGAGGTAAATCATGAGGATTTAGGAAAAGGAAAAGGTAAATAGCACAATCTGGAAGAAACAAGGTTCTCATTGATTGGAAATACCTGAATCCTGCTGTGGCTTCGGGATAATTAAAATAGTTAAGAATTAAAATCCTGCAGTGTGTTTGCAAGCCAAAGGAGGCATAAAAGTTTACGGTGAAAGAACAGGTTAGAACGTCAAGGTTTGTCAAAATGCTTCTGAGTGCGAATCGCTCTCTGGATGTTTTTTAGCTCGCCGCGCTCTTTGTGTCAATTAAAACTTTTATTTTCCGTCCTCTCAAGTCGCAGAGTGGAATACATAAATCTTGACAGGCCTCTTAGAGCCACTCCAAACTCCCACTCAGCCTGTCCTTTCACCGGCTGCGTGTCCACGCGTCAACCTGGTTTCCACAGCAACCAAGAGTGGCGAACTGCGTCCGTCCACCACCAAACACTGGAAACCCACTTTTTTTTTAAAACCGAGACCTTGAGCGGCGCCGGCGAGGGGGTGAAGAGGCAAAAGAAAGAGGAGCGGGACGATGACAAAGGGGCCGAGCACGCACGCACTTTTTTAAAGAAAAGAAATAAAAGTGCAAAACAAATGAGGTGTCCGTGAAAACGCACAAAAACATCAGCCGAGGGTAAAGTTGCCATTACGCAAAACCCGGCGTGTCGGCGGGAGAGGAAATCCTGCTGCGCTCCTTTTATACAAAACACGCACTTGTAGATAAAGACTGAGGTCAGCAAAATGTTCCAACGCAAAGGGATTCTTTCTCCCTGCAGTGAAAACGCCAGCTTCAGAAAATTATTCAGCATTTTTTCCCCCCATTATTTTATTTGAAACACACGGTGGCGCAGTGAATTGGAAACTCTGACCTAACTTAAATAATTGTTTGTCTCCTTGGGCTCTGCGATGAACTGGCGACTTGTCCAGGGTGGCGCCCTGCCTTCGCCCTATGACAGCTGGGAGAGGCTCCAGCTGACCTCCGTGACCCTGAGCTCTGCTTTTTAACAGTTCCTTAACATAAAATAATATAGAAAGAAAATTTAGGGAAGCAAAATTATTAAAACTCGGAAAACAAGTGACCTCTTCCAAAAGGAGAGAGAAGAAGCGTCGCCTGCATTTCACGGCAAGATCCTCTTTGATTCACCGGCTGCTGCTGCAGTGCTTTTGTTTCTGTTCTAACTGAGTGTTTTCCATGGTGGCTGATTATTAGGAGGCGCCATCAAACAAGCACACTGGCTCAAAAAAATGCTAAGAGCAGGTGAGAGGGCGAGGCGACCTTCATCGCCGTCCAGGAGGACCAATCAGCCGATAATCTGCAGCAGCGACGCTGCCAGTCAGACTCAAGGAAAACATTTAAAGGAGGAGAAGAAAAAAAAAATCAATTAATCCAGATACCTGCAGAAGCACAGATTGGTGTGTGACTGACAGCTACCTGATGTGATGTGGAGTCACCGACCAAGAGTTTCTGGCTGGCAGCGACTGGAGAGTCAGTCAGTCGTTGTTTATTGTGTACTCGTCTACTTGATGGTGGAGGTTTACTTCACATTCTTGTTAGGAGAAATTTACAAATTCTGAAATAGCGCTTTAATAAGAGAGATGTGCCAATGTGAAGCCTTCTTGGCATTTTATGCTCAGTGAAAAAAAAAATCAAAAATTCAAAGAGTTCCAAAAACTACAACAGACTAAACAACACAACAGGGTCAAAAGGTCAAAGCAAAAAACAACAGCAGCAACAATGACAACAAAGTAGCTTGTGCTGCAACACAAAAAATTCTTCAAAATAAAACAATAACCAACAATTAATGTACTGGAGCTGGTGGCCAGGGGAGCCGCAGCTGCAGTCGCCACACACAGAATTATTAATAATGTTATTGGTTCTGAGCAGTCGTATGCTAACAGCACCTGCAGCCTGGCGCTGTGATTTACGACGCAGCAATTAACCTTGTGGTGCCGCCCGCCCGCCCGCCCGCCCGCCGACTTTCACGCCGTGTTCCCCCGGCGAGGGTGACGGACGGAAGAAAGCCCCCCGCCCGACCCCCACCATCACACGGCACGCTGTCGGGCTCGTATCCCCACCGGGAGGAGGGGGGCTGAAAGCTATACATACTAATAAGTGGAACATTTCCCACGCAGCCCCGAGAGTCGCCAGGTCGAAAAAATAAAACACTTCTGATGCATCGCCTGCTTGCTGGAATGAAAGCCACCGCCTCTTTCTTCCCCCCCTTGTGCTTTTGAACCTGCTTGTACGTTACAGATAAGTGGCCGCCAGACATTAACGGTGGAGAAAGACTCCCAGGGGCCGTGTTGACTCACTCCCTGGGAGGTGTCTTTTCACTCTTTTGTCTCTGCCGACGCAGAGGGGCCATTTACACGGAGACTGATATTTTTGAAACCGCACATTTTAGAAAACACTCTTGAAAAAGAAAAAAACCCGCGTCTACACGAAGCCCTATTCAAAAATGTTCCCATTTACACGGAGATGCTGGAAATGACAATGTGGTACCTATGTCAGGCCTGGTGTGGCGCTGCAAGTTCACTCCCTGAAGGCGGAAGAAGGAGAAGAACACCTGAAGCACGCAGTGTTTAAAGAAGCAGCAGCTCGCTAACAACATTAGCACCACAGAGAACAGAAAGAAAGATCGTTTGTGAAAAGACGCTAAACGACAAACTTCTACTTCGAGTCACTTTAGAACACAAAGCCTTCAAACGTCCATGTTAAGGTTGACTAGGAGTCGTGCCAGAAAGAGTTTGTCAACTTTTTTGCCATTTAGATCCGTTTCGCCGTTTACACGAAGGCGGGCAAGGCGGCATTTTCAAAGTTATCCTCGAAAATTTGCGGTTTCAGTGAAAACGGCGGCTTCGTGTAAACGCAAACGCCTGTTTCGATGTTTCGAAACTCACAAACTTGCAAACTCGTGTTTGGGCGACGACGGAGGCGGGTGGAAACACAGGCATGTTGAACACATTTACCCCCCATTTTCTCAATGCAGCGACATCATTACGCCACCGGGGTGAAACTGTGGCACGTGCGGAGAAACAAATAAACAACAACGACAAAAATCTGTTCCATCTCTGCTCAGGGCTCTGCGGTGGAGTCACTTGTGCGGCCGCTCACTGTGAGACTGGATTTGCTGCGACGGCAGATGTTATCAGTTCTGGCTTCGCAGCTGCAGGAACTCATTTATTTTTTTTTTCTACTGAATTCACAGAAAAGACTGAAGCTTCTTTTGTCGACAGAACAATTAAGTGGCTCGGGCAGAAAATAATGGGAGAATAATAACACAGGTGTAAAATTGCAAAGGCTTATTTATTTTGCACCGTACCTTAATGCCCCCCCCCACCCCAACCCCAGGGTTTGGTGTTTGCTTTTGATTTTATCCAAGAGTCTAAATACTTAAATACTTTCATACCGTGCTCTTTTAGTTCACATACCGGCCCGATATAGCAGTTTGTACAGATTTTACAAGTAATTCCGATAATTGTGCGTTTCATTTATACCACATTTTCCCTTGCAAAAAAAACCCAAAATCTCCACCTTAGTGTTTCTCCTCTCACACTTCCTGCTTCCTGTCCTCCAAGAGGTAATGCTGCCCCGCCCCCCCGCCAAACACTTCATTTTCCCCGAGTTTCCCGCCCAGCCGCTGCTCTCGTGCCTGTTTCTTCAAATCGCTCAGTTTTCCGCTGAAGGTTGCTCTTGCCTGCGGGGCTACGAAAATGTCAGGGAAAGAAAAAAGACCCTCGCGCCTTCCCCAGCCCCCCCCCGCCCCACCTCCACACTCCATTTTCAGCTACGTAAATAGCCATTTCCCGCCAGAGCAAACCCACTTTCCCCGGCTCCGACCTGCCACGTTGCACACGGCACCTCCCACCTTCTTTTTTCTTTCTTATTATTCACGTCTCCTTTCCCAGCGCTACCTGGCTGCCGCGAGGGGAAATGAAAAGCACTCTGCGCCTGCCGGTGTGTGTCACCATGATAGAGCTTCGTTCATCTCTCGGCGGCTCCCCAGAGTCACCAGGTGGAAGCTCGGCCGCAGTGAACGACTCCGGCGGCGATTGGCTCCATCACTAGTAAACGTGGGTCATTGCTGCGGCAATAAACGGCAGCCGGCAACTGTTTTATCGCAAATAAAAGCGTTAATTTGCATTTACGGGAAACATTGTTTACCTTAAACGGTCGGACTCCCGAGGGAAGAGGAAGCAGCCAGTTCAGCGCCTGCTTCCGAGCGCTCTCACGTTTCCACACAAAACCACCAAAAGTTTTTACCTTCGGATGAGTTCAGCTTTGAGTTTTCCGCCAACCCTGGCTGATCGTTTGTTTTTTCACTGGTTGAGTTCAGCGAGGAGGACAGGAAATACTGTTTGTGTCTCAGTAAAGTGCAGTAATGTTCTATAAATTTTTTTCAGGGCACACAAATGGAAGGTGCCTTCGGTGCTGCCGTTACAAATTGCTTCCATTAAAAATTTTTTTACTGCCGGCGCTCGAGGGATGAAACGCTCTTTAAAACAACGCCTGAGTGTTTTTTTTCCTCCAAAGGTTTTTTTCTCTCGCTTTCTCAGAATTAGAATAAAGGTTTGAAAACAGACTATATCCGAGGAACAAATTCGTCTTCTTCTCTTCCACTTTAACTTCTGCTCCTCTGCCACCAGGCGCTCCCCCGCGCTCTCCGAGCGCCACGGCGGCCGCGAGTCACGCCGGGCGAGTTCATTTCCGTGTGCCGTGTCCCAGAAAGCCCCGGCGTTCGCCTGCTCTCGCGCTGACGCTCCGCCTGATCTTCTCTTTCAATTTCCTGCGGCTCGGCAAGACAATGGAGCTCTGCATCAAAAGGCCTGAGTGAAGGGACCCGAGAGAAAAATCGCACACACGCACACACACACACTTTCCTGTCCAACAGTGTTTGGACGACTCGCATAGGGAGGTTTTGTAGTGAGGAGGGAAGAGTTTCAGGGACAATCGCTTCATTTGTAAAGCCAAGAAAAAGGTGCAATGGACACAAGCAGAGAAGGACAAAGGAGAAAAATAATTGCATCTTTGATTATTTTGCAAAAACACAACGTTATTTTGGCGAGATGACACATTTTGCATTGTTCTCATCTACTGCCAGAAAATCCCCCCCCTGCAAACTGCCAGGTTGCCAACACAGGATGAGTTGAATCCATCAAATTTTATCTGCGCAGCCCAAGTTTGCAAATCTGGAAGGTGAGAGAACAAACTGACACATCACAACTGGCTCTCGTAAAAAGCACCCAAGGCTTTTTCACTGCGGACAATGTTGTTTTGCTGCGCTCCCACACTGGCGCTCGGCCAGAGCTGTGTGGTGTGCAGCGGCTCGCAACGGGGCGTCAACGCACAACAAAAAAATCCAACTGGTTCGGTTGAATCTGACCGGCGGTTCAACCAATCACCATCCGAGTTCCCCTCCCACCTGTTAGAAGTTTTATTAAGATATTCCATCTGCTGTTTAACACATTTTGTTCTAATTATTTCACTCACTGCACCGACACACACACACACACACACACACACACAGGGCCAAAGTGATGCAGTGCACTGCACAAAATACAACTTTATGAAAGTACAAACACACACACACACACACACACACACACACACACACAGGCATGCACACAGACAAGAAAATGACGCACACAAAACCATAATTGAGTGGTGCAGATATAAAATTACTCCTGGGACCATTCCGGCTAATTTGGCCTGGTTTCTTAGGCAGCGTTCGCAGCCCCCTCCACAATGACCGTCGTGAGCCAACGCCGTCACCCAGTAACTGCCACCGAAAATGACTCTCTACCGCGTGATCACTTTAATTGGCCTGGCTGACTGCTGGGCGCAGGGCGGCAGAGGTGGACCATTAGCTATTGAAAACAGGAGAAAGAGATTGACAAGTGCGTCGCTCCATCAGGGACAAATCGAAGAAGAGAAGGAGGAGGAGGAAGAGGAGGAGGAGGAGGAGGAGACTGGAAGGTGGACAAAAGAGACGAGGATGGAAGAATAGACTTTGCACAAAATCGGGGAGGGGGTTGGGGTGGGCAAAAAAAAATAAAAAATGAGCCGGCTTTGTTCGTTCCCCCTCCCCTACCCGCTTCCTTGGCAGCAGTCAGATGTTTTGCTGCGCTCCGTCCTGTGAAGCTCCCCTCCCTCCCGTGTCCTCAGACACAGAACCTATCATTTGGACTTTCTGCGGCTGGACGAGAGAAAAGCAGCTGTGCCCGAGACGGGAATAGACATTCTGAGGGATGCGGAAAGACGGGTGTGTAGCGGTGACGGCGACGGCGGCGGCAGCACCAACAACAGCCAGTGCAAAAAAAAAAAAAAAAAAAATGGCTTTTGTTTCCGCCCCAGAAAAAAAAGAATCTCTCATTGTAAAAACAAAGTATATGACAACAAAACGCTGGGTCGCTTTTTATCTCATGGCAAAGACATGGAAGTTGTGGGTCGCTGATGCACAGTGAGCACCCCCCAATCCCTCCCCCCGCCCTCACCCCCCTCCCACTCCTGCGTGCGAGAGGTTGCTGGGAGGGCAGGGTGGCGACACAGAGGTACAGAGCCCCGGCTAATTGGATCTGTCAAAAGCGGCCGGCAGTTAATGTAGTGCTTCTATTAGGGAAAGCTGCAGCCGGTGACCTGGCCCATGACGGATGACTCTATTTGTTGTGTCGCTGCCGCAAGTCGCTGCTGGCAGGTGACGGCGATGACGGCCGAGTGGTCGGCCTGAAACCTCACAAAGTGGCTCCTGGAAACAAGTTGAAGATCTTTTTTTTTTAAAAAAATGTATTTATTTTTGGCACATCTGCTGATTGAAAGTGGTCTGGGGATGATGTTTGGACGAGATCGGCCTTTGGTTTTTTTCCTGCTGAAGAAGAAGAAAATTTACCAGGCTGAAGGATTTGGGGAAATTAGATGGAAATAATAAATTAGATGCAAATAAATCATGTTGTCATCCTTCTTTGGATCTTTTTGTACTTCTAACCACCTGATTGGAGCTTAACTCAATCCTGTGGGTCCCTCATGCAAATGTCATGTCTTGCAAAGGGTCAATAGTGGGCGCATGTGGGTCAAGATTTGGAAAGCAAGTGGACGCTATGAGAATCTTTCCTCCCCCCAACAAACACCAGGAATCAATAAGAGAGGTTACTTATGAGCCGAGCACCAGCGGCCTTTGTATTTCTGTTGTATATGTCCTAAAAAAGATGAATTTCCCCAATACTTTCCAATAAGTAATTGCAGTAAATGTTGTTTTGTGGCAAAAAAAAACTCTGAGAAAGTGTTCAGTGTTGAGAGCAGGTTCCTCTACGCTGCTCTGGCCAAGATGGGAAGATCAATACCTTGCCGTGCCGGAGCCTGATAAATCCGCAGAAATCTCCTTATGCTGTTCTGAGCCGTCTGCTCATCTCTGGCTCCGGCTGCTACACGGAAACAAACGCTGCTTCCAGCTCCAACTGCGACTTTGAGTGCATTTGTCAAGCGGCCCCAGTGTTGTCTGGGGCTGTTTACACCAGATTTCTGCAAGTCTGTCCCATGTCCTGGCAAGGTTAGGGATGATGAATAACTTCACCTTGGCACCACTCAGGAGCTCCGGGTTGTGTGCGTCCCCAAGCTGCTGCAGCTCAAACTCTAGCTTCTCTCCGCCCACTTTGCCGTCTCTCTCTCTCTCTTTTTTTTTCTTTGCTCTGGGATGAATGTTTTCTGCAAGAGTTTTCAGGTCTCTTATCATCCCAGTATTTGCATGTCAAAGAGGTTTTTAAACGGAGGGCTAAATATGATGTTCTTGGGAGATCTACAGTGTTTTTTTTGCAAAAATGTTCAACTGACTGTGCTTTGCATTGTGCTGTGCTGTTCGAGCAAATTCTTGGACGAAAATGAAAAATGAAAAACTGCAACGCGATGGGGAATTTATGGTTTGACTATCAGCTGAATTTTTATTTTTTTTTTTTTAGAATTGCTTTTATCCAACAAAGCATTTTCCATCACACTCAAGCATCTACTGTATACTGGTGCGTGGGACATATAGTAAGCTACATATAAAAAAACAAACAAACACTTAATTTATGATAAAAGAAGATAAGAGTAAATTGTTTTTGTTTACATGTATGATTAATCACAAATTTTAAATATTTTAGCCAAGAAACCTAGCCAAAGAAAACTTCTGTCCAGTTGTAGCAAAATATATAAACTCACTCAGCCTGACAGGGAGTGTAAAGACAAAAAACTGTGGGCTGTCACAGGCCTGCGTTAATCCCCGCCAGCCAAAATGACTTAAAACAAGTCCAGATGGAATAATAACATGGATTAAACTGTCACAAATGGCAGTCAGCAGCAGGACGGGGGAGAAGGGAGCAGAAGGACAGAAAGACATTTATTATAGTCCACAGTTTATCTCTACAAGTAAACACACGCGGCAGTGGACAGGGAAACAAGCCATCACTTCATTTGTTTTAAGGTCATGCGGTCTCTGCTGTCTATATCTATATATATATGAATATATATAGATATATATACAAACATCTGTCGCTGGTTCCAAATGATTCTTTTGTTACCTTTGAAAGCAACTAAACAACTTCAAGAGGTTTTCCCAAGGGTTCAGGTGAATTCACTGTGCGGTTTCTTCAATCTGATATACAACCCAATGTGGTTAATGTGGCACACAAGAGTCTTTCACACTTTGTGAGAAATTCTAGAAATATTTGAAGTCCCACAAAGCAGCACCTGGCTGCAGGATTTCAACGATTTGACCTCATCCCAGTCATGAAACTGGGTTAGATTTCACAGAAGGAGACTAGTTGGGTGAAAGCCACATTAGCAGAGTGTCAGTGTGACTGACACACGTCAAAGCAAACAGCAGACAACAATCACCAACACCGACATCAGCTGACACAAGTTCCTTCAGGGTCAAAATATCCCACTAAAAGACTTAAAATGGGAAAATGCATCAGATGCTGGGTGGGTCAGGATTGCACGGGGTTATATTGTTTTGTAAAGGGAATAACTCACTTCATTTTGACACTACACACAGCAACAAACGTACCTGTAGCCAGTTGCCATGGCAGCACTTAATTGCGCACCTTGGGGGACAACTGAGAGCCGGTGGACTCGGAGAGTGTTGGGAAGAATGGACTCATAACCCGGAAGCTTTGTGACCTTCCAGGGAGTCGGAGACAGTCTTCACCTGCTCCTGAAATCACTGGTGAATAATATAAGAACAGCAGGCGGTCAGGGTTGGTGTTCGATGAACGTCTGACTGTTCAATGAGCGCCGCCGACTGCAGCCGTGAAGGTCAAAAGTGTGTACAGGTGGAGCAGCGTGGAAACAGGTAGCCTACCTAGCCGTCATTTTCCCTTCCTTCTGCGCTGTTTTTGCACACCTAATTGACCGGAAACGTTCAGATTGTTGTGTTCACAATAATGGAACTCCAAGTCGAATTTTTTTGTTGTTGTTGGTATTTTCTTCTTTTTTGTTGAATGTGATTCCTGATGTCTAAATAGGCTAGTATCATTTTAATCATAAGGAAATACAGGCAGTTACTAGCTCGCGCGCACACGCTCACAGATACACTCCTAATACAAAAACACTACAGAGCTGCTTGCACTGTGGAGAGGAGCTAATTGCAATTAGCATGCACAGGGTGCAAAGCTGCGAAGTAACAGGAGGCAATCAGCGCTGATTACAGAGTCTGAGGCCGATCCCAGAAAATCACACGGCTGGGCTCGGCTCGGCTCGGCTCGGCTCGGCTCTCCTGTCCTCTCCCATCGCTTACGCTCTGATCGTGTCCGATGGTCGCCAGGTCCCCCGGCACATTTTGAAAGGATTAGCCGCGACCCACGTGACTCGGCGAGCTCGACCTCATCCAGTGTGATCACCCGGAGGTGCGCACGAGGAGGCGACGTGTGCGGAAGGTGAATTCTGACGAATCAATAACGTTTCTTTCCCCCCTCTCCGCTGCCAGAAGTTACCACAGCTGGTCTGATCAGGCCTGGTTTGGCAGCAGCAGCAGCAGCAGATGTTTTTTTGGATGGTCGTTGAATTCAACATGCTGCAAAAGCTCTGAAGTAAAAGTATTTGGCACTCGGTGCCCTACACAAGCGTTCATAATATTCTGTGCAGACTATTGAGCCGGTTGGAAACGACACCGATTCCACCGTCATAAGCGGCTGTAAAAGGCTTGACTGTTTGTAATCGTTCCACTCAGTCAGTCACTGTGAATATCACACGAAGACAGGAAGTGACTGATTTTTAACTCTGATTTTACCTTGAAGCGAGAGCTACTTGACTTGGCTTCGAGGCACCTGAGAAAAGTTTGGTAAGTATGAAAATAAGTCGGAAAGCCTTCAAAGCAGGTCAGACCTTGATTTTTTTTTTTTTCTACAAACCTCGGAGCCTCTGAGTGTCAACATTTTACGCGAAAGCATGTTGGACCGCACCACGTCTGCTGTGACGTCGAGAAAACTAATTTTTTTTTTTGTTATAACGTGATTAACTAGTCGACACTGCCACCCTGTGGTCGTGAGAGGCAACGCGTAAAAAGAATGGAGCGTCCAAAGTAATATTTATTATTTAAAAAATTAAATAAAAAAAAAATACATTTCCACTTAAATACAAAATAAGAATCTTTTGAATATAATATTGTACCTCGTAATTGACTAGGAACAACAACTACTCGTACTAACCATTGATAAAAGGACAGTAGTGACAGATCAAGACAATCAGAGCGCACACAGACACTAATCATTACTGCAAACTCATTTAAAATTGTATAAAACAAGCTGACCGTCGTCATGCTGTCAAGGTTCTCTGTGAAAGTCAATGTTGTGTTCCCTTTGTTAGTTTTTTTTTTTTTTTTTTTTGTATGGCTTAAGATGAGGCGGAGGGCAAAAACATACAAAGGGAGTTGGGACCTTGGGCGTAAACAAAGCCGTCATGCTAATTTCAAGCATGATCGATGCCTAATGGGTTTTAGCAGAGTGCTGCCTCGCTGGCCCGGCGGCACAAATTAGAGCTCACAAGCGCAGAGTTTCTGTCCATATTGAAAGCATCTTGCATAGCACAATCAGAAGAGCTTTTTTTTTTTTTTTTGTTTAAGCGTGTGAAGGACAGAAAGCCCATGTATGTTCTTCTCGTGCCGTTCTAATCAAAGAGGTCGTCAAAGTTGTCCTCGCAGTATTCTTCAAAACTAAAGGGCTCAACAGTGAAGTTGACATTCTTCCACTTCTTAGGCGTCTGCCGGCCTTCGGGGGTCTCCAGTGCAAACTTCTTGATGACCAACCTTGGCAGCAGCACCACCTTTTTGTACTTCATCTCGTGTCCCCAGTGCTGCGGATCGAATGCATTGAGAAACACAACACAGTGTCAACAACAATGCGAGCTTACGTGTTAAGCGTGTGTGTGAGAGCTAGACCTGGAAATACTGTATAAAGTACGGTACCATGTTGCATTTGCCGTTGTTGCACAACACTTGGCATCCAGGCTCCCAGTCCTCAAAGGTCTTATCGAGGATCACTTGGCCTCCGACTTTGTAGTGTCTCCTGTAAGACATTTAAGCTATTAGATGAGAGTTGATGAAACCTAAATATGATCTAGTACTCAATGCTTGAAGACTCATAGCCCTGCTATCAATCAATGCTACCAAGTGAATTTGCACATAGTTACAATACAGTTATACAATGTATCTAATTAAATATTTCAGGAGTGCATATACTTACTGAAACTTTATTAGAAGTCAGTAATTTCTCATAATATTAATATTTAATATTCATTTCTAATGTGGAGCATTTTAGAACTAATTAAAATTAGAGTAATTTTAAAAGTTGTTTTTTTTGAAAGGTTGAATGCAGGACTCTCATACTTTTGATGAGTGGCTTCTAGCACAGAGTTTTTCTCACTTGAAGTCCGGATTGACGTTGACGTAGTGCTCGTTGTCGATGAGCCTGATGTCGCTGCCGTAGGCCACAGGCTGGAAACAGTTCCGGCACAGGAGCCGGACTTTGGCAGCAGCGTTGCTCTGCCTCTTCTCCGCTTTTCGGCTTTCTGCCAACTGCCTCTCGATCATCGCCCCCCTCTGCAGCTTCGCGATCTGCTCGTGGGGGAGGGGGTGGGTGTAGAAACAGACGGTATTTAGAGGGAGAGAAGGATGGAAAGGTGAGGAGAGGACAGGAGCCTCTGACCTTCCTGCGGAACTCCGGTGGGCTCATCTCTTGGACCTTCGCGACGGCTTTGTCGGTCAGCACCTCCAGATGGTCGTTGACCCTCTCACGGCACAGCTCCTTCCCTCCTTCCTGAGCGACCACCGAATAGCGGCTGTCTGCGGCCCGGGCGCGTCCCACGGCCTGTTTCTGGGCAATTTCATTGGTGAGCAGGCCGTAGCGAACCACCAGGTTGCACTGCGGGATGTCCAGGCCTTCCTCGGCCACGCTGGTGGAGATCAGGAGGTTGAGGTGGCCCTGGCGGAAATTGCGGATGGTGTCCTTCTGCTCGTTCTGCGAGAAAGACAGAGGTCAGAGAGCTCATTTCGTGCGCAGCTTTACTCGAGTGCGCCTGATCGAACCTGTGTCATGTGATTTAGGCCGATTCCAGAGCCGGTGAGGATGGCTGCCTTGATGCCGGCCCCCTGCAGGGCTCCGTTGGTAGAGACCCAGTCCAGGAGGCAGTGGGTGCTTTTGCGGGTTTTGCTGAAGAGGATGGCCCTCGACTCTTCCGCCGGCCCAAACTGCTGCAGCAAGACGCTCTCCAGCTTGAACATCTTTGGGTTCTCATAGCGAGCGTCGTCCGCCACCGTCCTCAGCTGGGCTTTGTTCTCTGAGTGAAAGAGACCGGGACGTTTATCAAGAGGGCTGCTGGTCAAGAAACCCAAAGCCGATCCCCTCACCCCCAGGGTTCATACCTTGGAAAAGCGCCAGCAGGTAGTGGTCTGTTCCATCTATTGCTGTGTTGACCTTGGTGCGGTAGAATGCATCCAGAGAGCGGAAGGCGTCCACCATCCTCAGGGTGTCGTTGATGAGCAATGCATCGTTGTACTGCCGGAGGTGGAGAGCGCATTGCGCCCACATCCTGTTGCCATCTTTCACCCCTGAATACAGATGGCAAGAAAAAACTGTTGGCAAGCCACAAAAACACCCCACAAGAATATTTAGTTGGATCCTCTTTGTTTCATTTTACCCCGCTCGTTGAGAATCACCACGTCTGCCTCGTACTCCTGTGTGCCGTACGTCCTCAGACTGAAGTCCTGCGGCAGCTGCATGAAGTCGTGGATCAGCTGCATGATCCGCTTCACCTGATCCCCAAAGGGATCCTGGAAGGGATAGGAGTGGAGAGGAGAGGTGAGGTTGCCGGTTCAGGATTCACACAAACTTGAGTCGTACAACTCCTCGCTGCTCTTGTATTTGCACGGCAGAAATACTGAATAATATCGGACGAGGACTTTCAGCTTCAAGAGTTTGTACATCACAAAGTAGCAAACCTGGGGCCTCTGGTCCACGATGTCCAAGGTCTTGGTGGGTCTAGGCACTCGCTCTTTCAGCTCGGTGACGTGGCTTTCCGTCTGAACGATGGCTGAGTCCATGTTGGCACAAACCTGAGGGCCAGAAAACAGCGGCGCTTGACGACGATGACGATGTGGCTCAGAAGTGAGTTCGTCCGGGAGAGAGAAGTCTGACCTCCAGGACGTGCTCCACAGCCTTATCCAGGATCTTGGCGTTCCCAGTCCCCGGGGAGGCGGTGAGACCTAGGATTTGAGGCAGTCGTTGCTCCCCTTGCAGCTTCTTCTCTACGTAGCACCTCATGATCTTGTTGTAGACGTGCTCCTTGTGCGTGTGGTGACACTCGTCGATGATCAGTAGGGTGATGTCTGATCGGGAAACGGACACGGTCGGTGTCAAAAGCTCACGACATGGGGTCAGGAGGTTAAGTCACAGTCGGCGTCAACTCACCTGACAGCTCAACATGTTTGCTTTCCTCGGTGGCAGGTCATGGCATTGTGGAGGATCTGCGCCGTGCAGATGACGACTTCGGCATCCTGCACTACCCTGCCAAAGAAGTCCTTCTCCACGTTGTCCCCGCTGACAGGCACCAGGTCGTAGTCGCGTCCCAGGTGAGGCTTGAACTCGTTGTTGTAATGCTGCTCTACGAGATGGATCTGTCCAACAACAACAACAACGACAACTTAATCTGGCCCATGTCCTGCTCAGTCGTCCCTCCAGTCTTACGGTCTGCGAGTCCCTCCTACCATGTTGACCAGGACGACCACCTTGGCATTGGCGGTGGTCTCCAGGTGCCTCTTGGCCACGTACACGGCAGCTCTAGTCTTCCCCGATCCCGTCGGCAGCCAGATGATGATGTTTTCACCCGTCAGCGGCCGCCGGACCACCTCCTCCTGGTAGGCGTACAAGCTCAGATCTGCCATCTCACTCCTGCTCAGAGACACGGGGAACGGTGTGTAAATAGAGCAGCGGATCAAACTATCACATAATCAGTCTGTTTCTGTCCAGAACGACTCACCCGTCAAGCTCGGTGCTTCACCCAGCGTCTCCTGGTCTCTCCCAAGTGCACACGGGCTGAGCCGGTGGGGCTTTTAAATGTCAGGTCAGCTGCTTGGCGGAGAAACGAAAACGAAACCAGGAATTCCGGTGAAGAGGCCCCCCTGCCGTGGGAGGCTCTGGAGGAGCGACAGCCCGTCTCTGGTGCAGTGACAGGACGCAGGAATCTGAACTTATTTCAATACACAGAATCTGTTCAAACTTTTACAAATGCACAACTTAACCAGGGATGTGCAGGACCTCGCCCTCTGCTGGCAGTTATCAACATCGGTCAATTTGTCTGTAATACTGTTAATACGTAAACCACATGAACAATTCAGCCCTAAGAAAAACATGATAGAAACACGACTGCGTAGACGCTAGATTTGCTTTGCAAGTTGCCCACAACCTGTTTCCCTTTATTGCATCAGGAAAAATACAAAAAAAAACAATCAAAAATATGTCCTGTTTAACAAGGGGACTCTCGCAAAACAAAACAAAATCTTCCTGGCGTTGACATGAAACGAAACTTTGCCTTGTTGTGACATCACCGTGGTTTTATTTCCTGGACTGCATATGTCAGCAAAAACTTTGATTGGGTGCAGCAAAAGAAAGAAGTGAAGCATGAACTCCCTTCTAATGCCAGCAGTTTAATTGTAGTAAATACTGCAGTATTTCTAGGGAGGAGAAAAACAAAAATATATGATGAACATACATACATGCATCCCCTGTTGAAATCAGCAGCGGAAGTCTCTGCGGTCATCTCAGTACAACTTTTGACAGCCGTTGGCAGTTTTGCGGCGCTCACTCAGCAACAGCAGAGTTCTTCAACGCGTCGCTGATTTGAACCGAGGTGTCGCTGTTCATCCAGAGCCCCCTGCGGTGGGGCCTCCTCTTCCAGCAGAGTAAACACCGACTTCAGTTTTGTTTCCGCCACACTCAACGGATTATTGCGCAACTTTTTAAAATCCCCCAGTTTGCTGCTATAATAAAATAACCTGTCTGACCAGTCTGTTCAAACTCTTTCAAAAGGAAAAATAAAACAAGGACCAAGTATAAGAAAAACCCTTTATTGTCATGAACAGGGATTACAGAGTTACAGTGAATGGCATCGTTCCACAACCATCGACAACCCCGTTCAAAGAAAATCTGAATTGCAGCATCGAGAGATTGAGTGAATTGAACCGACAACCCTGAATAATGCAACACTGACGTTAGCTCAGTAAATCAAAGCGAGTCACCATACAAGTACAAAACCACTCACACACACATACACACACACGCGTTCAACAGAACATTCACAAGCAGCCGGGCTGATCCCGACCTCTGACTGTGTCTCAGGAAGCACTGGTTGATCTCCTGGTTTGAAACGTCGCATCGTGTTAACGGGTTAAAAACAACAAATAAAAAGCCCAAACCAAAACACCGAAGGCTAAAAAAAAAAAAAAACACCCCTCATCTTTTCAAAACCTAAGTTGTCGGCCATGCAGGAACACTCAGTCTGCAGGGCGTGAGTGCCGTTTAGAAACCACTGTGAGACAACTGCTGCTGCTGCAAATCAAAAACATACGTGACCCACAACAAACCTGTGTGACTGTGCGCTAAGTATACGTCCGAGTGTGTGGAAGTGTTTTCACTACAGTACAAATGAGAGCCAACAACTACAACAGCTACTGTGCAAACCAACCTATTGTTTTATCGTCGTCACTCGGCAAGGCAACGATTGTTTGTCTGCGGGAAACCAGTCCATCATCAGCAGTGTCCCAACCTCTCGCCCCTCTTTATTTTTATGCTGCTGTTCATTTTATATGAACACAGGTAATGTTGCCAAAGCATTGATGATAAATAATTATAAAAATTGCAAAATAATAATTTACACGGGAATGAAAAGGGAACAAAACCAGCCGTCGTTCGTCACCTTCACCTCACAAATATTTAAAAAGAGACTAAATTATTTGAACACAATTCTGTCTGTGAGCATCGGTTTGCCTTACAGACGTCAACTTTAAGAAAACAAACAAACAAACAAACAAAAATAATAAACTTTTTTTTAACGTGAAACTGGCGAAGATGGCCGGGATGTTCAAGTGTCGGTCAGCAACAGAAGGCAACATGGCTTTTAGGTCCCGAGGTCCAGGGTTCGTTTGATCTGTGACTGTATTCAGTGTTCATTTGCTCAACATGACACATCAAAAACCACATCAGTCACACTATAAATAAAAGGCGGATTTTTTTTTCTTATTCTTCTTATTATTTTTCTTCTCCTTTTTAAACTTGGACCTTTTATTACTTTGGTACCTGCGGTGAAACATGTGCACATTATTACCTGCGAGCAAATGGAGATAACTGTCAGAGGTGCTTTGGACACTTTGTCACCGTCGGCTCACTCCAATGGTTCCCCTCGTGAAGGTCGTCCAGTCACCTTCAAACTTCAGTTATGACGCCACAGTCACTAAAGGTCCTCGGCTGCCGGGCAGGCAGGGGGCGCCCCGCCCGCCCGCGGATGCCGTCCGATGGGACGTTTATTTCTCGATCAGGCCTCCGTCTTTCAACTTGAAGTAGAAGAACTTCTCCAGAGTGTTGGCACACTTGCAGTACTCGCTGTCCGGGTGGTTGTACTCGCGACAGTTGGTGATGATCCGCTGCAGGTCGGCAATGAAAAGCTTCTTGGTCACATAGTATCGGTTCTTCAGCCTCTCTGTCATGGTCTTCAGGTCTGCGGGGAGCAAGACGTTAGTTTGTGATAAGGAGAACGAACAACTAACCCAAGCTATAAAAAAAAATAAATATATAACATCACCACCAACCGATGGGAAAGCGAATGATCTCATAGTAGTCGGGAGCTTCAGATTTCTTCACAGGTTCCATGAAGGGCCAGGCATCAGGATGAGTCTGAAGAGAGTCCTGGTTAGTTCCTCTGACGCCTCTCTGTTGTGTGTGTTTGGGGCCAGCAGGTCTTAGAGAGAGAGAGAGTCTTACCTTGATCTGAGCCAGAAGATTCTTCAGCATGTTGTAGAGCACGTCAGGATCCTTCACCTCTTTCCTGTAAAACACAAAATCAATTATCTGAATGAACATAAGTGTTTTCTTTTTAAATATTACTACAGTTCCTGTGATACGAGAAATGTTTTCCTTCAAAGTTTTTCAACAAGCTGATGACATTCAATTCAAACTGTATTAGAGGCCTAAACACTGTGTGGACGTGCTCACCCTTTGTCCTTGCTAGTGGGTTTCCACCCCGTCTCCCCTAAAATGGGAAAAGAAATATTTCTCTCTTACGGAAAAAACATGCAACATTTGCAAAGTCATTTTCAGTTCATCTGCAGATAGTGACTCACTGATGCCTGGAATGCTCTCCACGGGGATCTGCCGGACGCCCTCCTTGAAGCAGGTGAGCCCTGGGTAAACCTTCCGGATCTGGCTTTGCTTCCTCTCGATCAGCTTCTTAATGATCTGAAAGTGGAGAGTTGAAATCATGCAGCTGTCAGTTGGAAGCTGTTTTTTTTTTTTCTCTTTTCTTAAAGTGGACGAGTAACTTGCACACCTCCTTCTGCCTCTTGATGATGTGCGAGAGCTCGGTGTAGGGGATCCGGGGGTTCAGCTCGCACTCCATGAGGGTTGCCCCCTCGTAGTCTTTGATGTATCCCAGGTAGCGGCTCTTCGGCACCTTGATGTCTTTGGAGAAGCCCTGCGAGGGAAGGAGGAAGCAAATTAGCGGAAAAGACGGCAGTAGGGAAGGGGGGGGCTTTCAACAACCCCGAGTTACCTGCTTTTTGAAGTAGCCGATGGCGTACTCGTCGGCGTACGTGAGGAAGTAAAGGATGTTGTGTTTGATGTGGTACTCCTTCAGGTGGTTCATCAGGTGGGTGCCGTAGCCCTAAAGTGCAGAAGAAGACACAGATTTAACACGTTGTCGCACAAAAACAAAATAGACAGGATTTTGTATTTTTATTCTAAACCAAAAAAAGCTCCAGTACCTTCACTTGCTCGTTGGATGTGACGGCACAGAAGACGATCTCCGTGAAGCCCTGAGTGGGAAACATCCTGAAGCAGATGCCGCCGATGACGCGGCCATCTTTGATCAGGGCGAGGGTCTTGTGCTTCCTGTTTTGGGTGAAAACCACATCAGATGAGCTGACGGGAAATCCAACGACGGGTGGCGTGCGAGGGCGTGGACTCACGGGTCGAACACCAGCCGAGTGATGTACTCCTTGGGCATGCGAGGTAACTGGTGCGAGAAGACGTTCTGCAGGCCGACCAGCCACATCAGAATCTTCTTGTTGGACTTCTGGGAGAGTGAGTTCCCGATGACGTGGAACTCGATGATGCCGCGCCTCTCCTCCAGCCTGGCCGTCTCGTCGCGGGCGGCGTTCGGCGTCAGCAGGTTGGTCTGCCGGCAGAATAAGAGTGCGAGTGTCACCGCACACGCTCGAGGCCGAACTGCTCTCAAATCCAAAAGGCAGAGAAGTTGCGCACATCCATGAAAGAGGTGCTGAACTGAATGAATCACAAGTAGATAAAGAAAAAAGAAGAGACCGCACACTTCTGCTCCCTTGATGTGCATTTATTAAGTGCATCCAAAAATGTGCTGAATAAATGCACATCAAGGGAGTAGAATTGTGCGGCCTCTTCTTTTTTCTTTATCTACTGTTCTCAAATCCCCCTACTGAGATTTGTTTTAAACGACGTGCCTCTGGTCCGAGCATGGCGGCGGGGTCCGTGATGGTCATCATGACCTCGTTGACCAGCTCCATCGGAATGTCTCCCATCACACGGATCCGCTTGGCGTCCTCCAGGGTCTCGGGGATTTTACGCTTTTCTCCTGCGCAGCCCAAAAAGAAACCGACGGGTTACACGACAGGTGCAAAAAGGAAAAGAAGATGGAGGAGGATCGCACAGTAAGGACGACGGACCTGTGATGGTCTCGGCTCCGCCGCTGTCCATGCTGCTCAGGGAGGACATGCTGCTCAGGCCTTTGGGCAGTGACGGGGAGCCGGAAACTGCAGCTGGACTGATCACTGCAGCGGAGAAACCGTTGCACAGAGAGGATGAAATACTGCCAAGACTGAAGATCCAATGGAAGAGACGATCATGACCACGTTTATAATTTCCATCAAAAGAATCAAATCCTTAATAAATACTACGCTGGAATTACTTATCTATGTGTGTTTCAATTGGGTTGTTGCATAATGAGCAACGCAATATTTGGGAAATCATGGCCACATGTTTCTGTAATTAATGATGACCTCATTGTGATTGCATATTAACTAGCGCTGCCTCACCTGTCTGGTGTCCCAGCTGAGTGCCGTCTGAGGCCGGCATGGTGAAATCAGCCTCCCAGATTGGTGAATTCTCGCCGTAAATTTCCTCCTCAAGCATGGACAAAAACCTGGGAACATTTGACGTAGAACACAGACGGACGTTAGCATTAAGGTTAGCATTGTCTCACACAGCCCAACAAACCAACCAAGCAACCAAGCGCAACTGTGTCAGCACTCACTTGGGGAAGTGTGTGAGGATGAGTGTGCGTTTCTCTGGTAACAGCTTGTCCTTCTCCACCCTGAACTTCTCCAGGAGCTGACGTCGGGTCACTGTGAAAATGGACTTGAGCAAACTGCGGCCAAACACGTGTGTGGTCTCGTAGCGCGGGAGGCTGTCGTTACTCTGGGGTACGTGGCAGTAGCAGAGCCACCTGAAGGTCACAGAGCAGACATTTATTATTTTCTTAAAAACAAAGTTCACGTCTTCTAAATAGTTCCGACCAACAGAACTGGCGCACCTTGTGTAGTCCACTTTGTAGGCCGTGCCATCGTCCTTCTGAGTGCGCTGCCGGTACTGCGTGGGCGTCTCCAGCTTCCAGTAGTTGAGGCACAGGAGGAACATCTTGGACAGCTCAAACATGGTCTGCCGCTCCTTTGGTGCCAGGTGGCTGAACTTGTACTGAACAAAATTCAAAACTCCCTTTTGGGAAAAGCAAGTTGGGGTCAGTCAAAAGGTTGAAGGACCGAAAGCATTTACTTTACTCTTGTATAAGTGGCCACAACATGGAGACATTCTAACTTTTACCTGCTCAATGTTGGGCTTTTCAAAAGGTGGACTGCCAAGGGAGCCTTCGACAACTGGCTGGCTCATCTGAAGGATGCATTTCCTCAGCAGCTACGTCAAAGAAAAGGGGGAAATAAATGGTGGCACGTGACCAAGAGGTTTGACATCTCAGACAGTTTGCAACTCCTTCCGTTGCCTACCTTGAACAGGTAGAAGTAGACCTGCTTGGTGTCAGTGTCCTCCTCCTTGTGCACGGACATGAAGAGGTTCTCCACATCCACCACCATCCCCAGCAGCCTGTTGATCTCCTCCTCTGACACGTTCTCCAGGTGGGACACATGATTGGCTGTCAACAAGGCAGCGCATTAGAGGGCTCACGTTGTGCAAAATTCACTCATCCACAAATGAAAAAAGAAAAACAACCTGAAAGCTTGTTGATGGAAAAGTTTGACGTGAGGGAATTAATAAGAAAAATTTGGATCACTGAGGTGAAGACTCTTCTCCCACATAGCATAGGAAATAAATTTGTATCACTATACTTTCAGAAATGGGCTTACTACATCCTTTTTTATTATTGCTGAATCTTCCAGAAACACAGTGTGCACACAGTTCTGGAAATTAGCCCTTCATGATGTCACAGATTGCATAGTTTTGGGTCAACATGTAAACATGTGTGATGTCTGACACAGCTGGAGTTCCAGCTGTAAACAGAGGGCTGGACATCTTGAGATCTGCAGAATTCCGATAATCGACCACGCAATGCTACACAGCTGACGTACACATCTAAATGGAAGTACTAAGGCAGCTTTAAAACATTGAAAGCTACATTTGCGACTCGGGTTGGGGTCATTCTGTGCACCATACTGGGTGTAAACGGAGTCTGGTTTGTACCCAGGGCATGTCCACAGCTGCGGCACGGCTCGCTCAGGCTGGCGGCTTGCTGCTGCAGGTCCATCCGTGGGGCTGAGGGTGGATTCGGGTTCTTCCATCCATTGCACTTGCATGTATCGACAGCCTGAGAAGAGGGCAAATTCACAGTGACGAAGCTAATAATGTTACCGGGGCGTCCGTGAACGCCTGCACCGCTTAACTGAAGCAAGGCGTGATAGCGTTTACACATTGGGGATGGTGGAGATTTAGCTTGCGAGCTAACTGTTAAAGTTAAACAAACGTTATTCTAGTTGGCCGCTACGTTAGCTACGTGTGCTTTAGGTGCTACTTTGCAGGGCTACGGCGCGTGTAGCCACGTACACGTACGCAAAACACAAACGAGACGTGCTTTGTTGCGGTGTCGAACTTTGGCTCGCAGCGCTGCTAGCTACCTTGCATGCGGAGAATACGCCAAGTTTCTCGAGCTTCTTGGCTCTTGGGAAAGCTCGCACTTGGGCTTTCTTTTGGCTTGCGCGCTGTTGCTGGCTCAGTCCCGGCCTGGCTGGGTCGCTGTTCCCCGAGCCGGAGCCCGCCGCAGCGCTCCCGGACCCAGCCGAGCCGACAGTCGGGGCTTGGAGAAGCCGGGGTTGTAGGGCCTGTGCAGCCGGGTCCGACATGTCCACGCCGCTAGACTCTTCACTCTGCTTCGGTTAGCTCATGCGGTGCCTTCAAGTGCCGTCGGAAAAAAAGTATTCGATAAAATCAAAGCGGTCTTTGAATGCCGAGTTGAAGACAACTTGGACTTTCTGCTCTTGAATACGTCTCATTCAAAAGCCGTCTTCAGTTCTAAACGATTATGGGGGGGTCCCGAGTAGTGAACGAAACTGAGGATGTGGTCCCACCCTATCACCAAGCGAGATCTTTTGCTATGGTGATAAGAGTTAAACTCGACTAACGACCGAAACAGATTCAAAACTAAAGCATTTTTATGTTGTGGTAACGGGATTTATGAAAAAAGAAAATCGTGGCATTGGGCAAATTCGTGAAAAGACGTTCGTTAACTCCGAGACTTTTTGGTCGCGATACAATTACGAGAAACTCGCACAGATCATTTCCGGAAGTTTTTTTTTTTTTTTTTTATCTTGTGGCCACGCATAGCAACTGCAGGGCGTAGATGCAGGAGCTCTACAAAGATATTAATCTACACCGATGGTGTTAAATTAAGTGTACTGCCACGCCCCAATGTCTCATAATTACCGCAACCCAACCTTACAAAACGCAAGTGCTTAAAAGCACGATGCTTTTCTGGACGCATCCTTTGAAAAAAACAGTGCGAACGTTTTCAAACCGAAGAAACGTGGGTGACGTGAACGCAACAAGCGTCCTCTGCATTAAGAATTGTGGGTATTGTAGTGTTTGGACCCATTCCACTCGAAACGTTTACAAATACGCTGGTTTCATGTTCTCTTGTCGAGCGTTCATAGTTGTATGGTTCAAAATTTCTTTTTAAATGAAAGCAAAGTTGAATTAAAATAAAAGTGCTGTTAAGTGTCAAATCCTGAAAAGGCCATCACAAAACAGCAAAACAATTAAACAGGCATACAGAAAAAATTACTTCCCCGCTGTTTATTTGTAAAATTACATTGGTTTATTTTTTTTCCTTCTTTCTTTAATCGTAACAACCCTCCCCCACCCCCATACACACACGTCATAACCCCCCCCCTCACTCTTCCCATCGAGCAGCAGGCTGCTGTGCAGGTTCAGTTGTGCTAATTGTTGATACCATAAACAGGGGCAACAGCGACGCCGCTGTGAGCAGATCCCTCTTCGATATGAACAGTGGAGACAAAGAGACGAGAGAGGAAAAAAACGGGAAAAGGAAGCTTGACGATAATGTCTCGACTAACAAGGCTGATGAGACAGAACCAGTGCATTTAATACCATAAATCTTCAGAAGCGAAATTAAGACATTACGGGGAGAAAAAAAAAAAAAAAAATCTACACAAAAATGATAAAGGTCAAAAAACATGATGAAGAGATTTGGAAAGAACTACTGATTGATCATAACCAAGTGAAAGTCCGATACAGAGACAGTAATCTTGTCGGGGCTTCGGTGCGAATTGCGGTTGAGGAAAACGAATCCCGCTTTGCTTACTTGCAGTCACTCACAGATGATCTGGAAAAAGCATTTGTTAATAGCAAGATTACCAATGGGTGACAACATTGATAGAGTACTCTTGCTGTGTTTGGTCTGGTGATTGTAAAAACACTGGAGAGCCCACGTCTACAGGAGTTTGAACTAATATTAACAGTGATACAATAACAATGTCGTAATTCATCTATACAGCTCTACCAAGAAGGACAAAGACATCCTTCCCTGCTCTTCTCTTATTAACCATTGCCTGTTGAACCCTTTTGTCTGGGGAGCTGAGCTGAAATGAGGCGAGAGAGTGGAAGATCACTGCATGCACCCCGCATAAGGACTCACAATGGATTTTTTTTGTTGTTGATTTTGTGCTGTTGTGGGGGGAGTAAAGCAGAGGGTGGCAGAGCAAGGACAGGGCCGGCGCCTGGTTCTGTTCCTTCCTGCTACCTTTTTCTTTTCTTTTCATCTACACAGATACAGACGCAAAACGTGAGCAAGGCGGCCCTAGTAAAAGTCATTGGGGGGGGGGGGGTCGACTGATCTCTTTCTTCTTCTTTTTCTTCCATGGCTGGGATGTTTTCGCATTGTTTTCTCTTCCTCCAGAAGGTGACATCAAGAGTCCACCGTCGTTAAGAGAGCTCCTGGATTTGGCCAATCCAGGGATTTAGACGTGAATTTCTCAAGAAGAACCTGTGTGTGTGTGTGTGTGTGTGTGTGTGTGTGTGTGTGTGTGTGTGCTGATTGGGTCGTCACTCAGGATCTGGCAGTTTTACTGGCCACTCGGTGCGTCAAACAGTTTGATGGTGCCACGTCGCTCTTCAGGTGGCCAGGCTGACCGAGGTTTGGCTGGACCAATGGGGGGGCGGGGCATTGTTTGACAGCTGGTTAATATCTGGGCTGATTGATCGAAAGCTGTGGATTGGATGGAACGGCAGACTAGTTTGCCGTGAGTTAGTTCCCGCCCCCACAACACTGGCCGCTCCTGCCCTGTGGTGCAGTTTCCTGCAGGTCCACGCCGCCTCGGGCCCGTCCGCCGGGACCGCCTGCGCCCTGGGGCTCGTTTTTAGGCAGCTTCTTGGCTGTTTGGAGAGGGAGAAGAATTAATCTCTGCTCTTTAAAATGCTTGAATGGCTGCAAAAAGTAACAAACTATATGGGTGATACAGTGATTTTTAACTCAAGGAAAAAATGCATTAAAATGAAAGGATTCATTTTAACGACAGGCTCAACTGATTTCTGTATTTAAAATGAATTTGTTCAGCTGTTAGAAATATAAGGTGTATTTTCATTAGATGTGCTCACCGATGGCCATAAAAATCTCATTGACATTCATTGCAGTCTTGGCTGAGGTTTCCATGAACAGCAAACTGTTGTCATCTGCATATGCTTGTGCTTCCTAGAAATAAGGAGATGATAGAGGGGGATAGGGCGCTTGAACAAATGCATTGAACAAAGTTCTATTAACATTTTTTATTTTTTTTTTTTTTATAGATAGCCGTTGTTGGTGATTACCTGGAGATCTACAGCTCGTTTGTTGGCCAGATCTGCTTTGTTTCCTGCCAGTGCGATAACAATGTTCGGGCTGGCTTGCCGCTGCAGCTCCTTCACCCAGTTCTTTGCACGTGTGAATGTATCCTTAAAAGAAAAAAAGAAAAAAAATGTGCATAATGATTGACATGTTGCGTCTGACTGGGAGAGATTAGAGAGTCAAGTTCTGTCGCCGTGTCAAAGGTAAGGAATCATCAACTTCAGCTGGCAGCAAACGGTGATTTCAGCTTTGTTACTGTCGACTCGTCACGCGTCACTCACTGTGTTGGTGATGTCAAACACCACGATGGCAGCCTGGGCTCCCCTGTAGTACATGGGTGCAAGGCTGTGATACCGCTCCTGCCCCGCAGTGTCCCAGATCTCAAACTTGACTGTCGTGTCGTCCAAACATACCGTCTGCGTGAGGAAGGCGGCTGGAGAGGAAATGAACAGCGCAGATAAGAATCGGAGCGCAATACTGCCTGAGCTCCAGTTCAATAATGAGGCTTCAAATCTCACCGAGACAAAAAGGACAGAGATCATTGAAAAGACACAAGCGTTGCAAGACAAAGTTCTTTTGTTTTACCCCCCCCATCGCTCAGTATTAGCTGGCAAAACAACACAAACATACTCACCAACACACTCATCAGGGAAAAAAAAAGCAGTTGTGCACAACGTGCCAACTCAGCCAACTGCTGTCACATGACAGCGGAAACCGAGCACGGACTTGCAAAACGCACACTTTAAAGCTTTGTAATCTTTGACCAGACGCGCAGCTGACAACACATTCAGGAGAACAGAGAACAGAGAACATGCTGACTCGCTCGTTCGGAGCCTTGGGTCAACGTAAGCAGCAGCATCCTGTGCCTCCATCCTGGAGCCGGCAGGGAGGTTGAGGGGGGCGTTAGGAAACATATTTTTATTTGCTCATATCAAGCATCATTACTGTCTACAGTAGCCAAGAGAACTCATCCACTCGCTGGCACAACAATGATGTGAGATCACATCTGCCTTCAAAAACAGGGCTTAATATTTACATCCTTTGCAATATGCTTCTAGTAAAACCTGCACGTAGAGCTTCTAGGGAAATAAGATCCGCCAATCTGAAACACCCACCACCATTGTTTTCCTCCAGATTCAAACCACTGACTAAGCACCTGTTAAAGGTTGACTTATAAAAGCCCTACAGCAGCAGCTGTGAAGGAGAAAATATTTTTTTACCGTGCTGTTTTTTTGTTTTTTTTAATTCACAATTTAAAAACAATTTTGTGCTCATACTTCCTCGGAAATCAGTCTTAGGAGGACAGCTGATCTACAGGTGGTGCAGGAAAACCCCCATTGTTGTCTCAGATCCTTCCTGCTTCCAGCGAGCTCACAGCACCGCCGCCGCCTACTCCGCTGTTTACAGTCACCCAGAGAGATTCTCACCTACCACTTACTGGGGGTGAAGAAAAACAAAAACATTGTTTCTGCCAAGTGAACATGCTAGTCTGTTGCGTCCAAGGTGTTACGATCAGCTGCAGGGAACTGGTTCTGCCGCCTCTCCTCCTTCACAAGCTCCGATAAACGGCAACAATTAAGAGAAACAAACACCGACCAGTAAGGACATGTTAACGGAAATCATTTCTTTATGATGTCAGACAGAGCGCTGATTGCTAGGTTCGTGACAATACCGCCAGTCAGGTGTCTGCTCCACCTTCAGAGACCAACTTCCAAACATATGGAAGGTACAGCAAATCATTTTTCCCCCCCCAGAAGCTAAAAGCCAGCGTTTTCTGAAAATTAAAGGTGTCAAGATGGGTAGAACACGAGACCTTTGGATGAGTTTTGCACAATCATCTCTCGGGGACCAGTGGCGCTCACCTCCGATGGTGCTCTCCTGGTACTCGTGGAACTGGCCTTTGACAAAGCGCAGCACCAAGCTGGACTTTCCCACTGCAGATTCGCCCAGCAGCACCAGCTTGAATTGGCAGATCTTGCTGCTCGCCGCTGTGCCGTTGGTCCGTTGTGCTCCGCCTCGCCCTGCCATGGCACAGCACTGGAGATGTCGGATGAGGAAGGACGAATGTGGTGCACTGGAGGCCTGGAGGCTGGCTGCAGAGGCTGGGAGGGCTGAGTGAGGCCGAGCGAGGTGGCCGCAGGTTCAGTTCAGATTTGCAGACAGGAAGAGCTGAGGCCTCACCAGCGGGAGCTGGAAAATAAGACATTTATCCGTCTTTGTGTGAAATAATAGATTAAAATGTTTGTTGGTAAACTTTTCAACACTAAGCTTCAAGGTTTTCCCATGTTGACACCATACTCTTCACCACGAGGGGGCTGCGTCAATTGAAAGCAGCTCATCATAAAACCATGTGTCGCGTAAACAACTCTGTCAATTTTCTCCATACAAGTGAAGTTTTTCCACCAAAAATATGTACAGATTAAAAGACTCTGCAACACATTAAAATGAGACTAAAACATTGTAAAACTGTCAGCCTGATTTGTGCATCTGAAACCTTGCCTAATCTTTTTTTTTTTTGCAGTTGGATGAGGTCAGACAGCTTCTGCTTGGTCAAAGGACAGGAAACACAACTCAGCTCGTAGCAGGAAGTGAAGATTGCAGAACACATTTTACTGCTGAGCACATTAAAACTGAGCATAGCCTTTCTCCCCGGCTCTTGGAGAACTCGTGTGTCGAAACACCATTCAAGTGGTTACACAGTTTCAGAGCGGTGAGGAAAATGTGAGGAGCGAGAAAAACTAAGGGAGAATTCTCATTCGGGGTTCATCCACACAGTTTGGTTGCCCTCGCCCTTTTCTTGGATTCTTGCAGATCTGAGCTTAAGCTTCGGCATGTGATCAGAGATCAAGGCTGTGCCTCCGACTGCACAATACCCACACTTTGCATGTTTCAGTTCAACCGTAGAGTTCATTTCTACCAGCTGCATATCAACCATTATTTTGTGCAGAGAATAACACCATCAACTTCAGCAAGCTCTCAAAGACGATTTTTAAAGTAGAGTAACAGCCTTCATACTGTACAATAAATGACATGGAAATTTAGAACTGACCTAAAACACACTAACAGGATCTATAGAATATAAGAGAGTAGGTTTTTCACAGCATGATATTCAAATTATGTGTGAAAATACTGGGGTTCATTTCATTTACTTCAAATCAAATTGATTGATTTAATCAATAAAATTCTAATGAATATTTTAAGCTTTGAAAGATATCTAGACACACAGAACGCATCACTTTGCAAAAACTTAATATCAAGTTAAGTATAAATGCATATTTTTCAAAGGGGATGTGCAGCCCTTTATGTGTTTCTGCAATATGTTGGAGCTCAGTTGCAGAGAAAATCCATGCATGCATTTATTGTTCAGGTCCTTTCTGGGAAATAGAAGATTAAATTATAACAAAAAATACACAAACTGATGGAACACAAGCAAGAAGCCCCTGCATTCAAACATCTCCGGCAGTTTACAGCAGGCTGGGTAAAAGGTAATAGTGGGTGTGTACGGTTGCAATCAGTGGCTCTTTGTTGAAGTGAGACGAATGTGCATACATCCTAAGTAGCCACAGACGAACGCTTTGACGGCATCCCTGAAGGGCTGGGAGGACCTCAACAAGGAAGTGGGTCAGAGAGGGAGAGTGAGAGAAACAGCGGAGCATGGGTCAGAGAGATAGCAAGAGAGAGAGCCTGTGAAATATTCATTAGGGCCTCCTGTGAGGTCTTCTGCTTGAAGGAAGCATTTAACTGGGATTGTTGCAGTGTTACCAACCATAAATGAAGAAAGACAAATAAATGACTATAACTACAAAAATCTGATGAGGTATAAAAACTACTGACTCGCTATCATAGGTTCCGTTTTACAACAATAAACAAAAGGGAAAAGCTGACAAACGGAAATCTTACAAGAGTATTATAAATTACTCTAAAAAAAAAAACACACACACAGAACAATCTTCAGCTGAGTCAATAAATTTGAGTTCCTGTTGAGTGTTCTTGTTTGACGCAGCTTGGAGGAAGAACTTTGCTTTTTGCAGCCTTGATAGGAGCAGGAGAACACGCCTGTAGCTGACAGGCAACAAATGTCCAGACAAAGTTTTATTCTTCTCTTCTGCTCTGGCCAAGGCTATTCACTGAGTCATCAGCTTAGCAAGAGCTTCAACAGGTTAAGGACTTGGCAAAGGGTAGTGTATTGAATCCATAGCAGAAACTACACATTTAATGAGCCATTTGTGTGGTAGTCAAACAATCCCCTCTGGAAGATTCACTTCAGAGGCAAGTGAATGCTTGTGCTGTTCATGGCACTGGAAGGGTGGGGTTCAGAAAAACGACTGGTGTCTGATATGGGTGCGTGTGTGCATATGGCACTGTAAAACATGTCAAAAAAAAAAGAAAGCCCAGCTCAGAAACAGGAGTGGAACAAACTCTGTGGTTTTGAATTAAACCGGAAAGCGTCTGATCAGAGGGAATCCCATCTACTAATGCCTTTGGCAACATTCGTTGGGACTCTGGTGGTATAACTCATGAAAAGCAAACAGGAGGATTGCCATTAGCGGTTTGCAGTGCCTAGAGGAAAGCACTGGCCCTTCATATTTTTGTGGCTTGAGAGGATGAAGTCAAGTTGTTAGAGTGGTGAATATCCCAAACAAAACCTGCATCTCCCTGACAAATAGTGTCAACCGACTGCTGCATTGGAGACAAAAATTCAGCAGCTCTAATTTGAATGTCCAACAGTGGTTTGAAAGAATGTTACATAACCGCGCTCACTATGTGACATCACTACAGTTAAGTCTTGCAGTTTTTCCTGTGTCTAAACACGGCGTATGACAAAAAAAGAGAAAGAGCTTCACTTGCATGCAAGCTAATCCCTGTTTGCACAGAACCCACAGCCACTAAAATACTAATTAAAAGTTTCGAGTTGGACTATTATCAAAAAGAAAACTTCAGGGGTCAAAACCCTTTCTGTAGATATGCCAACACATGGAAACAACCTGGCTCGAAGATTTGAAACAAAGTTTAGAGTTATGGTGATTCAGTTGTTATCAGCACCTTTAGTTGAGTATGACACATCTGCAGGTAAACAAATCGGCCTAAACAAATAGTACAGGCGTCTTCAAAACTGACAGAACTATCACTCGTCTGTCCAGGTTGCTTGTGTCTGTGAACAAAACCACGTCACAGTCAAGGTCCACATGCCATAAACATAACAAAGGTTCGCACAAGTAACTATAAACCTGTTTCCTAAGGTCTACTAAGATCTAGTCACATTACCAAGTCATAAACCACTGGGATGCCTAATTATAACTCTATAGCAACAGTACACTTAATTTTTTTAATTCGATATTGTCCACCTATCCTACTCCCACTTTCCAGCTAGAATTGGTGAGAATTCACAAGTGTCAACATTTACTAGCGGCAACAACTGACATAACCCGCGTTGTCAGCAGGAAATAGTTCTTTATGATACCTGCGATGACGGAGCCGGTCAAAGTGCAGGGCTGCCGTAGTCAATGTCGGCTTGAGACAAAAAAAAAAAAAAAAGAAGACTGTGTAATTTTCCCTACGTTAACCTTAACGTAAGTGACATCACTTTGAACAAGCGAGATTGAAAGCTGTCCCACGACGGGTAACTTCCAGCCAACCCAAGGCGAACAGGTGGCTGTTGACGTTTTGGTCTTCCTAACATCGACTATACCGTCGTTTATCAAGCACGCCAGTCGTGTTTTCGCAACAAAACAAACAAAAACTAACAAAAAAACAACAACATGTAAATAAAATAACATTGACGGGTTGAAGCGATGAAGAGTTAAGGGTCACTTTCCCAACTGGCGACAACGTCATTTGTTGCCATTACCACCACCACCACCACCACCGCTGCGTTAGCTGTTAGCATGCTAGCGTCAGCCGGCGATACACACCGACCTCAGCAGCAAAGCAACGCGGAGCAAGACTTGTACCGTTAGCATAATTAGCCTTCAAAGCGGAGTGTCACCGAGCGAAAAGCGAGACACCAAAAGGCAACTTTTCCTTTTCTCGGCCCTTGCGACGTCAGCTGGACGACAACCCCGCAGGACTTCGACCCTGCTCGGTCTCTACCTTGTAGACATGCCGCAAGGGTCTCGACAGTGTTTAATCCAGTTTTTGTGATGGTGTTATTCGGTTCCCAGGGGGACTAAAAAAGCTCGCAGCTTCTATCGACTCTGCGGTCTGGTGGACGTTTCGGCTGGACCTCCAGACTCGGCTACTCGCTTGTTCAGAACTAGACAATAGGTTGGTAAATGTGCTTAACAGCTGCGTGACAATACCAGCGCACGTCAACTCAATTGTCCTCTTTTTCTACCGCCTTGCAGAATGCCGGGTTAATCTTTTTGTAACTTACAATACTTTTTCTTCTCTCGCTCGTCTCATCGGCGGCGGCGCCTGTCTCCGTCTCCGTCTCCGTCTTCTTCTTCTTCTTGGGCTCTGGCCTTCCCTTCCGGTTAGCGATTTTTCCGGGAACGTCCCACTTTTGTCAGCGGCCATTTGACCAATCGCAGCAGCCGCCTACAGCACGCGCCGCTGGGCCGGGTTCTATTTCAAGTCAACTTTATAGCACTTATAAACAAATGAAATACAGTATGTATTATATAATATCAGACTGTGGCTCCACAAAAGTTAACCATAGCAACTTGTTTCTATCTATCTATCTATCTAT
Organism: Thamnaconus septentrionalis; assembly: GCA_009823395.1. NCBI lineage: Eukaryota > Metazoa > Chordata > Actinopteri > Tetraodontiformes > Monacanthidae > Thamnaconus > Thamnaconus septentrionalis. The sequence goes on along the minus strand of CM020515.1, from coordinate 17,059,894 downwards.
CTATCTATCTATCTATCTATCTATCTATCTATCTATCAAATAACATATCTAACATCAGCTGTTGTTATGACTGAATCGCTTTCCTTACTGGTTGTTCTTTGCAGTGCTGCTGTCAAACAATGCCAGAAAACTGAGTTTCAAACTCATTTTAATCAACCTACAGTAGGCGGTAAACAATTTGGAAAAGGAGACAACATGAGTGATGGACGGTGCTCTGAATCAGTAGAGCGTTCACAGTGGAAAAACAACAACATAATGACAGGAAACAAATAAACCATATCTATGTTACCCAAATGAGTTTTTTGACACTTCCACCTCAATCAGATTTGCTTCCAAATTCACATTCAACCAAGAAGCATCTGCAACTAATTTATTTCACAGTCCTGTGCATCAAATAAATCAATGGAACGACTCCTTGCTTGCATATTTGCCTCAATGACATGCAAATTGATGCTACTTTGTACAACAAAACAACCCCAAACATGCTCCAAAACACAAAACAGCCAGGTGAGAATGTTGACACTGGGAGCAACAAGGCTGCCTAGGCAAGGTCCGGAGGTTGCTTAAGATAGGAACATGCTCTTGTTGGTTGTTGGTGACAAAGTACAGGTTTTTGGTCACACTCATTTGTGGCTCAGTTATAAAGGAGTGCGCTGAAATATATCAATTAAAAAAAAAAAAAAGACTACTACTGTGTGTGCGATTCATACTGACGAAACAAGAATTGCCTACATTATATAAACAATAAAATTGATATAATAATTTATTCCAAGTTCACCCAGAGTAAATAGTGAGTAGCTATACTAACAAGACTTGCCGCTAGATGGTGCTGTATACCCATAATGTCTGTGACAGAAAGAGTGGGGAAAATGCCCTGCAGCAACAACGCCTTGGTTTTTTTGAACGATAAAGTGCAAATGTTGTCAAATGTATTGTCCTCATAAAAATAAATAATAAAATAATTAATCTTTTAAGCGACCCCTTAAAAATGATAAAGACCTTTTTTGTTTCAAGGGTTTGACATTTGTCAGTCCAAGCAGCAAAAGGTTTTCAATTTGGTGGAGGAAGGCTTTAAAGGTACAATAGAGTCAACACCGTCATACAACACATCAAAATCACTAAAGCTACTGCAGCCACTGGCTGGGTGAGCTGCTAATCTGTCCTTTCTTGACCTAACGCGGCACTGCAGTCTCTGCCAGCGGCGTCTCCCAGCAGCGAGTAGGCGAAGTCATGCGTGCGGTGGACGGGACTGGATCCTATGGGGCTGCTCTGCCTGGAGCCGCTCAGAGGGCTCTGCTGCTGGCTCTGGAGGTGCCCGCCGCATATTGACGCGTTGACTCCTGAAAGGACCAGCGAGCTGAAGGTTGTTTGGTACTGCGACTGGCCAACTGGGGTGACGGAGGAATGGATGGGCGGCTGGCCGGCCGGCCGACCGCGCGACGGACTGGAGTCAATCTGAACACTTATGGAAGGATGGGAGTAGCTGGAGTTGCCCGGAGAACATGGTGAGTGAGAGATGCTCATGGTGGGAAGTGAGGGGTTGTAGGCCATCGGAGGGGACTGGCCAATCACGGGGATGCTACCGAAGGCGGAGCTGAGGGCGGCGAGGGATGGAGCTCGCTGAGGATGCTGCTGGTGGCTCATGTAGGGAGAGTTTGGAGTCGTCCTGGAGGTTTGGAAGATCCCGCATGGACTCTGGAACCGGTGTCCCGCGGGGCCGTCCCGGTCTGAGCAGCACAGGTGCAAACAGGACGACATGGGGCTGGAGGAGCGCAGCAGGGAGGGGCTCATCGCCTGCGAGGGCATCCTGCTGCAGCCCCACACGTTCCTCGGAGGGTGGCTGATGGCCTGGTGATGGAGGTGCAGCCCGCTGGGGATGTTCAGAGGGCTGTGAGGCTGCCAGTGACCCGCAACACTCACAGTGGGACTGGGTGCCACCGGCGAGGAGTAGGAGTAGGAGGAGACCGGAGGGCCGCAGTGAAGCATGGCCACAGGGCTTGGGAGGAAGTGGATGATGTCGTGCAGCCGCTTGGCCAGGTTGGAAACTTCCTGGTTCAAGTTGTTCACCTGAGGAGAAAGAGTTTTTTCTTAAAAGTAATATCAGTAAATTGTTCATTTTTTTAATCATGTTTATATTATATTAGATCAAGAAATTGAATGGAGAAGTTTATTTTGGGATAAATTTACTTGGAATTGGGATTATTTATTTAGCTATTCATGACTTTTCCATAGTTTGCCCACAGCGTGTTCGACACACAACTTTTTCTTTTTTTTTTGGACAAGAATAACAAAAGGTTGATAACTAATTCTTGTGGTTTAAACCCAACGTTCACTGCACCTCTTTGCTCAGTTTGCTGATGCTCTGCCTCACTTCCTCCGTCTCTGCCAGCAGGCCGGAACTCACTTGGAACCGATCTGAGAAAGCAGGAAAGTGGGAATAGACAAATACATAATTTTCTTCCTTTTTTTCTTTTTCTTTTTCAGGCATGCATAGTTTACTAAAGATATTTTATAATAAATCTCCTTGCAGGCCCCAGTCATCCTGGACATTACCTGCTGCATTTGTCCTCGCTTGGCTCTGCTCAACATTGAACTGAAAGGTTTGACTGTTGTCCTCAATTCCATCCACAACCCTAGCAGGGATATAGATGAGTGTTAAATTATTTCAGATAAAATTCAGCAATACAGAGTCCAGAAGCAGCCAGAGGGTCACCTGGGGCTCAGGCTGAGGGGGCTGGCACATGGTAGGGTTGACATGAGGAGCTTGGCGGGCCGGTGGCTCAGGTCACCGTTGAACCTGGCAGAAGGGGACATCTTCAGCTCCTCATTGGCTGGTGGCTGAGGGGAGGGGCTGCGGCCTCGGCCATCCTGCACGGGCACGCGGCAGAAGCGCGCGCTGATGGGACGCAGCTCCTCCCCCAGCAGAGGGCTGAGGCGGGGCCGGCGTGCCGGGCTGGCAGCGCCGCAGAGCAGAGGCACCCGCCTCAGCTGGGACTGTCTCACGTATTCCTCAGGTTCCTCGTCATCGGCTTCAATGATGAAGGGGAGTTTAAGGTCCATAGAGGAATGTCCCTGAGGAGACGACGGATATAGAAGTTATAATGCCAGTTACCTACTGGAAAGGATATTTATTTTACCATAGTGTCTCCAACCAGTCAGTGGGCTACTCAACTCCCCTTGCTACAATTGTCCACTTGCTTATACCTCCACCAGGTGAGTGACAACCCAGCCAAGTTTTGGTTCAGACCTCCTTGCTTTTAGCCCCGTGCAAAATGCCAAAGCATCACTTTTAGCAGAAAGTCAAGAGCAAATCTTGTTTGAAGGGGGATGTAAACAGTGTAGAGCAGATATGCTGTGGACATCAACCATATGGTTTTAACTCTGATAAACCAATGGGTCTAATATGGGAGATTCAATCGAAGGCACTCATACCTGAGACAACCTTGAGGACCACGGAGACTTTTTCACCCCCTGAAGATTCAATGAGAAAAAATAATTAGCAGCATGATTCACAAACACAGAATCAAGTGACTCACCAACCCCTCAATCTGACCCCCCCCCCCCCTCGCCCCACCCCCATCCCTTTACTGTAGTAACAGATGTCTTACATCAGCCTCGCAGCCCTCTCTGAGGTTGTAGGTGAGGTTGTGGTGAATGTCGGAGCTGAAGCGGCAGCCGTACTCTGGGTACAGCTCGAGGACCTCCCGCAAAGCCCGGACACTGATGTGCTGCAGGTCACAGTAGGTCAGCGCCTTCACGTCAGCGTTGGTCTTGATCACCTGGTCGTGCTCCGGGATGTCGGCACCGATGAGGTCCCCTTTACCTGGGGAAGGAGGGTGGAACATCAGGCACACATGCAGCAAGTGGAGAGAAGCCAGAAATCTTATGAGTGCACGCTGACCCAGGATGGCCTGCACCATGCCGTCTTTCAGAACCTCCAGGGAACCGGAGCAGACAAAGTAGTTTGCCTGCAGGGCGTCTCCGTGGCGTATGAGGAACTCCCCCGGTGCACAGAAGGAGGTCTTGATGTGCAGGGAGAGGGAGCGCAGGCACCCTCTGCTGGCACGCTCAAACACAGGGAGCTGCAGGATGTCCTTGTTCAGGTGCATGGCGATGTCGGCCCGCAGTTCGTCCGGGAAGTCGTGCAGGAGCTGACAAGACAGAGGAGCAGCGAAGGGGAATGAAACAGTGGACAGGAAAGATTTCAGGATGCACTTTAGCAACAAGTACAGAGATGTTTTATTTGTTTGCAAGGGGACGAGACCACGGTGGTCTCAGAGGACGTAATCAACACCTGTAGCCCAACATCTTAGTGCCCTTTGTGACATCACAAATAGCTGAGAAAGAAATCTGTGGCGATAAATTATCAGTGGCAAAGAATCAGTGGCTCTTGATACAAATATACATTAAAAAAAAACCCTGTTCACAAAACTGAACAGTGCAGCGTCTAGCTTTAAGACACACTCACATGATGTACAATCTGCTCACTTTAACTGGGTGTCAAAGCCTGCAAGCTTTAAAAAGAAAAGTAAAAAAAAAGAAGAAGCAGCAAGTGTCTTTGTCTGTTACCTCCAACACTGAATCACTTATATTCAGACGCTCAGGGGCGAGGGTGTTGATGAGCCTATTCACTGGTTTTCATCTCCTGTAATTACAGGGAATGGCTCCTGGATTAGTGGCTGCTGCTGACACCAAATTCTATTTGCAACATCAGTGGTGTCTGCTTGCGGACATACAGTAGTACAACCTCAGAAAACGTGAGACGGCCCACATTTCTAGGGCCATTTCACCACCTATCGGACTGAAAAAAACCTCTAACTTGAAAAAATTCTTCTTGGGATCCGATCACGAGCACGGTGGATCCGGCACTCACCTCGTTGGTGTTGATGCCGTTGTTGACCGACCAGGTGGCCTGGAAATACTCCAGCATCCTCTGCTTCAGCTGCTGAGGCAGCCGGTGCACCCGTATGAAGTCCTTCAGGTCCTTCATCCGAGTGTGGTAGAGTGAGCGCCGGGAGTACATGCGCTGGATGATGGCCGTCACGTTGCCAAAGACCACCGCATGCATCAGAGCTGCAGATGGGTGGGTGGGTGGCGGGAAAACAGGGGATTAACATGATTATGAAGGAGATTGTGGGGAAAAAAAAGTTGATACGCAAACGTGAGACTCACCGCCCATGAGCATGATGCAGATGGAGAAGATCTTCTCGGCGTCCGTGTTGGCGCACACGTTGCCGAAGCCGACGCTGGTCAGGCTGCTGAGGGTGAAGTAGAGGGAGGCGATGTAAGCGCTGGGTATGGAGGGTCCGCCTGCCGTGCTGTTGATGTACGGCGCCTCCAGACGCTTCCCCAGCTCCTGCAGCCAGCCTGGCCGACAAAGAGTGACAGCACATTTGGGACTTTGCAAAAAACTTTTTAAAAAATTCATTTCCCTCGAGTCAGATTCACGGGACGACCGTGCCTCCGTAGGTCAGTGATGTAATGATCGTTTGCTGGTATAATGTGGAAGGGTGATATAACGCTGATTCCTCGCGTGTGACAGGCGCTGTTTCGAAAACGAAGCCCAGGCATTCGAGCGTGAGTGACTCACTGCACCAGCCAAGTTGGAGACAGAAAGTTGACATGTCTCACTAGAGGCCAAAACGGCCGAAAGAGCAGGCCCCTGTTTTATACATAGTTATCCCACTATGGTTTGCCAAAGTGAACTCCCCAGCCCGGTGCCGGCCCCACTCATTAGCAACGCTAATGTTAAGCTCATGTGAGACACAGTTTAGAAGAATTCTAAACATGTTGTGTTCTGGTTCCCCTTGACAGATGAATAGTGCGGATCAGCTCCACAAGAGTCTGTGATGGAGAATAAACTATTTAAAAAGTTGTACAATGTGTGACCTTTACACTCCGTGATGTTCAAAGTGTCTCGCAGACACGCAGATGCAAAGAGAAAAAGCACTCACCGATTTCCCAGGTAATGGGGTCGCTGCTTTCTATCTCCTGGCGCCCGATGACGTACCAGACGCAGGCCATCCAGTGGGCGAGCAGAGCGAACACAGACATGAGCAGGGTCAGGACCACGGCACTGTACTGGGAGTAGCGGTCCAGCTTCTGCAGCAGGCGCAGCAGGCGTAGGAGGCGAACCGTCTTCAGCAGGTGAACCAGGGAGGTCTGGATGCGGAGAGAGCAACACGGTGGCCCTCAATAATTTTCTCCATGATGAAAGTTCATTCTTTACCTCGTTTCAATGCTAAGACTCATAGTTTTAGAAATAAAATCAACACTCTGTGACCCTTTGCTTCTGTCCACCTTCCAAAGATGGAAAGTCTGACAAAGCATCAATTGAGGCAGGGAGCGAAAACTTTTCTAAAGGGAAACTGTAAACAGAAGGCTAATTATTTATCAATTCACTGGAGATCTTAACTCTGGGAGGAAGCTCTGCTGAGGTTCAGCACATGAAATAAAGATTTAAAAATAGGTTTAAATTGGGGCTTTTGGGAAAGGAAAGTCATTTCCTCCCCGCCAACATTCATTTATTGTCTTTTGATGCTCTCATCTGAGCTGCACGCAATGTCGATGTAATTGGGAAGTAGTTGAGCTTTTTTTTCACTCAACAGAAATCTTGAAGGATGGATTCAAATGCAAGTCTTTGTTTTGCGCGGTCGGTTGCCCCGGGCGACACGAGAACCAACACACAAGCCCTGCTAGTGTTCACATGGAGGATAAAACTGAGCAGGCAAACAAGGATGCTCAGTGAAGTGGCTGAATATAAAGAGATAATCATGTCCAGTCAAACGCTCGGGAGAAGAGGAGGAAGAAAAGAAAAGAAAAAGAAAAAGAAAACACTAGTGGTCTTCAAGATTGGGCGGCTGATAGCAAAGTGCTGGTGGAGGTGTTATGAGAAAGTTTGTCGTCGTCACTCACCACGGTGACGTTGAAGGCATAGAGGAGGTCGAAGGGCAGGGCCGCGATCAGGTCCACAAAGAACCAGGTGGTGCAGTAATGAAGGTAGATGGAGCGGCTGTCGTAGACCACCTGACCCGACTGACTCACGTAGGTGGTGCAGAAATTCAGGATGATGTCTGGAAAGGAGCAGAGAAAAAAGAAGGTTTTTATTTTTAAAATCTATCTATATATCTATCTGTCTATCTATCTATCTATCTATCTATCTATCTATCTATCTATCTATCTATCTATCTATCTATCTATCTATCCATCCATCCATCCATCCATCCATCCATCCATCTATCTATCTATCTAAATAGATAGATAGAAAAATGTAAAATAATTTCCATTTATTGTTACAAAAAATGAAACTACAGGTGGTATTTTCTTTCTTTCATTCCATGTCTGATGGTCTTTTGCAGAGGAAATCTCTGTCTCTCTAGCCTTGTGTGCGTGCTGCCATTGCACTGCAGAAGCGAACGCACGTGAACTGAAAGCAGGAAAGCTTCAGGGACAAGAGGACAGAACGGGCAGCACGCGGCAGCTCCGATTCAAAGCTTTTAATTAAAAACTATGTGCGAGTTGTTGCCGGGGCTAAATTGGAGGCGTCATGCAGCAGGTGAGATCATTTTTGGGGCCAGAAATATCGTTCCTCGGTCTCCCGACAAACTTGTCGACAGAACTCAAGTGGGGCTCGTGACAGATGTGCCATTACACCTTTTTCGGAGAGGTGGGAAGGAGGGGGGTCGGAGGAGAAAAAACCCAGAGAGGGATAAAGTGAGAAATCTAATTATGATTGGTAACCTGGGGCAACGGAGACACTCTGAGTGGGCGAGAAAAGGTGGGAGGTTTCAGTACGGGTGAGCCATTGCCAGGGAAACCGTTGCAGCTGCACTGAAGAATATATTTTTTCTTTTTTACTTTCTGCTTTTCAAGAGAACGCTGTGTCTTTCTGACGGTGCTTCGAAAGCTTCCAACACAAAAGGTCAGCGGCGGCTGTGCAGCGTGCAATCAGAGTAGGAGATGTTAGTTTAAAATTATAGAGTCTCGAGCCAGCAATTATCACACTGAAAGGCTACAATCGCCTACAATCTTTTGTTGTCTGGCAGCCCTTGTGATTTCATTTCCAACGACTTTCTCTTCTTACTACAGTGAGTCCCACATAACACCCATTCTCAGGTCTTTATTTTCCATCCCAGACTGCAGCAGAGAAGCCTCCCATGATTGATGCTGCAAAAAAGAACAACAAAATCCAAGAAATCCAGAAAACTGCACATTTAGCCCTCTGTTTGCAGCCTCCCCTGAAGACCCAAAAGTTCAACAGTGAATTTGGAGCTGGGAATCATGTGGCACACATGAGATGACAATGTTGCAATGAGAGGTTCAGTGGAACGGGTCACTAACTTCCTGCCAACACTGGCACTTTGTTGGATCATCAACATGTTTGGAAGGGGGACAAAGATGTGGCGGTTCTCAGAGGGTGGAGCCAACACCTGGCCAGGGGTGTGTTCACTAACCTGGGCAGTGACAACCCTGATCATGGCCCTTTGCGACGTCACTAAGGGCCTGTATATCATTGTGTTTCACTGTTTTTTATGGTTCACTTCCAAAAAATAAAAAACAGGCAAAAGCAAAATAGCTAAAAGGTGGATTTTGCAGTAGTGAGCACCGAAATTAGGTTGTGGGTTCAACCCACGGGCCTGGGTCCTTAATGTGTGCAGTTTTCCGATGTCCTCCCTCTACCTGCGGGGAGTCTCTCCCGGTTCTCTGGTGTCCAAAAAACATTCATGTGAGGTGGACTGGGAACTCCCCGTGTGAGCGTGAGTGTGAATGGTTGTTTGTCTTTCTGTGTGGCCATGTGATGAACTAGCGACTTTTCCAAAGTGCACTGTATGACAGCTGGGATGGGCTCCAGCGAACCCTGATACCAACCCATGACTGTGAGTGCAGGATAGACAGACATAGAAGATGAAAAATAAGGTAGAGACAGGGACAAAGACACACAAGCCTTTTTGAAGTTGTCAAAATCTGAACCGAGCTTCCATTGTAAAAATAAAATGTGCCCTTGTCTCACCGATGATGAAGAGCATCTCCACCGCGATGTCGCTGCCGATGGTGCTGCGGCCGACGGCTGAGCGGTGGGAGCCGCTGCCCTCGCCGTGGCTGGCGAAGCAGATGTCGTAGGGAACGGTCACAGCCACGTAGAAGGTGGCCAGCAGGATGAGCCAGTCCCACAGGGCCTTAGAGACGCTGTAGTGGAGCAGGATGAAGCGTGACTTCTTCACTGCTGCCACCTTGTACTCGGGTGGCGACACTTTCTGGAACACACTCTGGAAGGGAAGAAGAAGAAGAAGAAGGAGAAGAAGAAGAAGAAGAAGAAGAAGAAGGAGAATAATAATAATAATAATAAGAAGAAGGGTATTGTGTCATCAGTTTTCATTTGCAAAGCATATTATCTGGAATGAGATGCTCATTCACTTCGCCTGACCACTGAGGCAGCACTTGCACACAGTAATTAGCTCAGCGGGAAAATTGCAGGAAATGGCACATTAAACACTTAGAACCGTGTGAATGTATGTTGACAAAGCAGCAGCTTCCTGAGAGGTTAAGAAGACAGGAAGTGTGTTTTTTTGGAGTCATAGTTTTTTGGTGCTACATTATGCTACAGAAGTGTCACTCACTCACTTTGTATTGTGTGCATTACAAACAAGAACAAAAGACTTTTGTTTTATTGGCCCATTTCAGTCAGTAATTGTGTCTGCCAAGAAAATGGCATCAAGACGCATAAATAAAATGATGGCTGAATAAGGATGCCCAATATTTCCATCACACTTTCATGGACTGCCTTTTAACCTTTGCTTATAAATTTCAGAACTGTTTTGATATTAAATGCCAGCAGAGTTCAGTTATGAAGACGGCGATCGGCTTTTTAATCAAATGCGGAGCTGCCAAATGTCTCCTGGCAGCGTCTCCCAGGTGATTAAATCCTGTTTGCGAGGTGGATGTTGTTTGCACTCACGTCGGTCAGGGTCTGCTTGCCTCTCTTGTTGAACAGGTTGGTCACATGTTGCAGGAGGCTCCGCCCCCTCTCCCGCGACTTGGCAAAGTGGGACGTGCCGCTGTTGTCATTGCACCGGCGGGCGCCCTCGACCATACCTGCACATGTGGCCACGGAATGCATTCATGGATGTGACAACATGATTTTCAATTATTTCTCTACTTTTACGTTTGTTTGTTTTTACAGCGAAGCCTCACCGTCCGCTCGGCTGTAGTGACGGCTGCTCTTCCCGTAGGACTCAGTGAGGTCTTTGAAGGACAGGAGGAACAGCACCACTTCACCTTTCTCGTTTTTGATTGGAACAATATCCAGGAGGCACCAAAACGCATTTCCTGGGGATTTTTTAGAAAAAAAAAAATCTAAATCAGCATCAACATTAATATAAGTACTGCTACTGTACATTGATAAATCCACCAAATTTTCATTTGGATAAGGTAATTTTTTTCCATTATATTTGTTGCCTTATCCATCTTCACGAGAACCCAGTCTGTAATTGTTTCAATCTTTTTAGAATACGATTAGACCAATCGGCATCCCTCATGGTGGAAGAGGCAGTGGCTGTGGGCGGGATTTATTTGGAATATGATCTAATAAAATCTAATAAGATGGGTTTGTTGCATTCTGGCTCACCACTACACATTTTGTAGAAAACATTTGCTTGCACTGTATGAGACAGACAGGAAGACTTTCCAGTGGCTTTGACGCACGGCCCTCCCCCACACACAACCTCACCGTTTTTCCGGTAGAAGCACACCTCCCCCTGGTACTCCTGCTGGCCCTCCAGGGCTTTGTCCACCTCCTGGATCAGGCTCTCGTTGGTCTCGGCCCCGTGCAGGAAGCCGCAGGTGCAGGTCTTTTGCATCACCTCCGTCCGCACGAAGCCGGTCAGCTCACAGAAGCCGTCAGAACAGTAGACGATGGGGTGGTCGTGGCGACCCTGGGCATTTCCCAGCAGGAAGTTGCTGTCTGCGAGGAGCGGGAAGGGAGAAAACAAGGAAGCAGACCAAAAAAATGTTTTTTAGGCTGTCAGAGCTGTGAGATACCAGAGAAGCACACTGTTCTTTTTTTTTATTCATATTACTCCGCCCACTATCTATCTATGCCCTTTTGGGGCATAGACTCCTGTATATCGAGACACAGCTGAGACTGCCATCGGTCCAGATGAGAGCCCTCCCACTTCCCACCTCAATACACAATGCACTCCTTCGCTTATTCATGCTCATCTGCTGAGATGCTGCACATGGTCGAGCTTCCTCACCAAAGAAGCCACCGTCAGCCAATCAGAGCAGGACCTCCTGACTTCCGGTTGGTCATCACTGCCAGCAAACGGACTGTACGAACCTCCTGACGGCCTGAAAGCGACCGTTGTTCACACGTTTGAGGCCAGTCAGTTGCCGCTGCTCCACCTCCACTTCTTGCACTATCATCTCAATTAACTTTGTTCTCCACGCCGCAATATCCGTGACATTTATATCATGACAGATCAGGGCCCACAAATCTGTGCGTGTCTTTGAAGCATATTTTTGACCTTTAGATTGATCCGCTCTTATACAACAGCGGACGTTTCCCATGGGACAAGTTCTGCATGTGGGGGATTTTGGTGGTGGTGGTGCTGCTGCTGCTGCTGCTGCTGCTGCTGCTGCTGCTGCTGCTGCTGGTGGGAGCTCATGTGGATGAGAAACAACACGTGACGACGTGAAGAGCTTTGTTCCACCAACTCAGACAGAATGCTCGGAAATAAAGCGTGCCCTGTTTAAAAGACAGTAGGGTAAAAAAAAAGAAAAAGAAGTTGAAACGTCTTTTGCTAAAGGCTCCGAGGCTGAAGTCATGCCAGGCGGGAAGTGTGGGCGGTGAGGCGGAAGAAATTATTCCTGAAACTAGAGTTTGACAAAGTACAAAAGTTAAACTCTGTGATGTAGCCAGTGTGCATCTTAAGTTACGTAACTCTCGAATTAAGCAGTAGAAAAAATCCAGAAAAAGCATCAATATTAATTCATGTTCACGCCTGAGTTGTATTGTGAGCAGGAACTCTTCTGGAAAATTTCTGTTTGACTGTTTTTCTGCAAGACATTCTGCACGACGCCTGTTTTAATAGGAGCGATGCTTCGTTCAATCAAATAAATCTGGGTTTATGTCAACTGCGGGAGACCCGCTGACAGTTTAGCTCACATTCATCCTCACAGGGGGAGAAAAAAAAAGACAAGCTCCAAGAAAACAAGAGGTGTTTTCTTGCAGAGGACGTGATGCTAATGTGTGAACCAACTATAGAATAAAGACAATGTTTTCTACATGTTGCCAATTTAGTTAATCGCATGGCAAACTAAATTAATATGCGTTTATCACTTGTGTCACCATAGTGATTCGCTCACAGAGGACGGAGAGTGTGAGTGAGTGACAGAGAGAGAGAAGAGAGAGAGAGAGAGAGAGAGAGAGAGAGAGAGAGAGGGAGAGGAGAGGAAGAACATCTGGCAGTAGTGCAATTTGCATTCGTGGGTTACCAAGACAATATAACAATTGAAATACAGGCACAGCACAAAAAAAACAAACAATCAATATTGGTCTTTTTCTTTTTTATTGTAAAACTAAAATCTTTGTTAAAAAAGCTTTGATTGTAAATGTATTTCTTGGTAAATTCAAAATGGTTATTACAGAAAATAGAAAATGGGGAAACTTTGGCAATTTTTCAAAATTTCTGTTGGAGATTTTCTTCAAAAAGCTGCTTCCTTTCCTTTTCGTCGTGTCCACACTCTCAGCGACTCGCCGCCGTGTCAGCGCTTGTGAGACAAAGGAGAAAGCAATACAGACGTCGACAATCGACGTGAAAAAGGTTGTGGACGAGGGCCGATTGGTGCAGCTGCACACAAAACACCGTGTAGCTGACGATGAGAACGGCTTTTGATAGAAGGGACTTGAACAAACACTCTTGGCCTTCGATTCAGCAGAATGATTCCTTTGCTTGACCTTTGACCCAGCTTTCGTTCACAGTCACTCTGAAGACATTTGTGTCTCACGTGTGTGTGTGTGTGTGTGTGTGACCGGGGTTACAGGCAGCTCTTGCTGTTGTTGACTTGTCGTTTACTGTGTTAAATTTTACCTGCAGTCTAATTGTAAGAGGAGTGACGGCGAGACAAGCTGGCTGAAGACAACTATCGCCACATCGGCACTAACTCCTTCACATCCTTTGCATTTCACTGTTTCATCACAATTACAACCTTAAAAAGAAGAAAAAAGGTTGGTGAAGCACCAACACATCTGCCGACGCCCAGCACTGAATATATTAATGTAGCAGAGAACCCAACCAGCTGAGACCTTCACATAAACAGCATAAAAAGAGACATGAATTCAGTTGACTTTTAATTACTGCAGGGGGGAGAAATGAAGATAAAAGTTCCCATTTATCATTCCATAATTGTGTCACATGAAATGCTTTCTGCTGATTTTTTATTTTATTTTTATTTTTTCAAAAGCGCTGAGGAGCTCAACAAGTGGCTCCTCAGTCCCAATATTCCATTCCGGACTTCAAAATCCCTCTGCATGGTCTGGCTTCCTGTCACCAGTAACCACTCACACAAATCAGACGTCACCGTCTGAAAGTGGGTTGCAAAAGAGCCAAAGGCTAAACTCCTAAAAGCTACAGTGGCCTTGAATGGCAGGGTAGCCGTTGCCGACCGCACTGTTAAATCTAATAATGTTTATTTTCTCTTAAGGGGGAAGTGGTGGGGCAAAAAAAAAAAAAGTTGACGAGACAGTGAATGCACCACACTGATTGTGTGTCGCACAAAGACCCACAAAGGAGAACTTGCATAATTAGCACATCCGTTCAGAAACCAACACAGAATGTTTTATTTACGCGACAGTAGGTCATTCAAGGGTGCAGAATGGAGACCACCTGGGGTGCAGAAAGTAAGTCCACTTACGGGTGCCATCAAAGTGGTTGGTGATGGTGTCCAGGAAGGTGTTCTGTGGAGCGAGGAGCCCCTTCATCACCGGCATCTCGACCAGCTGGAGAAAAGCGCCACAGACTCTCAGGCGGCAGCGGCGGCAGCTTCCATCAGCTCAGAAGATCTCAGAGCAGCTCCACGGTGGAGCTCTCGTGAAGACGTCTCACAACTTTTCCTGGGGGAAATCTCACCCTCTCATCCAGACAGCAGGAGGAGGAGAAGCAAAAAGATGGAAAAAGAAGAAGAAGAGCCTGGAGGTGCGGTTCAAGTTGTGTCCTGAGGAGCTGCTCTCAGGTTCTCGTCCCTCTGTCAGCAGCGGCATCACTGCCTCAGTCTCTCCTCGCTCAGCCTGACTCCTCTCTCACCATGCTGCCTGCCGTCTCCCTCTCTCCCTTTCTCTCCATCCTCCTCCCTTAGTCCCTCCCTCACACAGAAGCCCCAACTACCCCCCCCCCCACCTCCACCCATCCTGCACGCTGGGTGCTTATTACTCTTCTCTCTCATCTCCTTTCAGACTCACAACTGCTCCTCCTTCCTTCTCGCTGTGAGCACGTGCAGTTGGAGACCAACTCATCTGATCCGTGCCTGCGTCCTTTCACTTCCCTACATCCACGCCTCAGGGTGCTGATCATTAAAAATAATAAGTGCAAGACTCAATATGGGGTAAGGCAAAAAGGTCTTACGATGAGCTTGATGTAGTCAGCAGCTCTGTAGGGCAGAAATAAATAACTAGATCATTGAACAGACCCATGATTGGGTAATTTAATAACTGCACATTATCTTGGTCCAACACAGTACAACCTCAAGGAACAACGAGGAGCGAAACACCAAGCGAAAATATCCATGAGAAAAAAAATACTCTGCAATTAGATCCAACACACTGCGATTCAAAGGGCAGACTGGTGAGTAAAACAGCTGAACTGTCTAACAGTCTTTTAATTAGCAGAAGAGAACGCAAACATTTCTTCACTTTCTGTCTCTGTTCACTATCATACCAGCACCATCTTGTGGTGTCTTTACTCTCGCGATCTGATTCACTCTGAGCTGCTCACTGGAAGGATTCAATGCATTGATTAGAAGAAAAAATCCCATAAAAAAAAAAACACAAAGAAAAAGAAAAAAAAAAGCAGATCAGAGACATGAAAGATCTAACTCGCCCTGACTGGTGAAGTGACAGGAGAAAGTCATTTATCACATTTAAGCCATGGAAAAGAATAAAACAAACAAGCAAACAAACTAAAAAAAGGTTGGACAAAAGAAACTGAACGTCAGGAAGCAACCAAACAGCGAAGGAGCAGCGAAGGTTTGACAGACTTCTCCCTATTGCTGTCACACATAAGTGAATTGCCGGTGCATTAAATCAGCACTGCACCTTTGTGACATTAAATTGATTTTTTTTTTTTAGTACTTACAAGTGCAATGAAAACTCAAGTCATCATCCCACAACAGAGAAGACATCTGAGACACATTGTGGGTTCATTCTACTTGGTTTTTATTACAGCACAGAGCCTTTAGTCATCAGATATTTACAATATTGCACAGCTTTGTAATATTGTCTCAACACTCCAAGAAAGGCACAATTGAGAAAAGAAGAGCACACAGGTGCACCTATACATAAAAATAAATACATAAATAAATAAAAAATACAATGATGAATGTACATTTTGTTCAAACTCACCGAGGCAGTGAGTTTTAATCCTACAGAGTCCCACCACAGTGAGGTCATTAGCTGAAAGCAGCCAGCGGCGTCGTGCCGGAGGCGTCGCTCCGTCTCCTCCAGGCCAGACGCTGCTCCGCCGTCCTCTTGCCCATGGTGAGGATCCCCGCCGCCTGGTTCCTGGAGCCGTGGAGGAGCTGCTGCAGGCGGCTCTGCAGCCGCTGCTCCTCCTCCAGCCCTCCTCGCTTGCCCAGGGTGAGGATGCCGGCGGCGGCGTCGCTGCCCTGGGGTCCCACCGCAGCCTGGCCGCCGTAGCGGCACAGCAGTATGTAGAGGCGACAGGAGCGCGGCGACGGCAGGCTGCAGCACTCGGACACGCTGTGAGCGTCGCAGGCCAGCTGAGACAGCAGCAGCATCAGGACCAGGGGGAGAACTTTCTGCTGGACACCGCAGACAGAAGGTGCTCAGGGAACTCTGGTGCATGCTCAGGTGTTTGTTGAGCTAATTTAAAGGCATTTCTGTGACTTGCCTCTACATTTGTTAATATATTCAGATTTTTGTTATATTGAAGTTATATTTAGATTTCTCAACTTGATGCTTCATGATTGTTGCTATGAATTTAATGACATCAGAAGTTGGAATAGAACAGCTGTTTCCACTGAAATTATTATTTTCTATGCTTATCAGTTCAGAATCACTGCAATATAATATAAAGCAACAAAACACTATATGTAATTATGAATAATATATCTAATAATTGTGCAGATATCAATTATATTTTATATAACAAAGTACATTATTTCCCATATAGCTACAAATATAACAATTATTTAGCTGTGAACAATTCTCAGAACTGATTATGCAAACATTCATTTTCATCATTTAAAACTAACATTTAAATCAAACAAAATAAATTAATGATTGACATCTATAAAAGATAAATGTCACTTAATCTACACATTCTGTAATAAAAATCAAATGCATATTAATCAGAATATATTACAACGTAACCGGAAACAGAACTCCCATCGATTTGTTATTAACCGTTTCACTCAAACAAAAATCATCACTTTTTGGCTTGATCGGATATTTAAAAAGTCAACATGCTCGTACCTTGCTGGACATCCCGTCTTTCTGGAAGTTGCAGGAGAACCACGTCATCTTCTGACCTGCAGTGGCAAAAGTCATCTGCTCTTCTGGCCTCCCGGCTGGAGAACAAGTGGCCTTTATATGGTTGTGTGACGTCCATGTCAGCGCCACATACACACACAAAACCCCCGCACCAACAATCCTCTTGTTTCCTGCTCGTTGAGAAGTGTCGCTGACTGCCATTAATTAGCCCCCTGGTGTCGGATCATCTCCCCGGCTCTGCTGCGGCCCTTTGACGGAGCACAGGTATCTCTTTGTGGCAAAGGCTCAACGAGACATTCCATCATAATGAGCGGCCAAAATTAGTACACTGTGTGGCTGTATTAGCTCAAAATATAATAAAGAATCTCTCTCTATATATCAAGCTTTCTTGTTTTTTTTTTAACAACCACCTCTTTCAAAGGTTGTGCTAATTAGCTGACGTTGCTCATACAAAAGATGCCATGAAAACATGGTAACAGTGTTGTGCAATGGCCTCAGCATTCGCTGGTGACGTGAACGCTTGAGAAAATGAATGCTTTTAATTAAAGGGCCCAATTTGCAGTATTTGGATGAGTTCACACACAGTAAAAAGCACAAAGAAGTACAAAGCAAAGGTGCACACAAAAGTTTCCAGCTGGATGAAGTCACTAGAAATAAACAAGTCTAACTTTGAATGACAAGTCATGTGAGTGGCCAAAAGGCTGGGTAATTAATAAAGGAATTACTCCGTCATTGGCAGTTTGCTGTTTTACCACTAGATGCTGCTAAATTTCTAACAGTGGGCCTTTAAGCTGACAAGTTTCCATGCCTGCTGTGGTCACATGGCACGCTTCATAATGAGCTTACTGAGTGAGACCTCGCCCGTCAAAATGAATAAATAAAATCATTTAAAAGCAAATATTGACCCGCCGAGCGTTTTGCCCTCTCATCCCTGCCGTCATTCATTCGCCATCCGTTGCACTCATGTGGGAGGACAGTGGGCGGCGTTCAAAGCAGACACTTGACCCGTTGGCCGTTTTAAGCGGCCTACTTCTGGTTTTGTTTAAACCAGGACTTTGAATGAGGAGGATCGAACGCACGAGTGTCGCGAGCGATGAATTGAGCTTTTGTGCGAAGCTCAGTCGATGTCTTCAAAACTGGACGTTGAGGTAAAAGATAAACAACAAAGAGAAACCACTTTCAGCAGAGTGTCGGGCCAGAGGTTCATTGACGCCCCTATCCGACCCTGTTGAATAGCACATTTGCACAAAGTTCTAAAAGTCAAACTTGGAAGAGTAAATTAATGAGAGGAGGCGGCGTAAAGAAGGAAGCCAGCAGGTTTTTAATGTGCCACTTAAAAGGAGCTTTTACAGAATCCACACTCACTTCGCAGTGAAACACATGTCGGGTTCACAGCGATTGACCCTCGTGCGGCGGCGGCGCCAAAACCTGTAAAAACAACCCCTTGCCTATGCGCTCACACCACCTCTCCTGAACCGCACCGCCGGCAAACCAGGGTCAAATCGCACTTTATTTGAGGAAATGATGTTAAAAAAAAAAAGAGGAGAGAATTCTCAAGAGAACTAACAACAATTAGTCAGTCATTCATGTCTGTGTCTGCGAGGTTCATTATAGCAATATATGTTCCTTTCGTACACTTTACATACACTTTACATCTATATTTATTCATTTATTTACTTGTCTTTTTTTTCTTATTTATTGACAGCAGTACCATGACCTCTTGACCTCTTGCAGGAAGGGTCAAATATTCCCGGGTTTGTGATTGGCTGGTGAGCTCCGCCAGCTCCGGCCCAGGGGGCAAGCACGCACACACACACACACACACACAGTGAACCCCTGGGAAACAGATTAGGAGACCCTGTAGGAAGAGTCGCTGAGGAACTTAAAGCCTATGGAATGAATCTGAAGATGTGTGTGTGTGTGTGTGTGTGTGTGTGTGTGTGTGTGTGTGTGTGTGTGTGGATAGGGAAGGTCACAAACTGCAAATGGTGCGAGAACAGCATCCATGTGACATTCACGCCAGCAGCGGCAGCAGCGGCAGCGTCTTTGCTCGACGTCCTGCGGCTCCTCGACTGTGCTGAGATGATTTGAATTTTTTTTGGTGAGCCGCTTTCACTTTTGCCGGCTTGAAATGAACCACAAACCCGAGTTAAAGATGAAAGATGAGGACCGCTCTGTGTCTCAAAAGTGAGGGACAGGTGGGGGTGGGTGGGTTTAGTGTGAGCGTTAGTAAAACAAAGCTTAATAAAAACATGCCCCGAGTGGTGTCGGGAAATTTAAAAGTAAAAATAAAAGGCAAATGTGTGGCACCAAAGAATGCCAACGTGAGGTAAAGCCTGTGCCCACAGAGCCAGCGTTTGGACCAGGGTGTGAACCTGGCACCGCCCAGAGAGAGACACGCCCACCCATCCAGAGAGAGACGTCAGTGTTCCACTCGCACCGTCTTTGGGAGAGTCCGATCTTCTGGTTTCCTCCCTCGGGGCCTCCAGACGACCTTTAAACCTGCGTCTCGCTGCGGGCGCCACGGGTGCTCCTCCTGGTCGTCATCGTCATCTCTTTTTCTGCCTCGCTGGCGCCCCCTCTGTCTCTCCACTGGAAGGATTCTCTGTGGGCACAGGCTGCGGGTCAGCACGACCCCGGAGGGTCGTCGCCGGTCTTCTCCCTCTCTGGGACAGTGGAGCTGTCCAGGTGACCTGCTGCTGCAGCTGCTGCTGCGTCGCCCCCTGCTGGATGGCTCTGCTGAGGCATGGGAGGGGGTTGAGGGTAGGCTGGCGGCTGGAGGGGATGCTGCTGCTGCTGCGAGGGGATTGGCTGGAGGTAAGGCTGAGGTGCGGTCTGGCTTTGGAAAAGGTAGACTGGAGGGGGCGGAGCCTGCTGGGGCTTGGCAGAGAGCGGTGGCGGCGGCGGCTGCTGCTGATGCACGTGGGCGTGTTGCTGCTGCAGCTGCGGCAGCGGCGGCTGGTGGAGGGGATGGTGCTGCAGCTGCGGGGACGCCGCTCCGTTCTTGCTGAGGCCGCAGGACTGAGCGGCACAGTGGATCTGACGCAGCGTGTCCAGCGACTCGCTCTTGGCGTGTTTCAGCAGGTCGGCCTGGCCCTGAGAGACGCACAGGGGAGGGACACAACTCGGTCAACATTGAAGAGATGCACTTGAGTTGATGGTGACAAACTAATTAAAAACAACAAAAAAAAACCAGCATTTTTGGTATTGATTAATCCCTGATCTTCCACTTGATCCTCAGCATTTGGATCACAACTGCTATAAGAATAAGCAGTTGATGTAGATGTAAAGTAGATGTAATAATAATGATAATAATAATAATAATACTACGTTTTATGAATAATTCATAAAATTAATGTATTTCATATGCATACAGTTGGCAGTGGAAACAGAAATGTACCAAATGAATAATTACTGTATTTTAATTATTACTATTATTATTCGTTGTTTTTCTTCGCACTGCTCTTGATTCAAAGTCATACAAAGTCATGCAAACATATATAAATTCTCCTTCAATTTAATTTATAGGAATTAAAAAAAAAAAACAGCGAGTGCATTAACTTATAGCAGCCAGAAGGGGGCAGTATGAAGCCACTAATCCATGGCGCTTGGTTTCCTGCCAGCACCCACTGCTGCTCCTCTCTACTGGCCACTGATGCCGTCATATGGCCCGAACTAACGTTCGCTATTTGGGAGACTGCGCCGCACGGGGTCGAGCCGAGCCATATGTGGAGGACGGACCCGACTGAGACCTCGGAACCTGTTTTCAAACTGAGCAAACAATGAATGGACTTTGAAATATGCTCTCAAACTCTCTCATTGTTTGAACCCTGTTTGAACTTGAATTGACTTATTCCCTTTTTTAAAGGGCCAGTAGCATTGTGACTCTGTTCTTTCTTTTTTGAACATCTTTTGTTGACTTTGTCACTGAGGACGAGTCAGTTTTGAGGGTGACAATGTGTTTGTGATGACGGACGCGAGCCGAGGAGTCAGCTTGCCAAACTGAGTTAAGAAGTAATGATTGTCAGGCTGAGGCTGCACAGGACAGAGACTGTGGGAGGAGGTGGAGCTGCTGCTATCCTCTTTTCCTCGACGTCTCTGCTCTCCACAGCCCCGTCGTGCCTTCGCTTTGTCTGTTGGCAGGCGAGTTAAAAAAGCAGCTGCGTGCGAGACCTAAATGTTTCCCCGTCCCCCTGCCTCCACCTATCTCCCCCGCCTCCCGCTGAACTTCACACGGGGCCCGGCGTGACCCGGCGCTGACAGCTCGTTAAGCCAACATCCCCGCCAGGAGGCGGCGGCGGCGGCGGCGGCGGCTGACCCTGGTGTAGACTGAGAGAGGGGAAAGAGTTCCACAAGGCGGCAGCTGCGCTTTGACATGCTGCAGAGCGAGTGGGGGACCACCCCCCCTGCCCCACAGGTGATGATGTCACTAT
Source organism: Thamnaconus septentrionalis (assembly GCA_009823395.1). Lineage (NCBI taxonomy): Eukaryota > Metazoa > Chordata > Actinopteri > Tetraodontiformes > Monacanthidae > Thamnaconus > Thamnaconus septentrionalis. The sequence continues at coordinate 17,038,738 of CM020515.1, read as the reverse complement.
TTGGCAAGGGGCCTCTTTATTTTTTGCTTTCCTCTACCTGAGCTCATCCAGCACGCAAAGCACGAACATGAATAAGTCATATGTTTGGAGGGTTGGGATAAAAAAAGAGAGAAAAAAAATTATGTAAGTCATGACTCACCAGGCATAAAACAAGACAGCGAGAAGTCTGCTCTCGGCTGGCGCAGCCGAATCACGACGCCTATTGTGCTCGGGTGCGTTCACCCCTACAGCCGGCCTGAAGGGATGTTCGGGGGTCTTAAGTCAAGCAGAGGGAGGCAGCCAGCCACCCCCTGCCCCCTCCATCCTTACTTAATTACTCATCTCCCCCCATGTTTTTGAACCAGTCTCAATCAGGGATTTAAGTTGTAGTGATTGCAGGGGTCGTTTATAATCTCTGGCTTCCTAGACAAGCGCTGTCATAGAGGGGCCAAAATTAGGAAATGTTACCAATCAATATTATCAAATTTTCTGGAGAAACATATATAAACCTTATAACACCAACTGTTATTTCAAAAAATATGTACTTACTAAATATTGCAAAATAACTCCCCCAAAATTTGAATCTATCTGATAGAATTGGCCATAATTTCCTTTGCACATTCACTGGGTTTGCAAATGGTTCTGCTGTTCAATCTGATCCAATCAGGTTTTAAATTACTGGTTGTGCAGGTGAAGCCCTTCCAACCAATCACAAAAATGTTATCTCTGCCCGACAACAGCCACGGGCAATTCTTGGCTCAAACACTAGACACTAGACAATTCAAAATCTTGATTTCTCTTTCGATTTCTTTCTTTTTTTTTTTTTTGCCTTCCTTGCCCCGTCAGGAAACCAAACGACAAGCGCAACCGCTCGTTCTCCCTCATTCCCTCCTGCCCCATCGTCCATCGACCAATCAGGTTGCTTCCAGGCCTGCTGAGAAGCAGGACAGGCTGACAGGTGAGAGAGGCGGCGGGCGGCAGGTCCGGACGCAGCGGCACCAAATGTTCAAGAATCAGCTTCGGGTTCAGGAGCGAGCAGCGCGGTGGGAGGACGAGGAGCTGCGGAGGTCACGTGCACGCCGCCATGAGGATGTAGCTCACTGAAAAACTGGGGGATTAGGACGGGGAGGGGTTGAGGGGGTTGGGGGGGGCGGTAGCTGGGTGAGTTTAAGGTTGCACTGAATGACTGCATGAGGTCTGGATTAGTATTGAGCGTCCATCTGTTACGCTACTTAGGCATTTAGCCCAATGCCTAATTCAGGAGACTGCAATGAAGCCTAATTATGACTAATCTATTTTTTTTTTTTTTACCCCAAATAAAGCCGCTGTGTTGGCAGGAAAGAAATCAGGAGCAGAAATTCTGTCGACTCTGATCTGTTAGCAACAAAGTCCCTCGGCAACTGAGGCCTTCAGTCACTTAATCAATGAAATAAAAGTTCACTTAAAACTTAAAGGACTTCATTGAGGTTGTTTCTTGAAGCAGCAGATTCAAATACAGCAACAAACATTTTCCTATTCTGGCTTTCTTATGGACTAAAGGATTAACCACAATAATACAAACAGATTAAACCTCCTTTAAAAATGTCCTATATTATTATATTCAAATGTCTCTGTCCAGTCAATGAGTCCAATTACTTTTCAGGGAGTGGCACTGGAAACCATCCCTCCGTGATGTCACACAGGGCACTGATACCTCTCCACCCCCTAGCATGACATTGGTTCCTACCTCTGAAACCACTTTGTTTTTGTCTCCTTCCAAACACGTGGAAGCTGAAAACCCAGCGTTTTAGCGGAGGCTGTAAACAGAGGGCTAAAAGCGCCTCTTCCCTGAATATCTACACACTCTACAGATCCTTTACGAGCTGATGCTGCTCTGCTGGAACCCCGGGACCTGAGATACAGGTCTGACGATGGATAAAATGTGGGGAAAACAAACACCGGCAGCTCTCATCTTAACAATATATTTCTCTGCGCAAAAAGATGAAAAAAAAAAGGTCAACAGAAGTCAAACGGTAAAAACAAAACACCCGGGCGGAAGGTCATAAAGCCCAGGCAGCTTCTTCAGCCGCTATCAAAGCATCTGAGGGCGGCGAGATGAAACAATAACAATAATGATAATAACAACAGCGCCGTGCCCAAACAGTCCCTCAGTGCCGAAGCAGCAGCAGCAGCAGCAGCAGCAGCAGCGCTGCTTCTTATCAACTCCTCCTCCTCTTCCTCCTCCTCCTCTTCATCCCCCTACTCCTCTTCCTCCCCTGCCGCCTCCCGCCACCGCATTAGGCCGCCGCCTTATCAGCCTGAGTCAAGGATGCGTTTTGCTGAGCATCAGCGGCATCATAAACATCATCGTCTGAATCTGTGCTCAGTGTCTCTGGGGAGGAGCAGGGGGGTGGGAGGGGGAAGGAGGGAGGGGGTGTTTGTGCGAGCGGTGCAAAACAATCCTATCACGCCTTGCCAACACAGCCGCGGCGGCAAATAGAGGGCGGGCGAGGGAGCGAGCGAGAGAGAGAGAGAGAGAGAGAGCTGCATCTTGGAATCAACAGTAATTAATTAGGAAGATTTAGAGATTAGAGGGGAGGCAAACACAATTAGAGCCGAGCGCAGCTCTGTCAGGCACTTATGTTTAATCTTGACATTAAAAAAAAACCCCTACGAAACAAAACAAAACAAAACAGAGCAACAACAAGGCTGCTGCTGATGCTACCGCTAGCTGGCGCTCACCTTCAGCACGGTGATGTTCCAGGCGTAGCTCTCCATGGACTTCTGGAGCTTGCGGCCCTTCAGACCCTCCTTGGCTCCGATGCGGTGGAGGTCCTCGTGAAAGTCCAGGCCTGAAAGTGCACGTGCGTGCACGCCGTGGGAGTAAAGAAGGGAAAACAAACACGGTGAGCTCGCCAGTGAGGAAGTCAGTGTGTCTGACAGACAGACAGACAGACAGACAGACAACAGAAGCAGTGATGTTTACATGCAGAGCTTAATCGAGCTATGCTCAAAATTCGATTTTCTCGTCTAATGGGACTTCTCTCCTTGTCTCTGTATACATACAGCTGAGAAAATCGAGAATGTGTCCTCCTCCCCAACACTAGGGGGCAATATCAGTCTTTTGTGAGTGTGTTAATTTCCGGTTAACCTCTTTTGTTTTTGTCGCACAATAACAAAACAACTTTAGTGTGAGTGTGTGGTGGTAGTTTGAGCTCTTGTCTTCCTTTGGCTGAATTGCGTGTTTCTGCACGGTGAAAAGTTTTTGTGACAGGGAAGCAAAAAAGACAAACTTGGAAGGCACTCGGACAAACCTGCCAGATTTATCACAGTTAACTCCAGCTCAATTGCAGGAGTGTTTTGCAGGAGCAATGCAGCTGCAGATTCTCATCAGCACGGAAAACCGTTTGTTCAGCGCCGCCTCAGCAGCTCGGTGCAACGACGGCGGCCCCTCCCACCTCGGCCAAGCGTCGCAGCGCTAACGAGCTTAATTGAGGCGGCGCAGTCCGAGCTGAACTTAAATTGGTCCGTGATCAGGCTCCGGGATTTATTTAGCCCTGGCAGAACCATCAGCTAATCCTCCGGGCTTGGAGAACAAATTCGTCCCGCTCACCTCGAGTCACCTCAGCCTCGATCCTGCGGGAAAGACGCTGATGTCATGAAAGCTGGTGTTGCCTCAGCAGGAGGGGAACCTCGGCTCAGAGTGGGAGCCTCGCTGGAATAACAAACGCTAAAGTTTGCTGCACGGACCATAAAACCGCGAGAGACTCAATTAATTTCCGATGTCGTCGCTCGATTGTGTGGGTAAACGCATTTAAAGGAACATCAGTCTCCTTCCATCGCATTCATTCAGAGGGAAATCACTTCATCTTTCACTTCGGGCCTCGTCTCACATCTTCTGAGACAACCTTCATGGAGAAGCGTCGCCGATTTCCTTGCCTTTAGCCGCATCAAACGTATGCAAATATCACTGGGGCAACTTGACACCGCTGCACGTACATGTGTACGTTGGACTCGCTTCCACAGCGGCCCTCGGGGCTTTCGTGCTCCAGAGGCAAACACGGGAGGAGGAAGGGGCTTGGAGGGTGGGGAGACACTCGCACGCACACACGCTGGCGTGCATCAAAGGGATAAACATCGGAGCGGGAATGATGTGCCGGTGATTCCCATGAAACGAGGCGGATGGTCGGATCATCGCCGGGAAACAAACTGTTGCTGCTCGACCTCAGAGTTGCACCGACCAGCGCCTCGCCTGCCGACTTCATCTTGTAGTCCGGGCGGGAGGGATGAACTGAACGATGCCGAAGGTGGCGGCACGACACGGCAGCGGCCTCTCGGTTTCCAGGCCGCCCCCTCCGCCACCACCACCACCACCGCCATCGCCGCCCCAGCGGTCACACGGCAGCTTTAAACGCTGCGGCTGTGAAATTGCAGCTGATAAAGATAATGTGATCCCCCTTTGCACGCAGCCAAAGAAGGAAATTGGATAAACACAGTTAAAGTGACGGGGAAAACGAGGTGTTTTCTTTCAGGCTACACACACACACACACACACACACACACACACACACACACACACACACACACACACACACACAGACACAGTCTTTGCAATGGACAGGAAGCAATTTTGCAAGTGTAATGAGTTCCGCAAGAGCACCTCTTACACCCGAAACACACACACACACACACACACACACACACACACACACACACACACACACACACGGAGAGACAGAGAGACTCGCTGCAGCCAAACAAGCAGAAAAGTAGCTGCTGACAAAATCCAGCAGGGTGTCCAAACAACACCTGGCAGCGAATGAAATGTAAGAGGTGGAGACAAAGACGTTGCATCCGGACGAATCAGTGTTTCATTTATTTGCCTTGAGCCAGTGCCAAGGCCCCGGCGGAATATCATTACTAGGAGCGGAGTGACGGGATCTTCCAGCGGCTGATGAGCCGGAAAAAAAAACAGCGAGTCCACAAAGCCCAGGGCGACAGGCAGGTAGAGGATGTGTACCCGCGGTGATGGAATCCACACGGATTGAGCGGCTACAGCTGGAGGTGGTCAGTCACAGAGCGGTGAAATAAAACAACAACAACACAACAGCAACTGGTTATCGACAACTGCTTGCAGGACTGGTGAAACACTCAAACACTGCAACGCCAGGGGCCTCATTGCTCCACAGCCACCTCGCGCGTTGCAGCCTTGCCCCATAAAAGCAGCGCACAATTAATTTGCGAACAATAACGTGTCGAACGACGTCGTGCGACCGCAGTTTAATTTGGAGGGTCGCGCAGGGGAAGGCAAATAAAAAGTTATACGGCTGCAATAAAGCCGGCAGGTGGCGAAACGATCGCCAGGGGTGCCGGCACATCGCGGGTCAACTCACCATCCTGACGGCACCGTCAACTTTGCTTTGTGTGTTCTAGCACCCCCTATTGGGCAAAGTTGTAGTGACACCAGTGCTAACGTTGCGTTATCGAGAACTGGATTATTGCACACAGTTACTAACAACGTTAACATAAATGGCCAGATTAAATGTTTTTAAAATGTATTAAACACATATAACAAGTGACAAATATTCCTGTTAGCAAGCGTCACTAGAATAACCTTCCTTTCCATTTTTGAGCGTTGAACACTTCAGGAAATCCAATCACAGAAAAAAATAATTCAACTAAAGGTCGTCTGGCCGCTGCCCCTGCAGTCAGACAAAAGCGACTCGTTCACGGTCTAATAAGCAGCCGGAGCCATCGCTGCGCGTTAGAAAAAAATGAAATAAATAAAAAAAATGGCAGAGGCTTTTCAAGATATTAACCTGGAGCCGGAGCCGCGATAATCCTGTGCGCCGGTGGAATGACGCCGCCTAAAGCCGCGGTGGATCGAGGCTCCGAGTGCCTTCTCACTCGAGCAGAGCAATCATCATTTGGTGCTGGTGGAATAATAAGAGCACCGCTGTTCAGCAGGAAGTGCTAAAGTAGAACTATAATGATTTCATCACGAGTGCTGTACACCACCGGGTCACGTATACGCCCACACTCTTGTTTGTTTTTAGCTGGTATGTTGTATGTTGCTTTTTTTATCATACAACCTTTAGTGAGGATATACAGTAAAGATCTGTGCAGGTGCACGTGTGCTATGTTCATTATACACATGCATTACCTGTTCAGCAAGTAACTGAACTTTACAAGAATTTAAGTCTCAATTCTTGCAGATCCATCTTGAAAAGCTCCCATCATCTGGCACCAACGGGGAAACCAAAATCTTATCGTCTGGCTGAAAATAAATCTGATTGGTCCGCACCTAACATGACAGACAGGAGGTTTGTCCAGTCACTTCCAAGACTTTTTGAAGAGTGGACTGCCCCAAACATTACCTTTGCGCTCTTTCCAAGATGGATGTGCAAATTGAGTCCATTGGATCAACTTTCATTGTCAGCATGAGGAGACTCCAAGTAGAGCGACACAACAGCAACACAAACTGCTTCCTGGAAGTGACAGACTCTAAATTCACATCTCGTCACGGATGCAACAACAATAAATAATAACAATCAAACAGTTTATGACGGAGGATAAAAGCGAATGTTCACAGAAAAGCAGCACAGATGCTCCATCTCGTCTCTATCTCACCTCGCCCAGACAGACAGACAGACAGAAGACGAGTGCACAAAGGAAGTGGCGGCGGCGGCATCTGGCAGGATGTGCGTCCCAGCTGTCCTTCACCGCCACTTCGCCTATTTAGCCCGAGTGCGTGTGCGTCGCGATGGCTAGCTGTCAATGGAGCTCCCGGAGGGGATCTTTGGGTGCCTGGTTTCGGCCGTCCTCATCAACTCGTCAGCCTCGCCGCCCAAATTAAACTGATTAGTCGCAATAATGACAAGGCGTAAACGGAGGAGGCCGGGGTTGGGGGGGGGGCATCTTCCAGCTGCCAACGCCACCAAATTCAAGGTCGCTACGATGTTTAAGGTGGGAAAAAAAATGTATAGATGGAGAAGGGCCCCCTGGTGGCCGACTGTGACCACTACGACGACTCATCAAGACAACATTTAGCTGATGAACAGCCTCACGTCCAATCAGGAGGCTTTAAATTAAGCTCACCACTCCCCTCTGATGCCGTTCCTTCCTCCTCCTCCTCCTCCTCTTCCTCCTCCTCCTCCTCCTCCTCCTCTACCTCACTCCACCCTTCATCACGCAACCGCAGCCACCAAATGACACCACCTCTTCGGGATCGATCACACCAACACAAAGCCTTCAATTCCATGCAAACAACAGCGTCTCGCTCCAGCGACGCCCCCGCCGACCCTGCACATAATCACATGGCTTTCGGGACGGCTGGTGAAGGGAGGCATTCAGCGGCTGACAGCGCATCAAAAGAGACTCGCGGCTCGCCCCATCTGAGGGGATTCTGAATTATTGTTATCATCGTCGTGGCAACATCCCCCGTGTCCTTTTGTGAGGATTACCAATGCTGATATCAAATCAAAAGACCCTGAGCTGAACAGGAGAGCGGCTTCTGCCGAAGATTTTCAACAGACAGGCATGAGCAAAGATGCTGTGTCTAAAAAGATTTCAGCTAATGAGCCTATTTCGAAAGATGACAGGCATTTTTTTTGCAGGAGGCTGTGAGCAGAGGGTTTTTTTTTCTGGAAAACTAAGCATGTGAAGCTGCTTGAACTGGGGGGGCAAACAACACACAGGTGACTTACTGAGTCGATACAGGTGAGTATTTGTGTCGACGTCCACCAGGGGCAGCATAATATACTTAAAATTTCTTACTTCTGACTAGCAGCTCAGCTTATCTCTCTGAAAGGTCTCTTTACTTTTCTAACGGACAGGTACAAATTATTTCCTTCTGCAGGAATTTACACCATGTTGTTCAAACAACGCTATCGTTTTCACAAGATTTATCGGATCCTGTTAAATGACGGGGTCGCTTGCATGATGTCGACAAAAGAGTTTTTGTAAATGAGCCTCCTCCTCTTCCACCTCCTCCTCCTCCTCCTCCTCCTCCTCCTCCTCCTCCTCCTCCTCCTCCTCCTCCTCCTCCTCCAGGGGCAGGCGAGGCAGGGAGGAGGGGTGTGTGTGTGCGTTATCGCCAGGGCCGGTGGAGTGTGTTTCAGTGGAAGTGCTATGTTTGGCATGCAGCTGAGGCCCCTGCGGCTGCCGCCGCTCCGCCTGCCTCCATCAGGCCTTACGTAACGCTGCGCTCACGCCAAAAGCACGGCAACAATTTGGGTTATCAATCGCTTTCCAGCGGCCACGCCATCGTCTGGGAGTCGCCTAAAAGCCCCTCCAGCCTGTTTTAAAACCTTTGCCAAGCAAATTCAGCTACCGCACTCCCCCACCCCCTCCACCCCACTAAAAAGAAGCACGTCGATGCAGGACGAGACAAGCTCAGCTTTGTGAAAAATGTCATTTCCAGAAAAGCGACATGTTCGTGTGATTTTTTTTCATTCTTAGGAAAATAAGCTGAGCTTCAACGTCGACTCCCCGGGGAGCGGCGCTGCATGGGTGTCTAAGCTCTGCTTAACTCTGCAGCCTTTGAAGATGCTTCCAGCTCTGGGCTATAGGGGGAACCTCGGAGTCAGGGGACGACGGCGCGATTGAAGCCCCGCCGTTCAACCCGCAAACCCCCTCTGGGTGAGAGCACAGCATGAATATCAGGCCGGCTGGTTGTGTTGGTGAGGTGCAGAGCATATGGTGCTGGTGCTGGTGGGGGGTGTGTAGCTGGATAGATCAGGATGAAAACTGGCAGATCGGAGAGGCAGGAGGCACCGGGGACAACTTGTGGATTCTGATGATTAAAACAACAAATGCATCAACTGCGTGAGGACCTTTGCAGGTCCTATTATCAGCCATGGACTTGACCTGACGCAGCAAGTTTCATCCTTCCATGCGCCCCTATACGTCACTGGACAAGAACGTGGTACGTTGTAGGTTTTGCATCGAAAGAAAGCTTCACCCAGCACTTCCCGAGGTGGAAACGGAGCGCAGAAATAAGAAGAAATACGTACAAATTTCACAAACTTCATTTCACTTTCATTTGGCATCCTGAGGATTCGAGTGTCAGAGGGGCTCAATACGATACTGCACAGACCACTGGATGTCAAGGTTTTTACACTGAACCCCGACTGAACAAACAAGGATCCATCGGGAGTGCTGCTGGCTTGTTGACACCATCAACTCTTGTTGTCCTTCTTGGTTTTGCTTGTTTTACAAGTTAGGTTTGCAGTTTAGCAGGCTGTGCTCTCATTAGCATTGCGACAGTGACACAGTATTAAGGACCAGCTGGCATAACCTTGACCATGTGAAATCAGTACCACGGCCATCAGCAAGCATACAAGGAACAGTTGAACAACACACACACAGGCAGGGGGCGCTGTGACAAAGCGAAATCTATTTTTCTCTGAAGCCAAATTTTTCAGGTAGCCCCTTTAAACTGAAAAAAAAAAACCTAAACCATTGTGTAAAGAGCGTGTCAGTATTCCAATTATGTGGCTCTCCTGTTTGAGGGGCTCATCAGCGGAGTCGGCGCGGCGCTGCTGCCGAAGACACGGAGCAAATGAGGAACAATTAGTTCTGAATGTGAAAGAGGCGGCCGCAGATGAGCCGCAGGATTTGAGGCCATTTCTCTCGTAATGATCTTATTATGGTTCATTTCAGCCTTAAACGGCGAGAAAGGCCGCTTACACTGAGCGCCCTTCACATACTAAGAATAAAAAGAAAAGTGCTGATAAAACGTCTCCTAATCCTGTCGTTTTCCTCTTTCATTTTTTGCTCCCAATTCACTCCGTCAAACCTTTCTGTTGCTCTTATTCCTCTGCAGCCGCACTTCTCCGCTGTCTGTCCTTCCTCTGCTGCAGCCGGCTGTTTACACAAGGCTGCAAGATTTCTCTCCTACCTGCCCACCGACACTGTTAACTATTCAGCAGTGACTCACCGAAGACGGCCTGTTCCACTGACTGGGAGGCCGGAGAACGACAGACACACGCTGCATAAATTACTTTGCAAAAATGATTCTCATTTCCCAGAGCGACACGAGGCAATCATTGTGTGTGTGTGTTGCAATTAGGACAATTTGCATTTCTCAAGTAACCCTGCAGAGCAGCTGGATCGCTTGGAGAACTTAGAAAAGAAAAGATCATTAAATCAAGGAAGCAGAAATAATCTATTTTTGTGAGCAAATTCAACTGATTAAACTTTTTTGGAGCAGACTAAGCTGCAATGTCTCCACAATTTCCTTTTTTTTCAGCTGTGTTTTTCCTCTCGACTCGCCACCTCAGCCGTCTTCAGTGTGGTGAAGCCCAGGATGAGCGTACCTGCCCGTTGCGCTTGCGTTAGCTTGGCGTAGACGACGTCGGCGGACTCGATCAGTGTTCTGCTGGTTTGGATCATCTGCGGGAAGGAAAAAGAGAAAGAGGACAAAAGAAGGAGACACAGTGTTTGCATCAGAACAAAGCAGAGGGTGCTTGAGCGGCACGAGCGTCTGCGAGCTATCAGGAAACGAGAGGCAGACACTCCATATGGAGAGCTGAGAGGCGTCTGTCATGACGCAGCGTGAATGGCTTTAATCCCCTTCAAGCGGCGCGCTAACAGTAGCTGCGAAGTGGATTCGGGCTAAGCTGCTGTGTTTACAGGCAGCACTCCACAATTCAACCGTAACCCAGTTAAAGGCCACAAAAGGCTGTTGAGAAAAACATCTTGATCTGATTACTTTAATTGCTGATTGATCTTAATCAGAGGAAGCTGATGTTTCTTTTTTTTTTTTTTTTCATCGGTTCTAATCAGCTGGAGTGTGTAAACAGCACAGTTGCCGTGTCGTTTTCATGGAGAAAACTCCTCAGAGAGGCCAAATTACAACGCTGCAACTGCAAACTCTGATGGAACTGACAACGTTGTTTGAGATGCTGATAAATCTTACACACTGGTCCTTTAAATGAACTTTCTCACTATCTCTTTCTATCTCTGATACATACACGCACACGCACACGCACACGCACACGCACACGCACACGCACACGCTCACCAACACTGAGGTCTCTGTGTCACGCATGCAGAAAACCTCCAGGACCGAACATAAAGCCTCACTCAGGCGCCTGAACCTCGGCCAGTCCGGCACATTAATATATGCACATCTATCATCCCAGTCCACATACAGGCCCGTTTGTATGCGCCGGCTGATTTACATAAGCCGATGAAATGAGAAAGAATAAACTTGGAGTGGAAGCATATTTTTTTTTTCCTTTTTTTCTGAATAGCCTCTTTAAAAAAACACTCTAATAATTCAAATAATTCCACTGTAACAAATATTCATTGAGGCCAAATGAATAACAAACGACTTCCCCCCCTCGTCTTCAAGCCCTGAGAATTCATCTTCTGTTTGCTCCAGAAATGCTAGAATATCAAGTCAGAGGCAAATTTTTTTTCACGCTCGTTGTCATGAAGCTTTGCCTGTGAGTGAGAGAAAAAGAGAGAAAGAGAGAGAGAGAGAGAGAGAGAGAGAGAGAGAGAGAGAGAGAGAGAGAGAGAGATGCTCACTCTGACAGGCCTGGTTGATTCCGTCTGGTGCAAAATCCTCATAAAAGTCCCAGTGGATTATTATTATTCTGATTATTTATTTTGTCATCATGGGGCTGATGGTCTGAGCTCGACAGCGTTCTACCAGCCACTGGCAGGAGATAACTCATCTCAGACAGACTCCTCCAAACCGCTTCTGGGGCGGCGGTGGTGGCGGTGCCGGCGGCGGCAGTAAGTGAGAAATACGGTGTTCTCGGGCGGAGAAGGTCGCCTTGAGTTACGCAGCAGGAAGCCGAGGCTCCACGAACTCGCTGATCTGACGAGTAGCAGCAGCAGCACATCTAGGACCTTTGCCAGAGGCACAGTAGTAACGACTGCCAAACTCTGGGCCAGTAATGAGTAGGCCATTAGCTGATGCTGCTGCTTCTCCAGAACGGGACAGTGAAACAACAAAACAGTGACTTTTAAGAGAGTCTTTGAATTGGAACATTGAGGGAACAACTTTAATGCATCTTTTTTTGTGTTGACAAACACAACAAGGACAAAAAAATAACAACTTTAGCATTTGAAGCTGTCTTTTTCTGAGTTACCGCGCTGAAATGAGCCGTTTGCATTTGTTTGGAAGTGGAGCTGATTGTTATGGTAACGCCCCAGCAGAATTTATTTCTTTTTCAAATGTGGACGAGGCATCACTGCATGAGAGCTAGTAGCCATCATTCCTGCTAGCTAGCAGCTAATCAAAAAGCTATTTCTTCCCCAGCGTCCACATGACGACAAACCACTGATAGTCCACAATAGGCGCAGTTTCTTTCTGCATCCCAATTCAGCAATGTGCTTACCATGTCGTAGGCGTTGAGCACTTTGCGCAGCAGCTCGGGGACGGGACCCTGGGCCTCCATGGTGGGGTAGCTCTCGCTCAGGTCCACCATCACCTTCAGCGAGCGCTCGCTGTTCATCAGCCAGGTGGAGACGGTCAGGATGCACTGCTTCATGTTGGCGGCCGGGGTCAGACCGCACAGCTCCTTGAAGGACACTGTGGCGTTCTGATGGGGAGGAGGGGCAGAGGGGAAGCGTACACGTGTGAGATGGCAGACGACGAGTGGTCACTCGTCCGAGCAAAACGACAGAACGCAAACAAAATGTTCTGCACGTGTGCGACAGCGTGTCTGATCCTCGGCGTTGTGGACGGCAGATGAGGGGATCGCGCTCGTCGCTGTCGGCTCCGTTTACCGACGACTTTCAACTGGGAGGAGGGAGATTCAGACGGAGAAGGAATCCTGACTCTGTCCCTGGAGGAGGTGGCGAAGGTTCGGCACCGTTGGTCTTGGCGACGGTCAAGACTTTGTGGTTTTCCCATAACGTCACCCGGCAGCCGGGACACTGAGTGGGAAAACTTTCGGCCGTACAGCAGAAGATCGCAGTGGATCAAGTGACTCATCCCCCTTTTCTTCTTTTCTTTGTAAAGTTTGTTCTCACCTCCCACACATCTCAGTATTTATGTTTGAGCCCTTACTGCAAATATTGAGCTGAGGACTGGGAAGCAGGTTTTTTGTTCCTCCAGCTTCTCTCTTAACACAGAGTCCATTTGAATATAAGAAAGGATAATTCAGAATTTCTTTAAAAAAAAAAAAAAAAAAAGCTAAACATCTAATTCGTTCACAAATGCACAACATGTAACAGGTCTTGCTCCAGAATTTCACAAGAGGTCATTATAGTGCACATAAAAGCACTTTGTTTTAGAAAAATTGACTTTTCAATTTACAAATGCAGTGCCCAGGCCCTTTAATCTGCAATATTCCCGTTCAGAAAAAGTTTTCTCTGACTTTTTACCTCGCCACCTTCAAGATGCACTCAATAAATCTCTGCTCAGCCGTAATTAATTAAAACCTCAGTCTCCGTGTTCTCCGAGTGTTGCTGCGTCCCTGAGCCAGTCAATAAATAACAGATTTTCGTATCAATATAATCAACCTGCATAAAAGCATCTTCCTAATTCATGGGAACAAAGAGGTGGGACAAAACCCTAAATCATTGTCAGAAGAATTTGCCTCTTGCACCTTCATTAACTTTAGTTTACAAACTTGTGAGTGTAAAACTGTGCGGTGGGCGAATAGAACTTCCCAAATCCACCGCCCGAGTTAACTCTCATCACCAACAACTAGAGGACAGGAGGCCCCTGATGGCGGCCCACCATCCCTCTTCTGCCAGGCACTGCTGTTTGTCAGGCGGCAGAACAACATTTCACTCGCTTACAAAAAAAAAAACAAGTGAAAGAAAAAAAGCAAAGTCGGAGAGAGGTGTGAGAAGACAAGTGGACAGCGAAAAAGGGAGAGAGAAAAAATGTGAAAAGAGCAGCAGCAGCAGCAGCAGCAGCAGCGAGGCAAGAAGAGAGAGGTCCGAGGCGGCCAAGAAGGAATAGAAGAGGCAGAATAAAAGAGAGGAAGGGGTTGAGGGGGGAGAGGGAGGTGGAGGGGGAGGAAACAAGGCACTGCTGGTATTTGGGAGGATGTCTACACATTGAGCAGTGTGGGAACCGGCCGTCTCCCTGGGATGGACCTCCAGGCCTGCAGAAGAATCCGGCCAGTCGGAGGCCAGGCGGAGGATCTGTATGCAGCAGCGCCGCCTCCTGCCTGGAGAGGCGCTGCTGTGATTCTACGTGCACGGCCGCCACGATCAGAGAAGAGTGTGTGTGTGTGTGTGTGTGTGTGTGTGTGTGTGTGTGTGTGTGTGTGTGTGTGTGTGTGGTGCCGAGCCAAAGTCATTAAGGTTGATTATATGTGGTTTTTTGTTTTTTTATGCATGCGCTGCAGGCGCCACATGCATGAGCGCTCTGGGATAATATCGGTGAAATGAAAAAAACAAAACAAAACAAAACAAAAAATCCCGGCTCGAGTTTGTTGCCCGGAATCTACGATGAGAGACTTGTGTTTTTAATTACACTTCCCACCACCCCCTCCCCCTCCTGCTGCTGACATTTCCCACACCAGAGCCTTGTGTCCGGTTACAACACTGCTTTTGTTCTCCTCCCAGCACTTTCTTCTACACTTTTTTCTTTGATCTACCATCATCTTAATGTGAAACTTCCATCTTAATTTGAAGTACGTGAGTTTGGAGTGATCACACCGTCACATGTAGACTGGTATGCTTTGAACAGACCGGGACATCTCAAGAGATGATGAGATGATGTTCTGCAACGCAGCCGTGTTTGCTTGACCTCAATTTATTTGCCAATAGTTTTTTTGTGGTTGAAAGTCCACATTTGCTCACTCTTAGAACCTGTTTCCATGACACCATTGTGGTTCGATGGTCTAAAATGTGAATTAAAATGGGAGAAACCCAGGGGGTGAATGTGTTTTTGCCTCTAATCAGGGAAGAAAGGACCCTGGAAGATCTCCTTCCCTTTGTGAGACACAATAGTCTTCCACTCATTATGCAGCAGAAGCCCAGCTGCTGAAAACAAAAGTTCTCTTCTTACTGCAAAAAGAGCAACATTATGCTTTTGACGGACAATCATCTAAAGCATGGTGTCACCATGAGTTCTAAAAATTTAGCTTCAAGGTTTTCGTTTGGCTTCTTCGGCTCAGTGCCGGCAACGCTTCCAGGTCTGCTGGGTTTGCTGCTTTGTTGGGTTGATGGACACTCCAGCCGTAGATCTAAGGCAGCACAGGTGGCCTCTACAAAGCTTTCACATTTAAATGGAAAAGGCCTCTTTCAAAAAAAATAAAAAATAAAAAGAGAAGAGGAAAAAACATTTCAATTTGTCCTCTTTTAAACCTTCCTCTCAACTTCTCCTCTTTCATTAATTCCCTGAACTTCAATGTTTTGCTTTTCAAAAAAAGGGGGGCGGGATTTAAATTGCAAACGTGGCCGAGGACGCAACGGCACCGTTTGATCAGGTGCCACTTCTCATCTGAAGCTGGTGTGGTGTGTAATAACAAATGAGCCACAGAGGGGATCAGAGCGCCACGGTGTGATTGTGAATTCTCCCATATTGTGTGCAACATATCTGATTGGATTTCCAATAGTTTTCCCAACTTGAACTTTTAACTTGAATAACTTTCTGACTCACAACCATGGGCCAGATGTCTGTACTATGTCATTTGTTTTCTTCTTTTCCTTTCATGCCTTTCTCCTTAAAATGTGGCATTCTGCTTCCAAAGCAGCCATAGCTCTGATTTTGCTGTGCACACACCGAGCTGAGTAGTTAGAAGTTAAAGTGTCTGCTTGGGCTGTGATTTGCAACGGAGAAGTACTGAAAAGTGCTCCTAATATGGTCTTAGCTTATGTTACTAATATCTCATTTGCTGATCAGTGAGAATTTTAAACCAGTTCACAAAGTGGCTTGAAATCCCAGTATTGTCTCCCTACGCAATGACTGTCCCTTATTAATGATACCATTCATAACGCTCATAATTGCGTGGCAAGGCCACTTTACTAGAGCTCCCTGGGAAAACATAAATAAAGTGTAATTAGCCTTGCAACAGCAAGCACAGTGTATCGGTACCCGTACCTTGAGAGCAGAGGAGCGCCACTGAAAGATGCTTTCATCTCAACTAAAGCCTGAATATGTACATTACCGTGAATGTAATGAAACACCCGACAGCGCTTTACAGTTCCATCATGATCGTTTCTGACTGCTGTGAAAATTATCAAGGGCAACGTTGTTGGCCCTTAGTTCAAAGTGCTAACTCATTTCTTCATGCATACAGGTTAAAATCACATCTTTGAGGAAATGGAAGATTATGCTGAGTACTGGTTATTAATATAAGGAGGAATTACTGAATTTTATATCATTAAAAAGGCGAAACCTTAAGAACTGAAAACTGCAATATGGAGAGCGACAATATTGCACTATGGAACTAGACAAGCTTTGCTAAATTTTAATAATGTGTGACTTCTGGCTCGGTAACCATAACGTGACTGTGCAACAAATCTGCACACCCTTTGTAATATTTATGCAATACACGTCTTTGCTTTAAAATTATGAATTAGATTAGATGAACTTTTGGAACTCAAAATCCACTGATTAGAAAGTATCTCTGTTGCTAATTTTTCTGCATGATGAATGGCAGAAGCACGGCATCAGCATGCAAAAGGCAGAGAAAAATAAAGGTCACACACAGATTAATGAAACAAGTTCAACACAAAGCACATTATTGTGAGGGAGTTAACAGCAACCAAAAGCCTGTGCAACACTCTTAATAACGGTTTCACTGAGTTAATTTTTTTTAATAAAAATATAATGAGCTTAGAGTGTCTTACCTGCACATTTTCTCTGAGGTCTGTTGCCTCCCTGAGGGGCTGAGTAGAAGCTCTGAAGAGCTCGTCCACCACTTTGATTCCCGTGGTCTTGGTTGTGGTGTATTCCCTGGCCTTCCTCCCCTTCCTGACGGACAAACCCCTCTTGTGCGCCTTCCCTCCTCCCCGTCTATTAGTGATGGCTACATGTACAAATAAAGTCGTGTTGGGGAGGAACTCGCCGGTCAGAGATTGTAGGGGCACATGTCTGTAGCCTGGCTGTAGGCACTCAAACGGTATGGTGTACTGGCCAATGAACTCATCCCGATGTAGTCGTCGTCCAGCACCACAAATCGCAACACGGCAAGCTCTGGTAGATTGATCTGGAATTCAAAACTCTCATCAAATATTGGGTTGTCACCATTCTGGGACATGGTCTTGGTTCTTTGCTCAGCACAGTCGGCGGGGATACCGTGGATCTCCACGTATATGTAGGGCTCCACAACGTCACCCTTTGCAGCAGAGCCACGGGGTTTAGGCAAATTCTGACCGCTGATGACTTTTATGTGGAGAAGTTGGGCGGACACCCCGGGTAGAGAGTCCCTTGCGTTGGCACTGAAGTAGGATACTTCTTCTCTCATAATGGCGGGTCGCAGGACATAGCCACAGTTCCCATTTTGCCTGAACCAGCCCAGGTTGAGGTCCATCATCAGGCCTGGTGTTTGGTAGTTCATTGCCACTATCTGGCAGCCACACTTCCAGAAATCCTGGGGGTTCATGTTGCTGGCATCAATTCTCATGGGTGTGGGGTATACCCTTGAGAGAAAACGTTTATTGTAGGAGACAAATTCTTCAGGGAACTCGTTGGCAAATCGGTTGGCATCTACCTCGTTGTAAGAACATATCTCCCAGTATTTCTGCTCCCTTTTTGAGACTTCAAAGTCCCTAAACTGGACGGACTTGCAGAGAGATACGAGATCAGAGAGCTCCTTACACAGTCTAAGTCTCTTGTACCCTAAGCCGTTCAGCTGGTCCTTCTCATCAGCCCCAACTCGCCGAGACATTTCCAGACCCTCCTCTTCATCCGTCACATCACCCTCAGCATCGGTGCAGCTGGGTGGTAGCCTCTTACCCTTGATAAGGATTTTACCCTTTAGTTTCTCAGGGGAGGGCAGGTAGTTTTCCTCCTTATTGGGAGGCTCCACGGCTAACTTGTCCCCAAGTATTTTCTTCATGTGCTGGGCCATGACCCTCTGCTGGGGGATGCAGCAGTGGGTCACTAAGCAAAGAATCAGGGGATACTCTGAACTTTCAAAAGCGTATTGATTTATAATGTCAAGTATTTTTGAGAAAGCTAAATGGGAGGCCACGGAACTACCAACATAGACCACAGGCTCGTTGTCGGGGCCATCCCACACAATGACCTCAATGCTGCGGCAGCCCATCCTCAGAGCCCTGATGTAGCTGCTAATGTCTGAGGAACCCCAGAAATGATCTTCCAAAAGAGAGGCATTGTGTGATGAATTGATGTAGTAATGGGACAATGGCTGGCTCATATCCTGGCACACACGTTTGTGCTGTGGGTCAAAGATGTGGCATTCGGAGGACAGGAGGTAGTGAGTGAAGCCATCGATTGAGAGGTATCCCCGCTCCCTTCCTTCGGCCGATGGCTCAAATTTCTGAACAATTTCCCAGCACATGTCCTCCGTTACTCCTTCAACACCCTGCTCCACCTCCACAAACAGCATCAGATCCTTACTGTCAAGATATTCCTTATTACTGGAGAACTGCATCAGTAGGAAGAATATCTCTGGCCGTGTACAGAGCTCACAGTAAGCCTCCACAAACGTGTCCATGTTAATCGCCTCTCCATACTGGTCTTTGGCTTTCTGGAGTTCTTTGAACTTCAGCTCTATCCGAGACTCTTTCATCCCAGGGTTGAGACCCTTGATGATCTGCGTTGCCCTGAATAAATCGATGTGTCCTTCCTTTTCCATGTCGGCGAGCTCAAAAACCGAGCCAATCCAGGATGTTCGTACACTTGGTTTGCTGGGTTCTACCATGTTAACGGTATGCCGGCCATAAGACACCAGATACCTTAGGCCCATCACCCAGGTGCTGACAACATCTGCCGTACTGGCAACCAAATCTAGGGACTCATAATTATCTCCGTAGATGATTGAGAAGGCGCATTCATCGGGAAATTGGTCTGAGAGTCCATTACTGCGCAGGACTGGAGTTTTCTTTCCCAAACGAACCTCCTTGATGCCCTTGATCTCCAGCTTGGCCTTTTCAGAGTCTTTCTTGGACGGCTCCCATCGCAGCCAGTGCATGTCTGGATCCAGCAGGAAGTAGCGGTTGTACATGCGCGAGTTGGAGCGCACCTTCTTCATCTCGCAACCCTCCATCATGAAGGCCATGCAGGCAGCCGTGCTGTTTATCTTTCGGTCGCTTGGCATGGAGCTGAAGGACACGGTCTTCTTCCGCACCTGCTTCTGTTTGGAGCTGTCCTGGAAACACACAGAAAGATTTCTTGGTTACAATCTGACAATGGAAACGTCAGACTTTTAACCTGAAAGCGTGCAAGCATTCCACTTCTCGTACGCCAAACAAATTCAAACTGTGTCAAATTGTTGAATTTCTATGAGTGTTGACAAACTGTTGTTTTGCCACCTGGCGAGACACAGCTGAATTTTTGCCAGCACGGTTTGTCTGGCAAAAACAAGGCAAACACAAAAACAATAATACATCAGTGTTGCCTTGTTTCCCACATGGGGCTGCGGTTTGCTAGATAGCATGCAGATGGCCTGGTTCAGGGTGTGGGAGACTTGTTTTGAATAATTCATGGCACAGGAAACAAGACATTGGAATCTAAACTTTACTAACAGACAAATTAAATATTCTGAGGACATAAAGACAAAAGAAATTGGATGTTAAAACTTGCAGAAATCTTTTGTGGATTCAAGTGGTTAAACATTACATATAGAGTGATTCAAGCCACCCGCTCAAACTTTTTCTCATGATTGTTTTTCCCTTATTTACTCCTAAAACAGAAAGTTGCCATTGACCTCGGGGCTTCAGAGGAGGAGTAAGTATGTCTCCTCCTTTGATAATGTCTGCCTGCATAGTTCTGATGGATCTCTCCGGAGCAAGGTTCAGCTACGGTGAAATTGCGGGGCCATTTATCTTCCATCTGACGGTAGCAGGCAGATGACACCTGGAAACCCATCACCATTGATGAGCACCACCAGAAGGAACGCTAGATGAATGACACAATCACCATTTCTGTTTTTTTGTGTGTTTTTTTTTAGCCGTCTTGTCTTTTGCAGCCTGTACAGCCTGTAAAGCCCTCCCCCATAAAGCACACACACACACACACACACACACACACACACACACACACACACACACACACACACACACACACACACACACACAAACAAATATCACTGTGAGACCCCTAAAATTCTCTTTTATTACAATTTCTCATCTGGTTTTGCACCATAATGTGATGCTTTGGGCAAATGGCACCAAGGGCCACCCAGGTTCAAGGCGTTACTCAATACGCATTTGAGTTTGTCAAGCATTTCCTCCCGGCACAAAATTGCTGTGAGGGCGAGTGCCAAGACCCACAGTGTTGTGTTAAAACATAAGCACTTGGCAAAACTGGAGGGGTAACAAGGTTGCTGTTAGTTCTGCTGGAGGACATAAAGACTTTATCAACTGCTCTGGGGAGAGATGAACAAGCTGGCATTCTTTCTCTGCTTGCAGTAAGATGTACATCTGCAAAACAGAACTCATAACCTCAAACCAGATGCTGTGTTCCCTGATATCTCAACTGTATGTGAACAAATCATGAAACGGCAGCTTTTTCGTGGAGAGTTTTGGGGAAGCGTTGCCATTATCCTCTGCAGAATCAACCTCAGCACTGATTGTGTTATTGATGACACTTGAAGTAGGCATTAAGGGTTGGGGGTGGTGCACCCCCGAGCCATTTCTGATTGCTTCCAGGCCTTACCTCCGGGAAGTGCTCAGGCTAAAGCGGGTCAAATAATCTGTCTCATCGACATGCTGTTGCAATTAGCCAAACTGCGGCGCAGGCTAGCACGCTGCCACCCACAACCTTTCAGGCAAGAGTGGTTTTCAGATGGGATTAGAACCGAGATTTCACAATGACACAATCTAAACCTAAAAGGGTAGATTTCCCTTAGTTTATTTTTTTCCACCCAATGCCAAAACGAAGACCTATGACCTAATTATTCTCAAACATATGGCAAGTTGGTTCACATGCTGCCAGAACTTGCCATATATTGTGGATGTTCATATGAATGTGAATGTCAGTGGATATTGAGTTGAAAGTTGTGTTTGTGACACAAGGTTACTGGATTCTTGTGTGACGTCACATGAGCAGTATAGAGATTCAAAAAAAGAGCGGCATAGAAACATTTAATGCTTTGAATTTCATCCTGTGTGTTTTCATTCCTCCAAGCGTCTTTTCAATCTTGAAATAATGGTCAGTGCCATGTCCATGAGCCTTTTCCAAACATCTCAGGGCTTTTCTGCGGGAGTATTTCTGCTTACTATGACGAGCACGTACAAGCACAAGTTTCTTTTTTCTTTCGGATTTCAGCGCCGGCCGACTCGGGCTCCTGTTGCTGCCCTCCTTATAGTGCAGCAATGTGTTGCGCTATTTTGGAGAATCCTCCTCCTACACCTCCCCCGTTTCGCTTCCTGTGCCGATGATGCCTGCTGCTCTTCCCCTTCCCCCAGGCTGCCCCCGAACACTTTTTGATGGCTGCGAGAGTCCCCAAACAACCCTCCCGAACAGTGCTGGTCACACTTGCTTTCACTCCTGTCACTGCCGTCACACCCCGGCACTCGCCTTTATCGGCTGCGTGACATGAGGAATGTAACTCCAAGGGAGGTAATTAGCTTAACGCGATGGCGGCTGTGACACTGCAGCGCACCGCTCGGTGGAGCATCCACAAAACGAGCCTTTGCTATTTATAACAGTGTCCTGGTGAAGTCACTTACACAGGTGCCCGGCAGTTACACAACTCCAAAGTCATCTGTTTGAAAATATAAAAAATTAAAAAAATTAAAAAAAAACAAAACAACAACAACACTTAGTTCCTCAGCCCTCTGTTGCGTCATGAAGCTGTACCTGAGGGAAGTGTGCATCCTTTGATACACTATTAAAGCCTACTGCTTTTGATGTCAGACGGGAGTGTTCTAACGATAACGCAGGATTTGAATGCGTCCCAACAACAGGCCTGGCCAGCAGCGGAGAGACGACTCCCACCACTTCCTCTCAACCCCACTAGACCTCAAACCCAGAGCCGAGCCCACCTCCTCTTTGTAAAGGTTGTGCTGAAGGTCGGGTCGGGCCACTCGCTGTTCCTCCTTCGAAAAAGGTCTCAGCCTTCTAAAAGCAGGCTCAATTCCTCCAGACCACAAAGCTACAAGGTGCAGCACAATTCAGTATCTACAGAGGCCTGTTCACTGGAGATCTACAGGTTGTTGATTTTGTTGCATGGATAGTTAATCATGTGAGGATATGAGATGAAAAATTAAAGACGTGGAGGCAAAATCCAGGAACTCGACAGCATGCAAATCAATGCAAAACAAGTTTACTCAGCAATTTGCACAACAGAAGAGACCAAAGCACAAACTAACGGAGGTTAATATGTGCATGAAATTTCTGCAGCATTGTTATTCCCTGCAGAGCCGCTGCAGAGTTTTCACCGCTCAGTGAGCCCAAGTCTACTTGGAGGAGCGAAGGTCAGAGGTCATCGGCGGAACATGCAGCTCCCCCACACCCCACCCCACCCCACCCCAACCCCCCAACCGCCACTCTCCCCTGGCAACAGAGTGCCTTTTCCTTCTCACATCCAAGACGGTAACGCAGACTGGCATGTGAATTCTGCCTGACAGAGTTGAAGGCAGACATCAGCCGTCAGCCATCAGCGCGCACTGCACTTGTTAAGACTGGATGGAAAATGTTCCTTTATAGGGTCGGTTATACGGCGAGGAAGAGGAAGAGAAAGGAGAGGTAAAGTAAAATAAGCATTTGCTCGGATTTTATGCGCTAGAAAGACAAAATAAAAGTGAGTAGCTAATAGAATGAACATGAACGCTTTTTGCGTCAATGTCGAAATCAAATCAAACCGAAAATACAAAATTCTCGCCAGAGCCACAAGGGCCGAAGAGGATCGAGGACGCAGCGATAAACACACATGGGTGCTGCGGAGCGTCTCGCCTCGCCTTGGAAAACCTGCCGCCGCTGTCTGTCATGCTAATAAAGCATCGCGGAATTGAGTTTAGGAAATTGGAGAGGCGAGGGAGGGATGGGTAGCGGGAATAAAGGAAGACGGATGACGGGGAGCCAGTCCGGGGGTGGGATGGGGTGGAGGGTGTGTGTGTGTGTGTGTGTGTGTGTGGTGGTGGTGGTGGTAGTTGGGGGGCGCTGTCACTATTTGTCACTGTAATCTCCCGTGTGGGCGACGGCCTCAAATCGCACAGCGCCGCATCATGCAGCCCATCACAGCGGCCCGGCGGCGGCGGCTCTGCGAGGCACGAGCGTTCTGCGGCAGCAGGCCAGCGTCGTGAGCCGCATGCGGTCGGACACGGCGGCGCCGCCGCCCGGTGTCGGCACGGGTCTGTGTCCTGGCGGCCCGCCGCAAATGAAAACGTACAGAGACACACGGCGTGATTGAAATCATATCAGTGCATTTTGTCTTTAAGTGAGTCACCGTCTGCACGTCGAGTGGCGACACAAGATGCTTCTGCCCGCCGCTCGCTGCGTGTGTTGAGTCACATGACTGCCATTTGGGTCCCAGCCAAGAAGCCCCTCAAAGAACCAATCAGAGGCCTTTGAGATGGATCCATTGCCTAACGCTCCGCGCAACTCATTTACAACATGTAACATTGTGACATAAGCCGTTTTCCCGAGTCGGTCTGTGAACGCACCGTCACTTCACATTAAAGAAAACGTTTCCTCGTTTAAAATGGGTCACATTGGGGGGTGGGGGCGGGGGGCAAAGTTAGCATCCCGCATATACTGTTATCAGGCCAAACGTTCGCATCAGAGGGTCTCGAGTTAACACTCGTTACACGCTCACATAATGAGAGGGAGCCCCTCTGAGATCAGTGAACACGGCGAGGAGCACCAAACAGCCTCGCTAATTAGCGGCCCGCAGAGACCCAGAGTGGAGGTCAATGCTACTGAGCTGTGGAACCAAATGGAAAGGAAGGGAAAAAAATACATTCCATACTCGTGTATATAAACACATACATATACATACACACATATATATAGATATATTGATACATATACAATATTACATATATGTATACAATCGATGTATACATATATGTAATATTGTCTATATGTAAATAATAAAATGACATTTAAAAGGTGCGGCTGTAACACATATATATGTGAAATATGGCATATACACACACAGGTATGTAATAATGTATATATGTATATGTTGTAAATCCAGTTCAGCCTCCACCTTCCTGAAGACGCCTCACACCTGAACGCACGCGTTACCTGCACATGCACGCCAGAGTCGGGCCGGGCCGGGGCCCCCCTGTGGCTTCCTCCCTCGCCTGCTCGCTCGCCCCCACCCACTCAGCCACTCTCTCTCCCCAGCTGCTTCCATCATGCAACCCGTTGCCCTGCATCACCACTGGGGCCAATTATTTCCTTTGCAGAAGCCCCGTTTAGGGAGACGACTCTGGATGAGTTTGTGCGTGCCCAGTGGCGTCCGTCCACCTGTGCGCGCTAGTTGCTATGCAGAGGGAGCAAATGACACGCGCGCACACACACACACGCACACACACAAGAGGCACGGGGAGGCTTTGGTAGGGTCAATTAACGCTGGCTGGTTCACGCTCAGCTTCCTCTCCCATCAGTCTCACGCCAAGGTGCCCGCCGTCCATCACTCGCCTCGTGCCACTACTTCTGCAGAGGTCCACGCTAAATCATCACAATAATAATCCTGGCCTGTGGGAGGGGCTGAGGGAGGAGCGAGTGGAGGAAGTGCTTGTTTGTCTTTCCGTCTCTGATTGGCTCGGATTTTGCGACGCGCGCTTGTGTCGCAGTAACCTCAAACAAATTTTTTTCAGGCTGTCGTAAAGTTTTTCGCTGGTTCCTGTAACCCATCAGATTCCAAGGCGGGTTAGCAGGCTGGAGGTATGAGGGCAAAGAGCGGCAGTTTGAGGAAAACTGCAGAAGAAGAAGCTGCTGCAGGTTGTAAACAACTGCTGCTGCAGAGATCAGCACGACCGTTTCATCAGAGCCGGCCGGTGTTTCCACAGTGAGAGACTCACAGCATGGAAAAAGGTTTTGACAGTCGCAAAGCTTTTCTTCCTTTTCTTCCAACTTATTTGCCTGATTAAAAATGAGGTTTCCAGCTCAAATATTTAATTCAATTTCGAATCCAAAAGCCACATGTTTATAAATAACCGGACCTCAGGGCAGGAAAGATGCATTCTGGGGAAAATTTTCTTCTTTTGCGTTCTTTTTAAAAGAGAAACGCAGCCCGGAAAAAGATTCCGAATGGCTGCGATCCGCACCCCCGACAGTAATTGCCGCTCAGTCTTACACAATGGGCCTTTAAGTCAACAAAATTAGATACGCCGGGGCTTTTTTTTTTAATGTGATGATTGCCTGGCGCTGCGATCACAGAAGTGATAACCACGTGCCAGATACTCCTCCTGGAGGCAATAATCGGCTGTGATATTGCCGCGCTTAACGCTCCCCTCTGGTCCGCAGCGCTTTAATTACACAGGCCCGGTTTGATCTCCCGCCGTCCTCCCTCCCCCCGCATCCACGCCGGCATTTTTTTTTTTCTTTCCCAAATGGTTCGCAGCCACAGGCGTCGCTTCTTGGCAGAGCTTCCTTAAAAACACACAAAAAAAACCCCGTGGTGAGAGTGCAAAGTGTGTTTGTCCCGACTGGTGAAAAAAAGAGGATGATTGTTGACGCTGGCCATTTGACACCGCGTTCCTGTCACCAGTCTCTCTCGCTCTCCCTCCATCCACCACCTGCTCGTCCTTTCGCAGCCGTCGCCGCTGTTTGCTCGCTCTGTTTGTCTTTTTGATGAATCCGCGACTCCTCGGCCGCTAAATTCCCAGCATGCTTCTCCTCTTGAGGGCTGATTGATGGCGGGAAAAGAGCGGCGGTGCGCCGGACGTGATGCATCACTTCCTCGACGACAGCAGACAGGAGCGGCGGCTGTGACCCCGCCCACCATCAACACCCTGAGCCACGGCCGACCAATAACGGCGAGTGATGCCAATAAAGTCTCACATCTTGAATTGACTTGATTTGCATGCGTCAGAATGCGTCAGAATGCATCAGCCAATCAGAACCGAGAGCCGAGACACAACATGTAGGAAGCCGTGACGTCACGTTCGGAATAAATAAAATAACTTTTCTGGCCTTTAGACATTTTTTTTTAGAAAGATTCTGAGTCCATGACTTTCCTTGCAGTACCACGGGTGGCCACTGGAGAAATCAGAGCGGCGGCACCGCATCCAGTTCTCATCATACATCCATGATACAACCGTAAAGGAGAAGGTCAGGCCCTCACATGGGGACATGGCTTGCTGTTACCGTATCAGGTGGCCTTCCCTCCTTCCTTCCCTCCTTCCCTCCTTCCTTCCCTCCTTCCTTCCCTCCTTCCCTCCTTCCTTCCCTCCTTCCTTCCTTCCTTCCCTCACGCAGGAACTTCTCTGCACAGAGCCGCTCTGTGTGTCGCCGCCGCAGACGGCAGATTACGGCAGCCAGGCAGAGAGAGTTCAGCTCGAGCAGAAGGCTGATTATCAGCAAAATGTCACACAGCCTGTCAGATTTCACCCTCAACTTCAGGCTCAGCGATCTGATGGGTTGATAGTGAGCCTGGGGACGCCAGACTCCTTCTGACTGACTGTTCCAACCTTTCCCTTCATTTTTTACCTCTTTTCCAACGTTTTTGGTTTGATCTCTGGTCCCCACAGAACAAGATGCATTATGGGATGTGTATTCTTCCTTTTAGCTCGGACCTTCACTCTAAGACGGCCGCGCACCTCCTTCAAGTCTCCATGAGACGACGCAGTCAGTAGGTCACCTGATACCCTGAAACAGCAGATGACAGTCAGACGGGGGGTAGGAGGAGGAGCATTAATGTGGGAAACAACAAAATCTTAGTAATTTGGTTTGGGATTGAAACCAATGAAACCATCACGAGCCAACGCGGCTGCAGCAATCTCGAATTATCTCCGTTTCTCAGCGCTGCAGCCTCGTCATCCATGATGCTGTAACCTTGACTGCTGTCTGCATTGCAGCGAGTGGCAAGGAGAGGAAAGTGCCCCCCCGGCCACTAGAGAGCTGCTGCTGCTGCTGCTGCTGCTGCAGTGCAGGACACCTGCGCTACCCCCCACCCCCCTCCATCTTTTACACCCCTGCGATCCTCCAAGGCTTCAACACAACCAAGTACAGCAGTGTTAGGTGAATGAAAGTCAGATTTACACACTGATGACTTGCACGTCATCATCACACACACACACACACACACACACACACACACACACACACACACGTTACTCTACCGGGAAAGAAGACAAAACGTTGCAACTACAAAGTGTCCCAAACAGGTTTTGTTCTTTTTCTCTTCGCCTGTGGATGATCTTGTTTGCGCCCACGTTCACCCACACAGGTACCAACACTCTCCTCTCCTCTCCTCTCCTCTCCTCTGTAAACCCACATATTCTTTTGTATGTGTGTGTGGCAGGGGGTTGAGGGTTGTGGGGGCGTGGGGGGGGGCAGTGCACCTGCCTCCGTGTCCATCACGCTCACTCTCCAAACACCCACCGCGTTTTATTTTTTGAAACGGGCCGAGCAGGGGGGTGGGTTATTCACATGGCGGCGAGGAGAAGGAGAAGGAGGCTAAAACTGGCCGGTGTTCAGTCGAGTCCAGTCACCTGTGTAGGTGCGGAGGACTCGGTGTGGGTGGAGGAGCAGCAGAGCTCACTATAGCACCGCACACACAGCCTTCGGCTTTTGTTTTCTGTCCAAACCGCCGTCTATTCACAGCGTGGCGGGAAAAAAAAACCTGTACAAAAACGAAATAAATAAATAAATAAATAAACCTCTACAAATGTGAGCAGGCTTTGATCAATGATGCATCTTTTTCTCTCTTTTTTTGCTTGCTTTCTCCCTCTTTCTCTCCCTGACACATTTCACGCCTGCGTCCGTGAAGCCCACTCAACTCTATAAATAACCCCATGAGCCTGATCCTTGGCTGGGCGCCTTGCGTCTCGTCAAGAGGCTGGCACGTCAACTCACTGTTCCGCTGCCAAAATAACAGGGTGAAAAAAAAAAAAAAGCAATCCGCACCTGCTTATTTTTAATTTGCAAGATGATAAACCTTATTGCTCAGCGCCTTCCCTCTGGTTCCCTGTTACATAATCGCCGAGTTTAGCTGGTAAAACATCCTCTGCGCGCATTACAGCACATTTGTTGTTACTAGAAGGCACGGGGCAGAAGTGCATTTGTTCCACTTTAGCAGCGATACTGAGGTCCTAAACACTTTTGCATTTCGCAAACAGCAGTATTAAAAGCAAAGGCAAAGCGGATTTGGTGCCATTAAACAGTGAATTGTTCGACAAAATGAAGGGAGAGAGAGAGAGAGAGAGAGAGAGAGAGAGAGAGAGAGAGAGAGCCAACCAAAGTTACATGATACTACACCAGACCAGCTGGGGCGCTGTTAAAGCCTCGCTGTTTAGTCACAGAAAAACGGCAAAGCAAAGAATCCGTGCGGCTGCTGGTGAGCAACAACCCCGGCCATTGGTGTTTGCCGAGGCGAGCGGAAAACGATTTGTTCGCTTCTCCCTTCTCCCTGTGGTGGAGATAAATGTAGGGCACGTGCAGGAAGTGGGCGTGTCTGTGTAAATGCATGGCTAGAGGAGGAGGAGGAGGAAGAGGAGGAGGAAGGTGGAGTGAAACGCTTCGACGTGCTCACTTTGCAAGAAGAGCTCCGGGTGAAGGTGACCTTTTGCTTTTGGCCCCAGGAGCCTGAAAGACAGCGGTCGCAGTGGGAGGGAGGGGCTGGGGGAGGGGAGAGGCGGGACAAAGGTATGGGCGAAAATCAGCGGGGGATCTCTTGGAGGGAGGAAGGGAAAAGGCGCAGGGAGAAGACGGGCTCCTATATTTAGGCCTGGACTGGCTCCTGCAGGATTCCCGTGGAGAGCAGCGAACAGCAGGAGGGGAGGCGGTTCTGACAGCGATGCGTAGAGGAGGCTCTGCTCGATACAAGCTGACCCAGTTGCACGCAAAAGAAATGAGCATGACCACCGCGCCGTGGCCGACTCATGCGCACGATGCCGTTTCAAAAAAGGTCACGCGGAGGTAAAAGCGAGTTCCTGTCGCCGCCGATCGCTGACATCCGCTATTACTTTTGCATGAGGCAAAGTTGCAATTTTCATCACGGTGGGGACTTCATGAGTCCCGACACGATGAATGCTGGCTGTGTGAGGTTATGCAATGGGAAGCTATGGAAACACAGTCCACTACATGGTCTCTGTGTTTCTGGTGCCTCGAAAAAGCACATTTGCACGTGTTTCTCCTCCAGTACAGTGGGGGCGGTGGTCGCACAATCAAAAAGAAGACCTGACCGTGTCGATCATCGCGAGGCTGCATTTTGTCGGATTGTTGTCGCACTGTTGCGCGTCTGCCTGGATTTTCCTCCTGCAGCCTCGGTTCCCTCCAGTCATAAACTATGTATTCTGGAGTTAATATCCAGTCAGTGCCCTCAACCTGATGAATATGGATCGGTTCCCCCAGGTGCTGCACGTTGGCGGTATGCAGAGAATACAAATATATTTTTATACGTCTGGCTTTAAAATGAGCCATATTTCCACTTTGGCGTCACTTCCTCGTCTGGGCTCATTGCTTCCACGCCTTCGGCAGACCGTTCCTGGGCAAACATGAACCCTGTCCAAGCTTGCTTGATGAGGTGGTCTCGGAACCACAAGCCCAGGCACGGAACCCCTGGTGTTACCAGGCGAGGCTCAAACAAACATGACTGCTTTTGGAGAATCGTCTGGTTTTTGTGCAGCGCTTCATTCTCAAGTTGCATTTCTTGCATCTCCATAAAGATGGACTGTTGTGCGCACACTTGTGTTGTTGTGCAAATCAAAAGTGCACATGTGCCCTGCGGCTCGGGACCAAAACCAGAATCAAGCGAAGGAGGAAACACTAATAATGAGCCAGAGCGAGTGAATCACTCTGAGGCTATTTCAGCTCTCTGATGTGTGTGTGTGTGTGTGTGTGTGTGTGTGTGTGTTTTGGCTTTTTTTTTTTTTTCCTTGTCATGTGGTTGACTCTACAGCTCCCCACAGAGCGCAAGGAACCTTGCAAGCCTTCGGCCAGCAGCTATGAAAACAGAGGAAGAGGAACTCGGCCAACATGAGAGGAACCGATGCCTGGCTCGCATCACAATCTTCATCATTGACCGCTTCAAGAGTGGACCGCTGTGGCTGAGCGACGGCTGAAAACAAAAACACAGCGCTGGCCGTCACTCAGCGTTTCTCCGTTTGTGTAAAATAAAGTTTACACAAAAAATTGTAAAAGAAAAAAAAAAAAAAAAAAGAAAAAAAAGGAAAGAGAGCTGCAGCCCTGCAACAGGAAGGAGCGACTAGAGCCCAAAGTCACAGCGTTACTCACGTCCCTCTGAGGACGGCGGATGCATCACCGGCCATGTGCTTAATTAGAGCAGCGCTCAACATCCTTCAGAGAAATCCTACCGCGGAACCGGCTGGCTCGACGTGCCGGGTTGCGGTGTGTTGGAGTCGGAAGGACCCGGAGGGGCTGAACACCGAGGTGCTTCCAGTGCAGCAGCAGCAGCAGCAGCAGCAGCAGCAGCAGCAGCAGCAGCAGCAGCACGCTTCCTTTGTAGTTCATGTCTATTTATCTTCATTTTTTACCAGTGGTTAAGACTGAAGTCTTGTTTGATTGGGGGGGTGGTTCGCTGCAGTACCTGCGGTTGGCCAGAAGGCGGGCTTCTTCGCGAAAGCTTCAGTTTGACGACTTTAACGGGTACAAGACGCTCCCAACCAATTTACAGCCGACTCCTCTCGAGAGCCGCCGGCTCGGCTTCAGGAGTCCGGAGGTTATTTTGTCCATAAGGGGAAAAACCGCTCAGTCGCAAAAAAAGAAAGTGAGTGTCGAGGGCTCAGGCGCCCGATTTAAGGATCTCACCCCTAGCGCCCCCTTTCGCGGCGCTCTGAGCCCCTTCGACTGGTTAATAGAGGGGGGCATCGCTGAGGGGCGCCCCCTGCAGGTGATCTAAAGCCCTGCTGAACCTGCTAAGGTGCTGATCCGACCCCAGGACAAGAGGAGGATCAAGGACGGATGGAAGTATGACTATGACAATCGATGGACATTTTATATATGTAAACCCATATTCCATATTGCAAAATTTCCTCAATGTGGGATTAATAAAGGCTTCTATTCTCCTCTATTCCCTCTTTCCATTGTATGTCAGCCTTCTGTGTCTTTACCATTCATGGTAGTTAAAGCCACTTTCATGTGTTGGCAGTAACAGATGACCTTCTCTTCTTCGCTATATGAAACCCAGATACTGACAGAAATGCGTGCATGAAAAATACAACTCCATGAGCACTTTTCAAGGTTCATCAGCATTTGCTGTCGACTGAGTCTCAGCAAAACGCCTTATTACATAAAGTTTTTTCAGCACAGTCATCACTTCAAGTCAGGCAGAGCCTTTCCCACCTCTCACTTCTCTCTTTCACCTCTTCCTTCCAAAAAAGAGAAGATCTTCTCCTTTCCCTTAACGGGCTCATCTGCAATCTAATCCAGCCATTATTCAGGATGAAGTTCGCCTCATTTCCCCGCCTGCCGCTTCTTTTTTTTTTTTTTCAGCCAGTAGCCGTGCGATTGGAGGAGCCCCGCCTGCCCACGTCCTGCACAAAAGGAGGCCCCTGTTGTGATTTAAGGCGCCGCATCTGAGAGCATCCGGCCCTGATTTACGGCGCTCATTAAGGACGACAGCCGCGGAGGCTCCTGCGCCGCTCCGCTGTGCCGACCTCAGGGCACCGGGGAGGATTTAATAGTAGCGTAACGCTGCAGCGACGCGACCATAACAAAAAAAAAAACACTGGAAGTTTTTCTGCTGGTGAGCGTTAGCAGGAAGAGCGCTCGTCCTCCTTCCTTACTTCCTTCCTTCCGTCCTTACGTCGCTTTTATCTCCATTTTTATCTGGGCTTGTTTGCATTGCCAGGGCCAGCTGAAGGACGACAGGTACGGGCAACGCACAAATACACACACAACATCATGCGGAAGCTCATCAGCATCAGCCTGATCAAACAAGCCCAAGATAGAAAGGCAGGGAGGGGAGGGGCGAGCGGGGGGAGACAGGCCGCTGCATATCGGCGGGAGATTATCATCGGTGAGCAAACACTGTGGGAAGACACCGCCGGGGCTTTTTTTTTTCATTGTTTTCCCCTTCTTCTCACTTTTGAGAAAAACAGGAAGTGGACACCTCATATGTGCACAAGCGGTTTCACCAGAGAACATCTCAGTTTTTGTTTTGAATATTGATTTCCCATCGCAGGAAGGTGTTCACGCACACCACACCCCTCCCTCGGCCCTCCCCCTCTCCCCAGCTGTCAATCACAGAGCAGACGACTGCATCCGAGCCCAGATTATAATCACCTGCCAATTTTTTTCTCGGCTGCGCCAGTAACTGGATTTAATCAACGTTGACCTTTTTTTTTCTCTCGACATTGGTTATTTTTTCTTTTTCTCTTTTTCATCTTCTTCTCAAAATACGCGACGCTGTCTGAGACTGATAACGGGCGAGATTACAAGCGGGGACGGCGGAATAATGACCTGGCGGAAGAACCAGAGCTGCAAATTGCAAAGCGAGCCGTCGATCAGGCGCCGCTGAATGTCAGAAATGAAAAGTCACAGTGACGTGATTCGCCGGGCTGATGGAACAAAACAGCTCTGATGCCTCCGATAACTGCGGCGTGTTGGGAAAATGGGGAATTTTCATTTGGAAAAATGTGGCTGATTTGCATCAGGCAGGATTTTATTTATTTATTTATTTGTTTTTAAAAGATGGTGCCCATCACTCTAGGCAACTTGCAACCCCTCCCCCAATTTGCAGCCATTGTCCATGCTGATGTCGTATCACCCTGCTTTAAAACTGACTTAGTGGCAAAACAGTAGCCGAGCAACTGAAACGCACAAGATGGAGAAGAGAAAAAAAAGAAGTGGCTCGCAGGTGAAAAAACTTTAAGAGCCTTTATGAGTGCCATAAAGATGGGAGGCACACAAATTCCAGGTGTGCTACCCTGAAAAATGCACAGAACTAAAACATACAGCAGAAAAAAAAGCATAATTACAGGAGCCATGGTGCGTTTTCGCTGGAGGTTCCTTCCATTTCTGGACTGAAATGAATAAAAAATGTCATTAAAAACCAATTCAGCAGGTTCTGTGTCAGCAGACACTGTAGAAACCTTTAGCTCTGCTTGACGGAGGGAATAAATCACATCGAATCGTCATCTTTGTGGTGGTTTGGGGGCTGAGAGAAGTTCCAAGTCCTTCCACTGCAAAGATGCGGCATATATTAGTGTTATTTTTAATATACATAATGGCAAGAGCCTTGACGGCGTGGATGTTTTCAACAGCGTCGGTTTGCAGATCGATACTTTGACACGAGGAGCAAAAAAAACAACAACACACACACACACACACACACACAAGTAGGTTAATAAAGTGACCTGGTTGCCTGGCAACTCAACAATGCCTTTCATTTGTTAATTTACACTCAAAGAAGGTCAACGAGTGGCGGACCGCCACCGCCGCCGCGATGACTATAATCTGACACGAGTCCAGAAAACTGTGTCGTAAGGACGGCCATGCATTTATTTTAGCTCTTGTTCTGCGTAGATTGATTAGAGGAGACAGTGTTTTTTTTGTTGCTTTGCATTATTGTATTGCTTTTGCGTCAGCCGACTGGGAAATAAGCCGGTTCTTCAAGGGAAATATGCTTAAGGACAATCATCGGCTGGAGTGGGGGAAACAAAACAGCTTGCGAACGTTGCACACATGTCGAGAACATCCAGTCCCTGGAACGTAGAGGTGGTCTGAAGGACGGCGATGTCATCGTATACCGCCGCCACCGCCGAGGCATGTCATGAGACCAAGCACAGCGAAAGTGACTCATCCTCTTTTTAATTCTGCTCCGACAGTGTTGGAAACGCGGCGAGGAATCAATACACAGGTTGACGTGCTGGATGTGAGTGTGAGGGGAGGTGGTGGAGCGTGTGTGTGTAGGTGTGTGTGTGTTTGTGTTTGCGCACATGGCCAAAAAAAAAAAAAAAAAAAAAAAGCACAGAGGGGACGTGGATGAAATTGGTGACAGTCACACCTGAAGGCAGAGCAGCTGCAGCAGCAGCATCGCTCACATTTGAACCTCCAACAGAGAGCGTTGGAGGTTCACTTCACACCACCAGAGCCCAAGATCGCTCCCATTCATTTCAATGGAGTTGCTCACCCAGCGCAGATTCACATGATTTATTTGGCCAATCAGAACCATTCTGGAGAACGTCACTGTCAGACAAGCCAATCAGATCGAGCCGAGACACAGCAACACGTACGACGTTGTGACGTCACGCTGGGAAGAAACTCTTTTTTGCAGCTTGACCTCCTAATTTTCCCAGGATCCGATAACCAATCAGCTTCCGTTGAAGCCAGTGAGTGTAGAAAAAAGCAGAAAAAAGCAGAAAACGGCTGCTGCGAGCTGCCCACATGATGATGAAGATGAAAACAGGAAGTGGCTGAGCCGTCGTGCTGGTTTGATCTGAACGTGAAAGCATTTAAAATAAAAACTGCTGAGAGCTTCTCTTCTCTCGGTGCAAACCCCAAGACTCCCAAGTGGCTTTTTACAAGACTTTGGTTTGGCTGGCTGCGGCCTCCAGCTACACTCCACTTCAACAGTTTGGGGTCACTGAATCATTCCTGCACTGAACGCCTTTATAACCAAACAAGAATGGTTTAATTCCTAATTAAAAATTAGACTTTAGGCTGAGCGGTCTAAAGTCTAACTAAAAGTGACTGAGAGAATTCCAAGTGTGCAAAATTCTGTGTAATCACACTGAAAGTCGTCTGTTTTAGAGAGCAAATATAAACCATGATGCTTTGCTTCCTCTGCTGTGGTTTAGCACACGCAGCTACATGTGTTTATAATACAAAGCTTTGTTTTCGAGATGTTTTCTAGTGCACTAGTAATGTTCTGAGAGCATTCCAGTATTATTTCAGATTATTTCATGAAGCTGGTTATTATGGAGTTTAATGCAGAAATGACTCAGTGACCCCAAACTTTTGAACTTGCAGCTAAACTGGCTGCGACATCCTGTGATTGGTCGGCTTTTCGCCCAATCGCCTCCCAAGTTCACAGACGCTCCTCTACAATCGCTGCCAGTGGGCTTGTTTGCAAGACGGAAACAACACGAGAAGGTTGACTGGTGTGAAGCAAGCTGGTGTGTCTCTTCCTGGAGTCTCACTCACATCCCATCGTGTTGGCCAGTAATGGAGCCCAGCACAGAGTGCAGAGGCCTTCCGCCCGCTAACACGCAGCGTTTGTGTTTCAACCGCTGGCGGTGCTGAGTCAGCAGTGTGCAAGCATGCAGAGCACACACAGACTCACTGCTCCGCCCACAGCGGCTGCTGCAGAAAGGAAAGAGCACCGACCCCATTCCAGCAGCGTGCAGGGTTTTTTTTGTTTTGTTTTTTAGTCTTTTTTCAACTTTTTGAAAAGCACAGCTCATTGTTTGTTCACTGAATCCAGCTGCGCGTCTGTGATGGGACTCAGCAGCACCTCAGCATCCTTCAACGTTCCAAAACAAAGCCAGATGCTCAGCAGAGAAAAAAAGAAAACAGCTTCTCTGCGAGGCTCCAACCCCTCGACGTGCTTAGCATCCGCATTCTCAATCAAAAGACCATAAAAACGCAGTCGACCCGTCTGATTTTGACTTCTTCTTTTCTCTTCTTACGCGTTCACATAAAGGAGAGAAGCAGTCAACTTCCAGCTGCACATCCTCTTTCGCTTTCAGTAAAGCAGACAGAGCCTCTGTCGGGGAGACACGGGCGGCTAAAAATACCTCCAGAGTGGAAACACAGGGGACACGACTCAGATCCACTAGGATCGGGGCTGTCCAACCCGCCTCCTCCTCTCCTCCTCCTCCTCCTCTCCTCCTCCTCCTCCTCCTCCTCCTCCTCTTTAAGTGGCCCACACCTTCAGGTTTCTAACCAACAGACGTGTTGAAGAACACCGCAGCCAAGCGATGTTGTGCAAGCAAGCAGAAACTTGGATTCTGCATGATGGAAACAAAACGTCCTTCAGCGGTGATCAATTATAAATGTTGCATGTCAGTGGAATGATCTGGGACGAATGGATCTGGTCTTCAGCCCCCAGACTCACCTGTCTGGGAAACACCGGCTGATGGGAGTCAAGATGAAAGCTCCCATAAAATAGCTTTAAAAAGACACCTTGCTTAAACACTGACTGTGCTGGCGCTAGACCAGCAAGCAACTCTCCTCTCGCAGGAATATTTAATTCACTCGCTTGCCTATCCGTCATTTCATTTTCTCTTCTTCCACTCACCCACGCGCCGCCCGGGCCAGTTTTTATTATAATAGAAGCTTTCAGACAAACCCTTTCACACGGCGGCGCCTGCACGATGCTCGTATCTGGCGACAGTGGCGGCGCTGCTGGAAGGCCGGGGTGGGAGGGGCGGCCGTGGGCGGGATGGGATGGCGTGCCCCCCCCCCCCAGCTCCCCCTGACCTGCCGGCTGGAGGCTGCAGACAGAGACGTCCTCTCCATTTACGGGCCGGTCAATAAGGCATTTCCGACGCGCCGCCGTCTACCTGAATTTATTCCCAGAGAGCTCCGTCAATAAAGCCGCTCGCCGGGCACTCGCCGCCCGGCCAACACACGCGGCTGAGCAAACACGGCCCCGCCCACCGCCGCCACGCGACGTCACCCAACCGGGATCAATGAGGTCGATGGGGGGGAGGGGGGGAGGGGTGGAGACAGGCCTGGCTATAGGATACTAATGAGTGGTGGCCGGCGGCGGCGGTAGCGGCTCCGCTGTGTTCCACACGCAGCGGTGACTCTGGGAAATGTGATCTGATCCACCCGTTCAGCCTGCAAGTCTCCCGCCACTGCCGCTGGACACAGCCGAGAGGGGGAGGGGGGGAAGAGAGGGAGAAGCGAAGGAGGAGCAAAGGAGGAGAGGAGGAGGGGGCGCAGCACATCCTCCTCAAGGACGACCTCCTCCTCCTCCTCCTCCTCCTCCTCCTCAGACGGGGGGAGCAATTTAACGGCATTAGCAAACAGTGCACGTGGGTGTGCACGTGGGTGCGCTCGGAATGTGCCACTCGGCCTTCACCTGTGCTCCTCCATCGCCTCCGCCGCCACCACCCAGCACGGCCGCTTGATAAACTTGCAGCTAATCAGATCCCAGCGCAGTTATCCGCTAATCTAATGGCGGAGCTCCAGCTCCATGATTCAGCCGACCGTCGCCTCGGCCCCTCCCACTTCTCCTCCCACTCCCCCTCTTCCAATTTTTCTTCCTGTGCGATCCGTCTGCGCCACTCGTGCAAACAGCTCTCCAGTGATCACCTTGACCTCCGCAGCTTCGTCTCCGCCGGCGTTCCGGGAAACATTTCTCAAGCAAAACATTGAGACCCTGTAGCCTTCAGCGTTTCTGTAGGAGCTTCCTCTTCTTCTTCTGTCTTATTGAAGGTAAAGGTTGTTTGTGTGGGGAGGAAGAGGAGGTTCCCAAGAGGTCTCCAGCACCAGCTGAGCGTCACTTCAGGGAAACACTCAGTCATTCAAAGACGGCCGAAGAAGCAAAATCATTCAAAAAAACAACAAGTAAACAGAAAACACCGTCAGGTGGTTTGCTGTTTTGCTAATTCTGTCAACATGATCACTGGTGGAACTGTGCAGACACTCACAGGGAGCACCGCAGAGTCCAGGTGGAAGACACAGGCAACACTTCAGCCAAAACTGGCAAAAAAAAAAAAAAAAAAAAAAAAGCGTCAGCAAATACAGTTATTTGGGTGGAAATATGATATGTGATAAATTATATACAGACACATCATATATCGCTTTGTCCCAAATATATATATGTGAAAAAATCCAAACAAAGTCAATTCACTGCTCTCAGCTGTTTGGTTATTCATGCAAAGGATGATCGAGTGGGAGGAAAACACACACGCACGCGTGCACACACACACACGCACTCAGCACCCTGAGGGAGTTTTATCAGTCTCAGCATGAGGCGACTACGTGTGAATACTAATTACGGGAAGCGACGCCGTCGACTGAGAATGAAGACGTGACGGCCTGTTGCTGTTCTTCCTTCTTTTTTTGTTTTTTACCTTCTCTGCAAGATTCAGCTGCTTCCTCTGATATCTGCGGCGCACGACAACACAAACAAACAAGCATCCTGCATGCACTCGCTGACGTGCAGGAGCTCGCTAAATAAAGTGTAAATTGAATAAACTGGACAAACAAACGCACTCGCTGGTGTCTTTCCCATCAACAGATTCCACAGGAATGTGAGTGTCAGAGGGATTTACAGCCGCAGCAGCGACTGTGTTTACGTCACTCGTCTCTCGCTATTCACCTTCCAGGTGAAAACCACCGGGACGTCACTATTCTTTTTTTTTTATCTTATGCAGACGTTGCTGTTTACACAGCAGTTTGTTTTCAGTGAATTAGTAGAAGTGAAACACTTGTTAATGACTCAAGAGAGGACATGTTGTTTGGATGCAGACAAATGAATCAATTGGCTAATGATTGAGGCCGCGTCCGTTTTCCATATATAATTGGGATCTCTGAGCGGCTGCAATCACACGGCCAATTAAAAAACTGAGCCGTAAAAGAGAATTCTGCCCGATATCAGCGAGCGCTGATTAGTTTAGTCCCATAGTAATTTCCCAGCTATTTGAGAATCAGATGTCAGACTCCAGAGACAGAAAAACTGAAAAAACTGCAGCTGCTTTGAGTTTCATATCGAGTTTCCGGGTGACAAACAACTGAGACGCTAACGTGAATGAAAGCCTGTGGAGGGCAGAGAAACTGCTGAAGGAGAAGTGAAACAGGTCCAGCTGCTGTTGTCGTTGCAGGCGGCTGCAGGTTCTCTCACCGCCGCTGTGAGTTATTCAAATCAGAGTCCAAGCCAGGGGGGGAAAAAAAGAAGTAAATGTTCAAGATGGTTTCTTCCTCCGACCGCCGTCAATTCCAGTCTCTCAACAAGCCAAATAAAGACAAACTCTGCCGTAACACACCCACTGAAAACTGATTTGAGCAAGCGAACACACACACACACACACACACACACACACACACACACACGCAGAAGGCCTCTCTTCAAACATCCAACCTGTTATTACTCTCAGTTTCAACACACTGCAGGAGTGCAGCCAGCAAAACAGAAACGTGTCTGTCAGTGCTGCCGTCTGTCTGTCCGTCTGTCTGTCTGACTGTCTGTCATCACAGACCTCCCGCCGCCCGCTGACAGACAGGGCTGGACGAGGGTTGAACGAGGACGGCGGCCGTGGCACATGCAAAATTCACGGCTCTCCTTCTTTTTTCCCAGCATCCTCCTCTTCCCTCCTGCGTCACGACCGCAGAGGAGGTCTGGAGAACAGAACGTCCCCGCCGGGTCTCCTCGTCGCCGACCCATCCCGCTCTCCCTCCCTCTCCCTCCTTCACTCTCCCTCACTCTCTCTCACTCTCCCTCACTCTCTCTCACTCTCCCTCCCTCTCCCTCACTCTCTCTCTCTCCCTCTCTCTCTCTGTCTCTGTTGTTGAGCATTGTTCAGTGAAGACTTCCTCACATTGATCTGTGTGCTGTTCCCTCAGTGCCGGCCCAGTAGGGCTGGTTCAGGAGCGGGACCGAGCCCACGCTGCAGGACCGCTTCATTCATCTGACTGCATCAACTGTGTAGTCGTGATTGTATGGCTTTTTTTTTTTTTTTTCTGAATGTGATTTATGATTTATATTTCTTTATTTCTTTTTATTGAGGCTTTCTTTTTTATTAATTGTTTTTATTCATTTCTTTTTATTGATCATCTATATTACTGATGACTGCTTGTATGAAGCAGGTGTCACACACAGGTTCTACCAAGTAGTAATTATTAGTTTTACTAAAGAAAAAAATTCTTTGGATATATAAAAAAGTCATTAGCGGAGTGGATGAAATCAACATCTTTGAAGATTGTGAAGGAAGACGTGTCAAGACTGACTCGTTTGAATCTCTTGAATCTCTTGAAACACAAAACAAAGGCTGATAAACATCAAAAGCAAGCGGTTGGAGGTCAAACGAGGCGGACAGACAGTCGGTTGTTTCGGAGCAGAAACCGGGAAACTGGTTTAGTTCAACTCCTTCGCTGGCCGCTGACCCTTCTGACACTTCAACACCTCGTGTTTCACACACTCACTGGGCCTGGGTCTCCCGCGCTTGCTTCCTCGTCGTCGAGGCGCGGCGGTAAAATTAGACCCCTGCAGCAGCAGCAGCAGCAGCAGCAGCAGCAGCAGCAGCAGCAGCAGCAGCAAACAGTGTCTTCATAAAGGCGGCTAAATAAATAAATAAGTAGAAGAAGTTCTGCTTTCAGCACCTTGGCTCCTATTAACTGGGTCGCCTGTGTGCTGCTCAGAACTCGTGTCCCCCCCACACACCCGGAATGACCTCGCTGTGTTCCGACTAATTGGAATGCCGCATTACACAACCACCCCCCCCACCTCCCCACGGCCAATTAATAAGCCGCTCACAAAAGAGCAGCCTTGGCACAACAGGAACTTTCTGTGCCAGTAGTTTTCCCCCCTCACGTCGCCACCAGGCTGAGACACAGCAGAGCGACGGTTTGGTGAGGCCGTCGAGGGCGACTGGCCTGCAGCTCAGGAGGGAGAGCGGCTCGTCCAATGTGTCCTTGGGCAAGACACTTAACCCTAAACTGCTCCCAATGTGGCTGGCAGCCCCTTGCATAGCAGCAGCCACCCATTGGTGTATGAGTGTGGGAGTGAATGGGCGACTGAGAAGCTGCAAAGCACTGTTTAAGTGCAGTCCATTTCCCATTTACCATTCGTCGGCACTCAAGAGGAGTTTTCTCAATTCCAGGATATGCATGCATCACCGGGAGCTTTGCCTTTGAGTGGCGGCTGCCACGGAGTGAAAGAGCTCCTGGGCTTCAAGCTTCGTGTAGCAGGAAAAAACAAAAAGCATTTGCACCAAACGACGCAGAGATTTGTCAGTCGTAGCTCTGTTGGCATCAGGACAGAGGTGAGAGAAAATTGCGTTGCTCAAAACAGGCGGTTGCAGACTGGACGTGAACATGACAGACTGGACGTCACCCTCAGTGGCCTTAACAAGGAGCACACTTACAAAAACTGAATTTGCTAACAATCGTTTATTTTGGGTTTTTTTTTTTTCCAAAGGACAATTTTCAGACCTGTCACTTTCCTTTTTCTTTTCTATTTTTTCATTCCATTACCGGCTGAAGCCGCCTTGTCACCGTACAGAAGCTGTTAGCGATCACACACACACACACACACACACACACACACACACACACACACACACACACACACACACACACACACACACACACACACACACACACACACACACACACACACACACTCTGTCTGAGGAGGTTCCCTGAGTTGCATCAGAAGCAGGAGAAACGTGTTCCGCGCTGCCGTCTAAATGGAAATTTGGCGTTTCCCAGGAATTCTATCAAACGCAGTCAGCGGTGCAGCAGCAGTGGCAGCAGCAGCGGCAGCAGCAGCGGCAGCAGCGGCAGCAGCAGCAGCAGCAGCAGCAGCAGCGGCAGCAGCAGCAGCAGCAGCATTAAAGGACCTGGTGGGCTTTCAGGTTTTCTACAAAAGCAGCCAGCAATTCTGCTGTTCTGAAGGATTTTTATTTATTTTCTCCCCCCCAAACCTCCCTCCAGCTGCTTTATCGTGACTCACATTTCCCTCTCGCCGCGAGGTAAGAAGGTGTGAGCTCCATGCTGAGACACTCGGCTCAGCAGCAGCAGCAGCAGCAGCAATAAACCCGAGTTGCTGGAAATAATGTTTAATCTACTTCGGTCAGCGTGGACTGTGGCACTGGGCTGCAGGCGGAGAGGCCGCAGGGCGTCACATGCTTCAGCTCCTTCCTCTTCTTATTTCCACATTTTTTTTAAGTTGAAGTGTTTTTTATATTTTAAGTCACTGTGTCACAAACACATTAGCTGGCCTAAATACTGTTGAAAATGCGTCTTTATTTTGTAATGTCTGTGTGAAAAATATATATTAAAAATGTTTTCTCCACTAAAGGCAACCTGTTTTACCCGTTTTTAGAATCAGGAACCTCGATTCCAAGCTGAAAGTCAGTAGCTTCATTTTTTTCAGTTCTAGTTCAAACTTGAACTGAAGCTTCAATTTTCATCCGCTGGTAACCCAAAGCAGAAAATCCCCCCGCTGCCATCATCTCGCCCTCCTGCTTTCCCTCCAACCTTATTGTCTCAGCTATGGAGGTGGGCGTGTTGTGTTGTGTGTGTGTGTGGGAGGGGGGAGGAGGGGTCTAGGGCTCACATTCCTCCAGTGAAATCCAGATCTCTCCATCTCTCTCTATCTCTCTCTCAAAAAACAACACGCAGTGGAAACGCAATCCCGGGAAAGTGGCTCCTGCAGAGCCGACGACCGTCAGAGAAAAACATGAATATGAGAGTGACGAGCAGTCACTCCAGTTAGAGACCAGGCAGAGGACCAGCAGAGGATCCAGAGCCTGTA
Organism: Thamnaconus septentrionalis; assembly: GCA_009823395.1. Classification (NCBI taxonomy): domain Eukaryota; kingdom Metazoa; phylum Chordata; class Actinopteri; order Tetraodontiformes; family Monacanthidae; genus Thamnaconus; species Thamnaconus septentrionalis. The sequence continues at coordinate 16,996,157 of CM020515.1, read as the reverse complement.
ATCCTACCAGAACCTGATGTATTCTGAAGGTTTACTGCAGCTCCTCCTCCTCCTCCTCTTCCTCCATCTCATCCTGTAAAAAACCCTCCTGGAGAAAAAAGCAAAGTGTTGTCTCGAAGGAAAGACCTGGTGTGTGTGTGTGTGTGTGTGTGTGTGTGTGTGTGTGTGTGTGTTTGGTGGAATGTTTGAGTGACGTGCCTGCGCCTGCACGGTGACCTGCTGCTGCTGCTGCTGCTGCTGCAGCACCGGGACGACCCGAGGCGACGCTCCGTCAGCGAGCAGCAGGCGGGTTTAGATCCTGTCACTTGGACGTGGCCGTGCATATTAAACAATGTTTGAGGAGCAGCAGCAGCAGTAGCAGCAGCAGCAGCAGCAGCGACAGTGTGACGCTCAGCGTGACGGAGAAAAGAGAAAAAGAAAATAATAAAATAAAAAAGAGCTCGAACCCGGAGCACAGAACACTAAAGAGGTTCAAACATCATAACAGACAAGACAGACAGACACACACACACACACACACACAGTCCTAATGTGCCTAAAAACCGAAGCCCACTCCCTCTTCTCGGCTGAGGCCATCTGCGCCGAGGCGGGAAAAACCAAGTAAGAAATGCGGCGCCACCATCTGTGTGTTGCCGGCGCCGGCGTCCCAGCAGCGGTTATTATAGATTAGAGCGGCAGTAACAAGATCTACAGTTCGGCTCCGAGGACAACCAGCCTCTTCATTACAGCGGGATCTGTTGTCGTTCGCACACATCCGTCAAGCCCCTTCAGCCCTGAGCCACAGAAGCACACGGCTCACTGCTGCAGCTACAGGTGCACTTCACTGCTGTAGCAACTCCCTGCTGCAGCTGCAGGCACAGCTCACTGCTGCAGCTCACTGCTGCAACTCACTGCTACAGTTTGCTCACTACTGCAGCTCACTGCTGCATCTACAGGTGTAGCTCACTGCTGCAGCTCACTGCTGCCAGTCACTGTTGCAGCAACTCACTGCTGCAGCTGCAGGTGCAGCTCACTGCAAACTCCAGCGAATGAAGTGAGGAAAAGAAGAAAAAAAAACTGGGAAAAGAAACTTTGAAATGTGGTCAATGGAAGTTCAAAGGTTTTTACCTTTTTTTTTGTAAATGCACCAGTGTGTGATTACAGTTTGATGCAATAGAAAAGTAAAATGGGTCAAGATGAGACAGAAGAGCTGCTAATTAAAAGTATGATCAGCCTCAGCGCTGTTTATCATTAGGAGCTTTAAAACTCAGCAGGCTGATCATTGCAGTGGCCAAGACAAAAAGCAAAGTTTTGTGTTCAGCTGGTTTTAGTGTTTAAGTCGCAGCTAAATTTGACTCCAGTCGATTCCTGTTTTTGTGCATTTGATCAAATAACCACAAACAAAACAAACCTAATCAACTCAGATGATCAGATAAAAAAATATAGAAATGTGCCTGCTGTCTTATCTCATGAGCTAATCTACATAGAATTTATGAAAACTAACAGTAACTTGAAGACGTGCAGATTCGAGCTGCATTTAGCATCTTCATGAAGAAATCTGCATTTCATTTATTACACCTGTATTTATATATGTGTTTATTTTCCAATCCATGTCAACACTGAGAATTTTCAAGGCTGAATTCTGTATCTGAATGAATCACAACAAAGAGAGAAGATGGAAGACAGGCGGAGAAAGAAAACCAACTGCAGCCGAAGGCCTTCTTCTCTTCTCTTCTCTTCTCTTTTGTTTTTGATTTTTATTGAGGGGGGTTGTTGTTGTTTTATTTTAGTACGGCAGCAGTTCAAACCTCCACACGTGCCTCCAAAAGCAGACCAACCCCCAGAGAGAACTCCTGGTTTACCCTAAAGACCGCCACCGCCGCCACCGCCTCGCTTTCTCTGTGTTTTTGATGTATTTTCATTCTGGAGGAGATTCTAGCTGCCCAGCGCCAGGACCAGCAGGACCAGCAGGATCACCAGGATCACCAGGACCAGCAGGACCAGCAGGAGCAGCAGGACCAGCAGGACCAACAGGACCAGCAGGATCACCAGGACCAGCAGGACCACCAGGACCAGCAGGACCAACAGGACCAGCAGGACCAGCAGGATCACCAGGATCACCAGGACCAGCAGGACCAGCAGGAGCAGCAGGACCAGCAGGACCAACAGGACCAGCAGGATCACCAGGACCAGCAGGACCACCAGGACCAGCAGGATCAGCAGGATCACCAGGACCAGCTGTGCGAGCATCGCTCTGGATTCTCTTCCACGGCGTTCAGCTGAGGACGCTGTTCTCAGGCAGCAGGCACACATGCACCCACACGAGCGAGCGGCACATTATCACTCCTAATAATAGTGCGTATATAGGCTTCTATATTCTGTGCGTGCCAGCCCTCCTGCTGATCCTCCCACTGCATCATACGGCAAAGATTTCTACCTCACTTCCCCTTGGATCAGCGCCGGCTTCTCAAGGCCGAGCAAAAGAATTTGTGGGGGGTTTTCAACAGCGCTGCGGAATTCACAGTGGCCTTGTGCAGTGCAGTGACTACGCACAAGAGATGAGGAGGACAAGAGGAAGAGGTGGTGCAGGGTGAGCAGAGGGAAGCCGCTTGAAGGCGGAGAGCGTCCTCCACGGACCTGTTATCACTCCCCCCCCCCCTCAACGTTTTAATTCACAAAACTAATGAAACGGAAACCCCAAAGAAAAAGCAACAACCCAACGCCCTGGTTTCTCCTTCTTACTGGATTACCGCGATTACCTGGGAAATAGAATGGAAAAAAACGAAAGGCCTGGCTGAAAGGAAACAAGCGCCCGGGCATTAAAGCTGAATGCCAGCGTCGTCTCACAATCCCCAGTTGGTGTAAAGCTCTGAAATGTCATCATGTTGAGAACACAATTACACAATGTTTTTGTTGTTGTTGTTTTAAATCCCGCCGCCACTTATTTATTTTGGAAATATTGCGATCGTTGCAAACAGTTTCATCATCCGCAGCCACACAGTGAATTCTGCACTCTCTGCCTCTGCTGGGGGTTTGGGGGGGGAGTAAAAAAAGAAAAATGCAACTTTGCTTAAATCCCTCGGATGTGAAATCCTCTCGTCCGGATCTGGAAGGTGATTGGACGAAAACGACACCCCGTCTCGGCTCGTACACTTGTGTTTCTCACTTCCTGTTTTGCCCAGTCGCTCGTGGTTTTGAGCACAAACCTGCAAAACCCAACCCAGCAGTGAAAACGCTGCATTTCCAGGACACTCGCCATCGAGGTGAACGTGTGAAAAGTCCAAATTCCAGCAATTACGCTCTTCTTTTTTTCCCACCCTCTTGCGCTTAAGTGGCGGCGTGGTGAAAGCGAGGCTCCAGCAGCAGCTCTGAGCCGAGGCTTCTTGTTCTCTTTAAATGCGGAGGCGAGCGGGAAGCACCTGAAATTTCAAGGCCGCCTGTTTCAGGTTGACAAGACGGATGAGCCGCTGCCGAGTGGCTATTAAAGACCTTTTTGTTCAACTCATCCATCAAACTCCGGCCCAGGGGCACGTGGGAAATATCCATCTGGGCAAATCTGACTTTTTAGGGATCGTTAAGCCCTTGACTTGACATGTGACGTCCTGAGAAGTCTTTCTTCCGCTGGGGCATTTCATCAGGGCCGGGATTCAGATTTGTTTTTCATTTTTTGCATTTTACATATAATTCATTCAGCTTCTAATGTGTCCCAAGAGACTCTTATTAAGATGTGGTATTACCGGGAATCCTCCACAATTCCATTTCACAAATTCAATATTCTCCTGTTCAAAAGGAGCTGTTGTAGCCTCGGGCAGAGTTTCAGTGAAACTCTTTATTCTTACAAAAGGTAAATAAATGGACGTGACGGGATGAAGGGGCGGCGGTACTCAAAGGAACTTTGGTGTGTTGTTGATCCAGACTTCAAAGATGTTGGTCCACCCAAACTCAGCTGCACATCGGTGATACGTTCCAAAATAACAACTGGGTTCAGTTTGGATTCCTCCTCCCAAATTATTTGCCCGTCTGATTATGTTCATCTTGTGACTTGTTTATTGAACGCCGTTGCTGTTTGCCCGAGAGGACGTAAACACTCCTAGACTTTCGACGAGCCGTGAAGCCGAGCGGGGAGCCGCTGCGTGAGGTTTTCCAATTTCTGGAGCCCTCGGTGGTGAGGGATTAGGGGGTACGGCACATTAGCTGCGAGCGCATCCGTTCTGCAACATGGAGAAATCAACTCATAACAGCACACCTGACTGTTGTTTTTGTGTTTTTGTGTTTTTCCAAAGCAGAGTGTCGACGCTGCAGACTCTGCAAGCTAACCAGCAGTTACTTCTCCAAAGCATCTAATCCAACACGTGGGGCCTTGGCTTTATTCTTTCCCGACGCATTCGGATAGTAAATTCATCAAACGTTCAAGTTTTTCCATCTGCATTTGGAACCAAACTTCAACAGTTGTTAATTTGCTCGCCTCGTATTTTTGCTGCTTTAATCTGAGAGCGACGACGCTACAAGTGATCATGGTGGTTCTTTTGGAGACTGCAAAAGAGCCTGTCAAAAACAATATGTCACAACATGGCATCAAATGAGAAACCTACAGCAGTTTTCTTGTTTGTTTGTTTGTTTTACGTGGCTCCAACGAGATGTAAATCTGACCTTTTCCTTTTTAAAGGAAAACCATTTAAGGGAAACGGCTGAGTGACCTTGACTAACATCCTCAAGGCTTCTGGCTCCCCGTTTGACACTAAGCTGTGGATTAAAGCACCAAGAGGCCTATTAGACATGTTTGTATCTTGCAGATTGCTGCTCCTGCTGCCTCTGCTTTGAGGGATCCAGCCAAGACGAGAGCGGGCGATGATTCAGCATCCCGGACGTCTGTAATCACCACTTCACATCTCCCGCTGCCTCACTTTCAACGCAGTGCAGCTTTCCGTCTTCCAAAAATACCCCCAGAGAGTCGGAGTACGGAATTCTGCTGCAGAACACGCAGGAATTACTGGTGGTTTTTGGCTTTTATTTAAAAAAAACAAAAACAAAACAGAAGTCTGGATTTTATTTTATTTGGAGAATCTGAATCTGCACAAGCAAGCCTCCAATAAGGCCGATGCAAATAAGCAATGACGATGTGCTCATCATCATCATCATCATCATCTTCTTCATCATCATCGCTGCAGATGATCCCGCTAAATGTAATCAGCGCTTTTATTGCAGAAAGGTTCCAGGAAGGTGTCGGCAGAGCGGATCAGCCAAATCTCACAGCAGCCCAACAACAACAGCAGGAAACACAAAACAGACCCACAAAACGCACCATTGTGTATTTTTCTGTGCTTTGAAAACCAGCAGGTGTTTGTTGGAGACGCCGAGGTGACTGTACCTGAACGCATCACGAGCTGCCAAACCTTCTCGGGACCGTTTGTGGGTGAAGCGAGTCATGGGATGGCGCTCTCGCCTTCTATTTGCGTAAGTCCGGGGATTCGCACAGACAAATACAACTTGTTTTTCTCGCCCGGCGGCGGCGGCAACTGTCAGTTTGCTGAGAGGCACTAATGTTTTCACAGTGCGCTAATGCAAACACCTCTAGGCCGCTCGAGCACCTCCCAGCGTTTTGTATCCAAGCCCTCCAGGGCAAGAGATACAAGAAAAAAACCTCCTTTCAAGGAGATCCTGTTATTGGTCGAGAAAGCCTTCCAGGGAGGACGGCTCACGACGCAGCGCGAAGGTAAACCTCACAAGGCTGTTGAAGGGGTTTGTGCAAGGAACAGATGCGGGATGAACCTGAACGCATCACAGAGAGGACGTTCTGGTCGCCGACCTCCGGCGGCGGCGGTTACGAAAGCCGCTGATGTCTGCACGGCCGCTACGACCAGCGGAACACTACAAGTGTTGAGTCACTGGCACAGTGAGGCAGCTGCTATCAGGGCCAGAGGGGCTCCGTCAGAACTCCAGCGCTCCTGCTATTTATACGGCCGGCCGGTCGACTGGCGGGCGGGCGGGCGAGCGGAGGAGGAGGACGCGGAGGAGGACGTGGAGGAGGACGTTCAGACTGGAGCGTTTCAGCACCTCGGGCTGCACACAGAATTCCTTTTCTGCGAATGAGCAGGAGAGGAATCTGCTCGTTTGCAGGAAACACTTTATATTTTCATGTTGTTGAGTTTTTTTTTATCATTCTCCAAAGATTAAGTGTGGGTAAATGTTTTCTCACATCTGAAACAAACTGGTTTACGCAACAGCAAAAAAATCCTCTTCTCCACCTCAAGTTCAAAGGGGAAAAGATGCTCCTCCTATTTAAGACAAACTCAGCCTTTAGCTCCTCCTCTTTGCTCTCAAAGCTGATTGGCCCCGCCCCCACCGTCGGACGGACAGCCAAGCAGATGCTTTCAAGGGCAAATCGTTGGGATTCCAGACTCAAAATTTTATCCACACGTTTGTCTGATTTTAATTTAGACATCTCTGAATTCTCGGAGCGTCACCTGAAGATTGGGAGTCCTGCAGCGACCAATCATTCACGGCGACGCCTTTTCATCGCCACCCCCGGTGCACTCGGGCTAACGAGGTTCAGTCAGGCCAGGCGTTATGATGGAGGGGCGACCGAGGAGATGAATTGACATCCTGCCACTGATCAAGGCAGGGGAGCCACGAACCGGTGCGTGAACTTTATTGATTTACATCGCGGCCCGGCCATCGTTTCGCTCACTTCAAATGATGAACGTCCTCCAGGTTTGACCTTTTGTCCGCCTGTTGAGGACAACAGGCAGCAGGCAGGAAGGAGGAGGAGGATGAGGAGGAGGAGGAGAGACGTGAAGAAGAAGATAAGTGCTTCTCTCCGCCCGTCGTGCGCAGGCTCTCGCCGCGATGGTCGCCGCGCTGGTCGCCGCGCTGGTCGCCACGCTGGTCGCCGCGCTGGTCGCCACGCTGGTCGCCGGCTCTCGCCGGCAGCCAGGCTGGAACCCATGCAGCTGTCCACACGCTCCCAGCATTACATAACCACACTGCATCACACAACCAGCCTCCCTCCAGACACACTGCAGCCTCTCCACCACAAGGACAGAGTGGGATGCCCCTTGGCTGGGGGGGGGGGTCGGGGGGGGTCGGGGAGGGAGCACAAGCTGCTCTCCCCTGTTCAGGGTTCGGCTAATGAGCTAACGCATTGCTGTGACGGCTCGTTTGCTCCTGTGTTCCAACAGACTGGTGACCCCCCGTCTCTTTTAAGATCGACACTCCACACACACACTCACACACACACACAACACACACTCACAGGCGGTTGAGCAACAGCGCGGCTCTGGTGTGGGTGGCTGTGACGTGCGCCGAACCCCTTTCCACACAGAGACTGACCCACTTTCACAGCGTGTTTCCCAGCGCAAACAGGGCAGCGCCTGCCGCGGTGTGGGAAGAATCGTCTTCCCGCTTACGCATTAAAAACACAACTCTGCTTCAGCACCTGTGCAAATAAACAAAGGGAGGAGAGAAAAAAAGGAAAACTCGACCAGATACAGGCTTCGGCCCCGCCGGCGGCGGCCGCTTTTTGATCTGGCACTCTGAGTGTCTGCCAGCGGAGGGGGGGGGGGGCAACTCAAAACCAGTTGTGCAATGCAAACGGTGATATCAGCGACAGTCACGAACAGGATGTAGCTCCGGGCGTTTGTCTCTCTCGCAAAACAGGAAGTGGTGCCATGCGATGCATGGTGGAAAGCTGCAGTCTGCTGATGTACGTTGTGGATTCCAGACTCACTTCCACTCTGATGGAGCTTCTGACAACCCAGAGAAACAGCAGTTGATGCTAGCAGTCCAGCTGACCCTACCGTCACATGATTATGTCATTCTACTTAGAAAGCCGCCCAGTTTTGGGTTCCAACACTAGTGATGCTGTCAACACACTTCAGAACCACTTGTGTTTTGCCTTTTGCGTGCACACTACAACGCAAAGCCGATTGTGGGCCGGCTGGTTTCATGATCAACACTGTGTTTCTGTGACGTTCTCCGGGGTGGCAGCGCTATCGAGGTGCTGCCAATGACATTCAGGGAGGGACAATGAGAGTCGACCTGGCCTGCTGATGCAGCGGCACGCCGGGATTTGTCCTGGCATGCCTCGTGGTCAGCACGCCACAGACACAAACAACCAACAATCAACACATTTTTTTCAAGAGAGAGAGAGAGAGAGAGAGAGAGAGAGAGAGGAATGCGCAGACTAATCAAATTCCCAAAATGCACCACTGCAGCAAGGTCGTCAGATAAACAAGGAAGCAACAAATCTGCAGCTCATTGGCTCCTTTGTGAAAGTCATCCGCAGATAACTTATTTTGTGTGGTTGTTGTTGTTGTTAATGAAAATTGGTTGCGCTTTATCATTCCGCGCTGGCAAAAGCCCAGGGGTGTGTGTGTGTGTGTGTGTGTGTGGGGTGGGGGTGGGAGGGTCACTTTCGAACGCCGCGCGAATGCGGAATGAAGAGATTCAACCTCTGCATCGCAGGCCATCACTCATGTTTGGCAGCACAATTTCCTCCGACTTGTTTCTGACTTTTGCGGAGGTGGAGAAATTTTGCGAGGGACGAGATGACAAACGTCTCAATTTGTTGATGAGGGTGTGTGTGTGTGGAGGGGGGGGGTGCTCAGTCAGGACGGAGGCCTGGTCATGCTCAGGAATGCACCTCTGAACCGCCGTCACTGCGTTCTGCACACGTGCGGCGTGGAGCTCGCTGCACGTCCCTCCGTGCAGGCCGTTGCTAAGCAAAAGCGGCTCGTATGTGGCCGAATGCAACCCTCCGGTGTGTCCCACCTACGCACAACCTCGCACTCACTCTCGAACAAACACCCGGAGACGGAGTCTGTCACGCTCACGCAGACTTCACGCCGCATTGGGAAAAATAGAAGGAAAGAAAGAAAGAAGAAGAAGCAGAACCCCCCGAGACCACCGATGTGGAGTTGAGGAGGCTGAGTGAGGAAGCTGCTGTCTGAGGCCAGCGTGAGCAGCAGCAGGAAAGTTACCCGCCAGTGATTGGAGGACACAGCCAGACTGGGTGACCTTTGAAAAAGAGAACTTTTCATGACGAAAGAGGCGGAAGAGGAAAGATTCTCCAGTCTTTTCAAAGACACGGTTGAGATTTTGCTTTATCAGATTTTTTTTTTTTTTTTTGCTTGATTGTGTAACTCTGACCACATTAGAGACAAGGTTTAAATGACTTTTATTGTTGTTGTTGTTGCTGCTGCGTTAAAGGAACCCCATCATCCTCTGACTCATGAATGATGTGGCACTGGAGTTCCTGTCAGAGTTGCTATGTCATAACCAGACCATGAGTGGAGCCTATCTGAATGGCGAGTGCGGGTGTGTGCGTGCGCGCGCGCGCGCTCTACATCCTACAGATGTTCTTGACTCTGCCGCTCGCCACGGGTGCGTAACAGCCCACAGACACTTGTGTCACCTTGAGCGCCGTCGACAAGGAGACGCGACTCAAATGGAGAAACCAACCTTCATGATGCCGCAAGGTGCGTTCCCGGCTCCGTGACCTCTCTCGGCTGAATGCTCGCGGCTGCCACTCCCGATCCTGGGGCTGCTGAGCTCCCGGTGCCGGCCGTTGGTGTAAACTCCCTCGGCCCCGAAGACCTGGCCGGCGGCGGTGGACACCTCCAGATACGCCCGGGTGCCGGGGCCGGTGCCGGTGCCGGCTGGGGGAAGTGGGACCGCATCGCCGCCGGTGAGTCCCGCCGCCCCAGTCGCACCCTGGGCCGGAGGAAGATCCAGAAAATGTCCAAACGCGGCATCTGAAACGTGAACCCCTGCCATGATCCTGCCGGAGTTACTGCACAGCCTTCATCTCGGCAATGTCACAGCGATCCATTTCTTCTTCTTCTTCTTCTTCTTCTTTTTCTTCCTCTGCTCCGACTTGTCGTTGAGTCTTCCCCCGGATTCACCGCTGCTGCTGCTGCTGCTGCTGCTGCTGCTGCTGCCGCTTCACCATGCAGCCGGCCAGCAGGCGCTCCGTCCCCGGTGCAGGAGGAACGAGCAGGAAAAGATCTGCACGGCTCGTGGAGGAAGGAGGGAGAGGAAGGCAGCGGCTCTCCGCTCGTGTCGTGCTCACCGCTTCCGTTTGTTTGTCCACTGTCCACTTTGTCCTGCTCCTGCTCCTCCTGCTCCTCCACCTCCTACTCCTGCTGCTGCTGCTGCTGCTGCTGCTGCTGCTGCTCCTCGAGCCTGGCGCTGGGCACTCGGTTCCACTCGGCTTCGCTCGGTGCGTCCTCCCCGCTGGACGGCGCGCGGAGCTCTGCCGGCGTCCTGGCTGGCAGGGCGACGTGCATCCGCGGGACAAATTCAAGAGAGCGAGGGCGCAGTCGCAATAAGCTCCCCCTCCTTCCCAAAAAGGGAGGGAGGAAGGGGGAGGAGGAAGGTCTGAGGAGGAGGAGGAGGAGGGCGCGCGCACGGTCGCTCGTGCACGTGCCACTAAACTCAGCATCCGGTGCGCACGCCTCCCCGTTTCTTTTTATTGTTGCGTGAATGTATTATTTAGAGATCAACCGCACACGTGTTACGCCCACCACTTAGAGCGGCAGGCGCGAGCAAACATAGAGTCCGCACTCAGACAGTGAGCTACAGCAAGCAGGAGTTTTAAGAACTGCAGTTTTATTTGACAAACCAGCAGAGAACAGCGGCTCCGCTTGCACACAGAATTGAATAAACGCAGCTCATCGTCGTCATTCTCTGCAGCGTCCACGTTAACTCGCTCACGTTAGCGTCCCATTAGATTTGACCAAAGACAGGAAGCCACTGCGGTTAAGCTGCACCAGGTTAACGGCTGATTTATGGGAACCGGATTTGATTTTATCATTTGAAGAAGAACTAAGAATGATACTGAAAGCATCGCCAGGCCTCACTTTTGGTTTCACGGTTGACTGGCTGTGGCAAGACTTTGGTGACACATGACATGTGCCTTGCACCAATAGGAGGCCCTGCCTTGGTTCACTCTGAACACAGTAGACAAGAGTTCACCCAATCACCCTTCAAGTGTTTCTTTTTCTTTTGCGTTTCTTTCAGAGTAAAAGTTTTCTCCAGGCTCTTGACCAGATGCAAAGAAATCCAAGATTACTTGAAGAATTTTCCAGCAAGAAATCCAGATTTCAATCAACAGCAAGTAGAGTCGAGAGAAGTGGAGCGATGGATGCTAGTGATGGATGCTAGTGATGGATGCTAGGAGTTGTTCCTGTCGTGGTGTTTATGTATCACGTATTTGTTTCCATTAGGAGCTTCTCATTCGCATCCACGCTCAAACATCGTTTTGACAAAAAGGGAGCGTGTTTGCGGTACGATTGAGATGAATAACCGCTCGGCCGGCCGCTGCAGCCCATTAAATGGCACTCTGAGGCTCGGCAGCGGCAGCAGCAGTTGGGAGCTGAACTGGATGACAAACGTCGGGGCCTGCAGATTAGATTACGGCACTGGACTCACAGTCCACGTTCGCCTTGCCGGAAGTCGCGAGTCTGCGTCCTGCAGCTGATTCAGCTCCTCCTCACCTCCTCCTCTCCCGCCAGCGCTCCTCCGACCCTGATTCTCCGTCTGCCGTCTCTCTGTTTGTTTTCCCCTTGTTTTCTCCACGTGAAACGTCGTGTCTGAGCTCCGGCGGTGCCGAGCTGCAGGTCTGCGCCTGTGACAATCAGTCCATCACAAAAGAGCGTGGACGAGTGAAGAGGCCGAGGCTAATGCGAAATGCTTCAGAAAATAGGGGAAAAAACACCTCTCTTTCTTTCTCTCTCTTTCGCAGACACGCAGACACACACGCACAGCCCACGCACACAGTTTGTCTTTGAAAACAGTTTGAACACAAAAAGAATTCCAGGCGAGGAAATTTCTCAGCAACACAGCAACACAGGGGGGAAAAATGGATGATAGGTGAGAGTTGGCATCCTGGTAAAACAACCCTTACTAGCCAAAAACCCAACAATCTACAACTGGACTGGTTTCCTTAACATGAAATGACCAAATTACCAAAACACACTGAATTCCAGTCCCTCAAAATGTCACAACTATTTCCGTTGGTCTCATCTCTTTTTCTCTTCCTGATGTTCAAATTATGTTATGACAAGCAAAAAAGAAACGCCCCTTGAAGGAAACTTGTATTTCTGATTTTGACAAACAGACCACAAATGGACTTGGCTTCATTGTGGCCCCGCAGTGAGTTACATCAATCGCACTGAGTCACACAGTCTCATCGAGGCGATTTTCTGCACAGAGACAAGAGTCTTACTCACAATACACAGCGGAACGCCTCGAACCCGGAGACCTGGTGGAGGTAAACACCTTGGTAATACTTCATGACAACGTCTGAGAGAGCAGTCGAGGTGTCTGCGTCTGTTTGTCGTCTCCAATTTTTTTTTTTTACAGCTGAGTCCTGCTGGGTGGGAGAAGAAGGAAATGATAAACAGTCGCAGCAGCGGATGACCCGCCTCGGTAACTTTAGAGCCTTAGTTCGAAATGAGATGCCCCCCCATCCGGCCGCCTCCTCCTCTCAGCTATTGATTTAAAGACAATCGACAGGAACAAACAGCAGAGGCAGGACTGTAAACTGTGGTGCGATTGCTTGGCAGCCACAGACAGCAGAGAGGAGGAGGAGGGCGACTGCAGTTGTGCAAGACGGAGGCACACAATCCGTCCTCGATGGACCGACACTATATACAAAAAAATATAAAGAAGAAGAAATGGAGCATCTGCCGCCGCCCCCCAGGCCCAGAGCTGCGATAAGCTGCAACAATGGAGGGCGTGAACAAAAAAACGCTCAACACAGGGCCCCGACTCGCATCATCGGGCGGCACGTTGGCGGCGAGGGAGGCGAGGAAGAGGAGGAAAAAAGCAAACCCCTCGGTCGCAACTCTCTGAGGGGCCAAAATCCAATCACAGCCAATTTGTGTGGACGGGAACTGTGTGCGTGGCGGAGGGCGAGGGTTAGCGTCGGCTGCTAATTGTCACGGATACGAGCAGGAACCGAGTGGCGGTGCTTCGTATTCAGGCCGCGTGTAAATGATGCAAAACAAACGGCAGAGGAAATTCTTTGCGGTTGAGCAGCAACAGCCGCAGGACGCGGAGCATCGCCGCAGCAAGAACAGTGAAAGAACACTGGAGCCGCAGAGGAGAGAGTGCGACTACACAACCCGGAGACACACACCAACACGTGTACAGCTCTGAGACCACAGAGCAAACACGGCTAAGGTCCGACAAAAAAAGTTGGTTTTACCAACAGCAGGCTAAACAAAGGGCTAAATGTGCTGTTTTACTTCGGTGTGTAGTTTTGTTTCTTTACATGGGGGGGTCATCAAGCTCCAATCCTCCGTCATCTGGTAAGCGCACTTTAATCAGCTGCAGACGGACGTCCGAGGGGGGCTCTGAGAGTCAAGAGAGAGAGAGGGAGGGAGGTAGAGAGAGAGAGAGAGAGAGAGAGAGAGAGAGAGAGGGGAGAGAGGAGAGAGAGAGAGAGGGGGAGGAGAGAGAGAGAGAGAGAGAGAGAGAGGGAGAGAGAGAGAGAGAGAGAGAGAGAGGGAGGGAGGAGGGAGGGAGAGAGAGAGGGAGGGAGAGAGGGGAGTGGAGAACTAAAAATAAACAGGCAGAAGGTCTTTAGATAACTGTCATGTCACAGGGGTCAGTTCGCAGGGATGTGTGCACAGCACCATCCGGACCTTGAGACCTGGACCCACTGGCCAGAGAGCAAGGCCACCACTGGATCACTGCCATGTTAATCACATTCAGTCCCAGAACTGGCAGTGACTGGGGGGGAATTGACTGGGGCTCCTGGGTTTGAGCGAGTCGGGGACGAGAGCTCCAGCAAGAGGCAGAAGATCGGAAGGAAGGGAAGACTTTGCTGCCGACGATGAAGGAGGAAGAGTTTTCGAGCACCCCCACCCTCCTCTTTCCTCCTTCCTCCTTTCTTCTCTCCTCACTCACTCACTCTCAGCCCTCCTCCCCCCCGTCCTCTTCTCCGTCATCTTCCCTCGTGATCTTTCAGGAGCATGTATTATGCATTCTCAGAAATAATTTAGCGAAAGGTTCTGCTTTAAAAGCCTCCTTTGCCCGGCCGCCGCCGCCTGTCTCGCTGTAATGTGAGGGAGGGAAGGGGTGGTGGTGGTGGTGGTGGTGGTGGAGGGTGGGGGTCCTTTTAATGACTGGTCTTCCAACTCAAACATCGGCACCGCCTTCATTTTCTGAGCGCAGGACGGCCGGGATCGGAGCAGAGTTCAGGCAAGTCCGCAGACCGAGGCCGCACTCTGTGTCTGTGGGAGGTGGGGGGCCTGTCAGTGAACAGGAGGGCCTCTGTGTGTGTGTGTGTGTGTGTGTGTGTGTGTGCGTCGGTGGCGTAGCAAGGAGCCACACCACCCAGGCAGACGTGCAGGGAGCTGATAGATGGCGAGATCAGCCAATGAGGGCTGGGACAAAGAAAAGCAGCAGACTGATATTTTTTTTTTTGTTGCCGATGTCGTCATTGTTGCTGTTGTTGTTTTCAGTCGGCGAGTGAAAGTTGTGAATAAAGGCAGCGAGGCCAGCCAGCCAACGCCGAGGCTCAGTCAGGACTCAGGAGGAAATCCCAGCAGCTTTATTAAGGCGATTTCGACGACGCAGTCGCTCACAAACTTTGTTTACAGCTCGGCCGACTTTCCAAGCCCTTCGTTTATTCCCTGGAAACCATCTTGTGTTTCACATTGTGCAGACACACTTTGAAGACGCGCCTTTCAGACTCAATTATGACTTGACGCTTGTTTTTTCAAGCATCCCTTCCTTCCTCACCTGCTGCCATCCGCGTAGAACAACATTCAACGATGAGGTGACGCAACACATTTTGAGGCCATTTTGGTTTAGATTTGACCCAGCGAGTGTAATCTGATTATGGCATTCCTTACTTCCTTGGGAATCAGGGCTTTAAAGCAGCTCGAGGTAACTTCGGTGGAAATGGCGAAATGACAAAGTCAACACGCTGCAGCGCTAGTTTATTGATGTGGGAAAATACAAACAGTCGCCTAGCTGGAGCGCTCGTATGTGTTCAGGAAAAACACCAATATGAAATGCAAAACAGACATTGACAATAACGTCGTAGCAAACGTTCAACACTTTTATTACTTCGTCTTTCATCGAGGTTAATTATTGGGTTCCATTCCGTCATTTTATAATCTTATGTATTTGCAATAGTAGTATGTAAAACCGCCTCTAAATAAACGTGTGACGTACGTTGTCGTAAAGTGGTTCGTCCGGCGTGTCGGGTCGCGCTTGAAAGTTCCGCAGTGCAGTACAGCTGGCACAACCCCCCCCTCACGCTGCCGAGGCGGCACCATTGATCCTATTAGTCGGTTATGTACCGCTTTACTGAGTTTGGAATCATAATTTTATGGTCGAAAAGTTACCGAGAGCTGCTTTAAACACATGACTGAGTTTTGCTTTCATTTTTCTCTCTTTTTCAAGTCAGCATGCAACAGCAGTTCCAACCTCGTGGCCCTCTGGCATCTGAGGGCGGCGGTTTTCACCACATCAGGCCGCGCATCAGCACGTCTGTTCAAGGCGGCAACAGGGGGGTGGGGGGAGACACACACACGCACACACACACAGTCGCTGATTCTTTCCAAAACATGCGTGTGGAACAAACAGCCTCCTAATTGTCTCAGTGCACCAGCAGTGCAGCGTCTCGCTTGTGTGCTGAGGCAGAGCGGCCCAGAGGAAGCGCCTGCTGCTCACAGCCAGCCAGGGAGGATCTTCCTGTGCTCTGCCACCACACTTCCTGTTCCCGCCCGTCCAACCATCATCACACCGACAGGAAGTGAAACTGCGCTGTGCTGCTCCTTCAGACGGACAAAAAGCCTCGCTGACAAAGTCAGGACCCGCCGCTCGCTGCTTTGCGCTCCAATACCGACGACGACGACGACGACGACGACGACGACAAGGCGGGAAAATGAAATCACCTTTTTAAAAGCTATGTTCCTATTTGGGTTCATTGCCGACAGGTTGGATTCAAACATGATGCTAGCATGATAGCTGTTTCAAAAAACAAATTCCAGAGACGATTTACACCATTTTAACAACCGACATGTGCAGCGGGCCTGAGCGTGGCAGCCTCTCTGTGTCATTGTACAACACTGACACCTGCCGGTAGTAACACGAAATGACAGGCACTGATGTCAGCGAATAATAAATGTCAATCAGTGAGGATGTCAGCGGTGCAGGTGGAGGTTCTTTCACCTTCAGCCTTTCACCATTTCCCCTGAAAATATTGTACAAAACACACAGAATATAACATAGGTCTTATTATTGATCAATATTTTGATAGAAATAAAAAAACACATGTGACATTAATTGAAAGATATTTTAAAGAGCTCAATGTAAAACCCAAAGCTATACCTCTAATTCGACGCCTCTGTAATTGCTGCAGGTTCAGTATCCAGGCAACAGCCCGGCACTGACCTTTGTGAGTTCCATCCATTAGATTACAATCAGTCACCTGCGCACAGTTCCAGCCCGTGACGCGCTTCCTGCGGCTACAATCATATTAACGCGGCCGCCAACTTGGTTCCATTCGCTTGAAGACTTCACCACGCACTTCATTAGGTGCACCTGTTCAACCGGCCAATCGCGCGACAGCAGCTATTGGATCGAGATCTCAACCCAATGGGATATCTTCGGGGTGTTGTGGGTCGGGAGATTGGCAGCGAGGGTCTGTTGTTATCACGTCGATGAAGAGAAGAAGAAGAAAAAAAAATAATAATGAAGAACGTTTCCAGCAGCCTGTTGATTGGATGCCATGAGGAGTTGAGGGGGTCGAACCGGCGACACTCGCTGCATCTTGATTTATTCCACCTTCATCCCCCAATTAATTTAATGTAATAAATCAGTAATATTCTCCGCAAATGAAATTTTCTTATCGCCTTTTCCCAGACAGGAAATTATCCTCAAAGCCTCACTCCTCAACCGGCTGCTTCCAGAAATGCTGTCTCTCATGTCCGCCAGGTGGGAGTAAAGTGCAATTTATTTTTCTATTTTGTTTTTAATGGACAAATCAAATAAGATTTAATTTTCCTGAACGCAACATCAGATTTACTCCTTCTTAGGCTTTGATTAAAGACTTGTCACCTTTAGTTTTAACTTTACTAAATGTTTAGCTCACTGCTGTATTGAAAATTGGACTTATTAATTAGTGGCTGCTGTCACGTTGAGCATCAAAACAATTTTCTCTTTCCAATGAGGCTTGTCATCAGGATAAAAGTCTTTCACGTTTATTGTGGAAATATATTTGTTATTCCACGCCGACAAACAAATCAACACACTGTTGTTGCTGAATGGAAATCAGAGTCCTCTGAATTTCTCTCAGATGAGTTAAAATTATTTATAAAACTTTATTTTCTTCTCTTTTCATCCCAAACAGCCATTGTCTCTTGGAGAGACCTCCAAGTTATATACCCAAACCACGGACATGGTACAAACATCGAACAGCACACGGCGTCATCAACAGCGTCAAAAAAATATACACAGTCTACAGTGGAACAAAGCGTGAAAAATACTGAGAACAATGGCAATGGAGGATATTATATCGCAAGACTGCCTATCTAGCTTAAGATAGAAGGAGAAGGAGAAGAAGAAATATAAGAGAGCAGAGAATGAGACATAAAAAAAAATGTTGGGAGGAAATGCAAAGACAGACAAAGGGGATATCTTCTATCCATCTTTAAAAAAACAAAACAACAAAAAACAGACACGTTATGAATTCCTTCGTGATTTCCAGCTGCTGTGTCTGTTTTCCAACTGGGGCGTGTGAGATTCGACACTCAAGCTCAGAACTGACGAGGCATTTGGATGCAGGGCCATGCAAAGGGGCTTTACATTCAACAGGAGAGCTGCAGGGGGGTGTGAGTGCAGGGGGTGGTGGTCTGAACTAGCGATAGCATACAGCATTCATAATCAAGCGGCTTCATATATTCTGTTCACAAAGGTCATCTTCCTTCCACGATGGCGCACCGACTGGCGAAGGAGGGCGACTGGTTCCTGAGGTGTCAAGCTGCTGGCAGGTTTCTCTCTTCAGTGTTGTGCTCTGGGCAGGAGGAGGAGAAGGAGGAGGAGGAGGAGGAGCAGGAGGCACCATGATCCTAACACCTTGTGCAGTGGGATTGAAATGATCAAATGCTGTTGCGTGCAGGAAACAGAAGAGTGTGACCCTTCTTCCTCGGTGGCCCAGTGACTGACTGGCAAGACTGCGCAAGGACCCGCAGCTCTCGCAACTGCAGCTGCGGCGGAGCCGGTAGGGTGTCGCAATAAAGTTGGAACACTCAACTGGAGAGGGGGAGAGGAGGGGGGGGGGGGGCTCCTACCATGGTTTTCTGACGACAATGTAACCTCCCAATATTCAAGACAATTCTAGATTTTCCATTAGAGGGCCGCCATGCATCTTGTGTTACAAATTCACTTATACTATTTCTCAGAAAAATAAAATATTTGATTATATATCATCTCATCTCACGGTTGTGTGGGGGAGGGGGGCAGAGCCCATGGAGTCTCTTGGCAGTGGGTGCAGCAAGTGGACGGACAAGTTAGCGGAGGGTGGGGGGGGGGTCTGAAGGTAATGCTGATAGGCAACGTCCAGGGTGCTGAGACCCTTCTGGAATTTGTCGTAATTCCAAGCAAAGAACAAAAATAACACAGAAGACAGGGAGGATGCAACAAACAAACAAACAAACAAACAAACAAACACACAAACAAACAGACTGTGGCTGCTGGTGTGAAATGTGGTGTGAGAAACAACCAAAAAAAACAAAAAAAAAATAACAACCCAAAAGTAACAACAACTGCAGTGGTGCGAGGTAGCGTTGAGGAGGAGGGTGAAACCGGAGGGACCTGAGAGGAGAAGCAGGCAGCGCTGGCTAACAAAACAAACCAAACCAAACAAAACAAACAAACCAACAAATAAAAATACTTCCACTTTGCATTTCTGCCGACAGACCGGACGATGAGCAGCCCTGTGAGAGCGAGCGAGCGAGCGAGCGAGCGAGCGATCGTGCTACCTGTGTCGGGTTTCAGCTTGAAACACATCGTGCATTTGTCTGTGCTGCTGCTGTGTGTGCTGTCAGTTGCACAGAGCAAAGAGTCCCTATGTGCCGCTTGGTTAGTGTATATCTGTAAAAGAATAAAAACTCAACAACAACAATAAAATAAACCAAACCGTGACACAGCAGAGCAACCGGATTGGTTGACGTCGAGAGCAAAAGCACAAAGTCCTCCATAGAGATTCTTGCTTCTTATTTTTTTTTTCCAATGGGAAACTTTCAAGTTACTATTAAAATACTTTTGACCCATGTACAACAAGAGAAACGACAAAAAAAAAAAGCAAATGAAACAAAAACAAGTTCAAATGACTCCATACAGTAGCATATTTTGTTATTCTGTTTCAAATGGATTGGAACAGCATGCAAGATGTGGCTGTGTGTTTTCTTCGTTCCTCAGAACTGTAACGCTGGGTTTTGAGTTTTTGTCTTCTTCTTTTTTTTTTTTTTCATTGGCATTAAGATCGAGTCTGTCTTACACACGCTTACGGTCACAAAAATGAAGAGAAAAAAAAAATAAAAGGAGAACTCACTGACATGCACGCTCTCATGCTGAAAAAGAAAATCGCAGTCGTTATTAACGTTTCACATTATAGCTATTTGGAAAACAAAAACAAAACAAAACAAAAGAAAAACGATTGAATGGAATCAAAAACGCGAGAAGTACAGATGCGAGTGGGGCCGGGCGGGAAAATCGGGGTTCGTTTGGTGTCGTCGCACGGGCCAGAGGGTCAAAGGTCAGGACTGCTGGCCGCCCCACTGGCTCTCTACGGGCCGCCGGAGGAGCTCCTCCACGTGCCTCGCCACGTCCATGGTGTCGTCCAGGTCGAATTCTTGGTCCGCGTCCAGCATGGGGTCGCTCCTGCAGCATGGACGCGATTCAACTTTTATTTGACACAGTATGCGCCTAAAATCCTGCACATATATTTCGCATCTCCACGTTTCCGGTATTACGCTGACGTACGGGGTCACATAACCAGTTCACTTCAAGTGAAAATGGCGCTTTATGTTTGGACGGAGGAGGAGACGGAACATTTTTTTTTTTTACAAGTATTCAAAGAGAAAAACACAACAGCCATTCTTGACAGCAAACAACTGAAGTGGCTGCTCCAAAACGCAAAATGTTTTGTACCTCCATCCTCCTCAAAGTGGGGATTTTACGACTTTTACGGCTTATGCGCTTCACACCGTTCAATGGAATCACCTGCAAATCGCAATTGTACTTTTGTCAAACTTTTGCAAATAACGCTTTTATTTTGTGAAAATCTGTAATGGAAATGCAGCTAATGTCGACTTTTTCCACTTTCTGCTGCAATTTGGCTACACTGCAAATTTCCCCAGACAATAAAGGCTCATCTTATCATTTCCGATCTTTATTTTTTTTTTCTTTCTGGCTGCTTTTGTCGCTGCAAAAACGCGGTTTTGTTTGGCCCAGACATTTCAAAATTACAGAGCCATCAAAACTGATATCTTTGGTCAACAACAAACACCTGATAACTTAGTCTGGAGCGACAGTGTGATCTGCTTAATCATATAGACATGTATACGTGTGTGTTTTTTATGTACTGCACACAGAGTAAATATATATACCTGATCCTGATTCTAACCAACCCCACAACAAAGTGGCAGACTCACATGGGCGGGTATATGCAGTAGGTGTGAGAGTGATTGACAGGTGCCGGCGAGGCGCCATGATCCATGTAGGTTTGATTCCCGCTTGCTGCTTCTGGATTGGCTGTGGCAAACCTGCGCACACACACACAGAGAGAGAGAGAGAGAGAGAGAGAGAGAGAGAGAGAGAGAGAGAGATAAAAGCTGTGTTCAGCAGTTGCCTAAGCAACAACTTTCACCGTGTTTTCCCGGCACTGCTGCATCATTATGTCCATTTTCTGTACTGCAGGAGAGGGCGGCATGAGAGACGGGGGTGGGGAGTGGGGAGCTTGGGGGGGGGGGCGCCAGCGAGCTAACGAGGCTTAACTCTAATGATGAGCGGAAGACGAGCTCGCTCAGGAGCCCCGGCCGCTCTTAATTGGCCTCCTCCAACTGTAACAGCTCGCTAATGGCTGATTCAAAATTCAGGCTGCGACGTTGAGCCATTAGGTCTTAATGCAAAGACAGGCAGGGGAGAGGAAGAGAGAGAGAGGGAAGGAGAGAGAGAGAGACAGAGACAGAGCGAGAGAGAAAAACATAACTAGTTGTGGGCAAAAGTTAAAAAAAAACAGAGAGAAAGAAAGAAAGAAAGAAAGAAAGAAAGGGGTGTGTGGAGAACAGGAAGTCAAGCCGACAGGATGCGTGCTACTTACTCAGGCACCACTTGTTTAATCTGCGGTTTCACGTATCCGTCCACAGCTTTGGCTGCAGTTGAAAAAAAAAAAAAAGACAAGAAAAGAAGACAAGGCCACAGAGCGTTAGCCAGGGGTCGACCCGGCGGAAACTGGTCCACTACGGTGGAATGAGACGGCTGGTGGGCCGAGGCTCGGCTCATGGTCTCCTGCTTACAGAGGGGCGGGGTGTAGTACTTGGAGAAGACCTCGTCCTTGGGCCGGTCCGGGTAGAGGAACAGCAGGTGGTTGAGGTCGCTGATGCGGTCGGCCAGAGAGCGGATGGAGAAGTCTTTGGTTGTGTAGGGCATGAGGTTCCACACCATCCTCTCACCTGCAGCACAGCAGCAGCATTAGCAGCAGCCGCAGCAGCCTCAGCAGCAGCAGCAGCAGCCTCAGCAGCAGCAGCAGCAGCAGCAGCAGCTTTTCTCTTCATGCTGCATACTGCCGCTGCTGCTGCTGCTGTCTTTTAAAGGGAAATTTCACCCATTTTCTTCTCAATACCACTGCTGATGGAGGCTCTGGTTACAGTCTTTTAAATACATACAACCGCTGCAGAGTTTCACAGTGCAGGATTCCAGAAAAAAACAACAACAAAAAACCCCGGCAGAGACAAGAGTGTCTCCCCTGTCCTCCGTACCTGCTTTGTTGGGATTCTCGGCCACCCAGGCGATGGTGATCCCTCCGATCTCAGAGTCGCTGAAGCGCAACAAGAAAGTGCCGTTGGGTTTGGACATGAGCATGTCCTGAGCCTGCTGCTTGTTCACAAAGCCCAGTATGGCCCTGAAGAGGAGAAGACGCAACACAAGGAAGAATGCTTTAAAACATAAAAGCTTTGTGTTTGAGGTGAGAGCAGGTTGGAATGGGAACAATAGAATCATAGATGGGAATGAAGAGATCTCAACTGGGGACCAATTTCAGACGTTGTAGTCCGGCTGTGAGATCAGTGACAGGTGCAGAAACGCCAAGCGTCTTCCTCACCCGTCGTTCCAGTGCGGTTTGAGGTGCTTTTTCGTGAGCTCCATCACTCCGTCAAACCACTGCCAGAACGTGAAGTTCCTTCCAGGCAAACTCTCCTGTCAACAGGAAGGAGATGGAGTTGAAAGACAGAATTCCCAGAATTTTCCTGATTTTAAAATGTTTTGCAACGCTAATCCGTGTCATCAGTACTGTCAATAAATAAACCACCGGAAATGAGACCAAATCCGTCCTTCACTTCTGTTTCTTCACCACTGTCAGTTCTGGAAATCAGCCATTTGTGATGTCACAAAGGGCCAAAATGCCTTTCCTGGGTTAGTGACCACACCCCTAGCCGGGTTTTATTACTCCCTTTGTTTTTTGTTCCTTTCTAAACAAATGGAAGGTACAACCACACATCAGTTTTAGCAGGTGGCCATAAACAGAGGGCTAAATGTCTCCTCTTTCTGTTGTTGTTTATCACTTAGCCAACTGAACACACATGGTGGAAAAATAAGAGGGAGGAAAACAGGAGAGACCAGCCGGCCACGGCTCTGTGTGTGTGTGTGTGTGTGTGTGTGTGTGTGTGTGTGTGTGTGTGTGCGTGCGCGCACAGCGGCGGACACTCAATGTTCCCGTAATCTGATGATGATGGTGTGATTTCTGCCTTCAGCGAGCTGCCAGCGGCCAGAAAATGAGGCCCGCAGCCTCCGTCCAACTATGTGGACAAACAAACCCATTAACAAATCGACGGCCTCGCCGCCAATGAGGCGTCGTCGCCCGGGTCACGCAGCCGCCGGACTGCAAATGGAGCACGAAATGTATGAATAATGGCGAGTGAGTCACTACGGGGGCGGGGCTGGGGGAGGAGGGGAGCGGGGGGTTACGTGTGGCTGAGATGTCTCACTGTGAGCAGCCTGGAGGCGGCTTCAAAAACACTGAACTCTCAAATTTGAACAGACTGAAGGGTCGTTAGCAAGCTTGTTATGTGTGTGTGTGTGTGTGTGTATATATACATTGTGCTTTTAAATACAGAGGTGGAGCGGCGGTGCTGACCCTGTTGAACTGAGACCAGGTCATGGTCATGCTACGGTAGTCGTCCGGGTTGATGCTGGAACTGCTGAAGGCCTTCTGGGCCAAGAAGACCAGGTTCTCCTCGGAAAGGCCCCGGTTGCTCTGCACCTCCGCCTTGTACTTCATGTTGATGGCGTCGCACAGCTGAGGCCACAGCACCTTGTCTGGTACCAGGAAGGGCACCCGGCCCTGAGGAGGGCCAGAGGAGGTGAGTGGAGGGGTGGGGGGGGCAGGACAGTATGTGAGTATAAATTACCACTCTTCAGTTGGATGAAACCGTTGTAAAAAAAACCAAAACAAATCCATAATTGTTTTAATTTGCGAATAACAAGCGTTTGTATTTCCGTAAGGAGCAGGTCCGCTAATTACAGCAGCCCAATGTTCAGGTTATGGAGATTTGAGTAACAATGACATCACGGCTGGCTTAAGAAACATGGAGATGAAGCGGGTCGTTAGAAAACAGGTCTGCAATAGGTTTTCTGACCAGTAGATGTCACTAAATCCCACACAATGGGCCTTAAATAAATAAAATAAAAAATTCTCCATCATTGCCATTGCGCAGCGTGATATGCTTGTGCGTCACAGATGCAGAGCACAGTTCACACTTGAAAATAATGCAAAAGTCAAGGTGCTGAGGTGACAGTAGACTTTTGCTCCAATCAGATGTGGCCACACCCACCGGCTCTGCGAAGGCGTTGTCCCACAACACGGTGGCCGTGGCGTTGTTGTCCTGACTCCCGTGGACTATGACCACCACGGGAAGAGACAGAGTCTGTGGGAGTGTCAAAGAGAGGAGGGGTTTGCGTGAGACAAACACGGCGACCATTAAAGAGGTGAGGAGACGTCTGCAGCGTGCAGCGGTGGCCCCGCCT
Source organism: Thamnaconus septentrionalis (assembly GCA_009823395.1). Classification (NCBI taxonomy): domain Eukaryota; kingdom Metazoa; phylum Chordata; class Actinopteri; order Tetraodontiformes; family Monacanthidae; genus Thamnaconus; species Thamnaconus septentrionalis. The sequence goes on along the minus strand of CM020515.1, from coordinate 16,971,914 downwards.
ACCTTGACTTGGAACACGAGCTCGTTGCCTCCGACGCTGAACTGCGACTCAAACAGGATGGTGAACTTCTCCTCCGTGACGGATTCCGCCCCCCGCCGGTCCGATCGCTTGATCCTCTTTAGGGACTACGGGCGAGGATGAGACGCACGAGAGGCTTGAGGGGCGGCGGACGTGATACGCTAACGAGTCTCGACATGAATAATTCACAGAGTGGACGTGGTGGTGATCCACTCGGCGCTGCTGACTGAAGGACTGCTGGAGCAGAGCTGGAGCTTCATCCTGCAAAGCCACACGCCTACCATCTCATGTTTTCTGCTTTTATGAATTGCGTACCACAAAGAGAGAGAGAGAGCTTCCCTTCCCGGAGAGGGAAAAAATATGGGTGAACAGTTAAGCAAAAAAAGGGGAAGAGAGCAAAAAAAAAAGTTTCTCAAAGTGAAACTAAATTTGGGCAACTCAACTCAACTTTATTTATAAAGCACTTTAAATATAACCACAGCTGACGCAAAGTGCTGTACATAATTACATAAAAAAAAACGTAAAACAAACGATAAAAGCAATAGAACAAATGCCGTCTCATGCTGGGTCAGAAGCCAAGGAACGGAAGTGGGGTTTTAGACGGGTTTTAAAAATGGACAGTGTCTGATGTGCAAAAACTAGTACTAGTACGAGTACTAGTAAAAACTTGTACGATTTAGTGCTTTGCTGAGGGTTTGTCAAGGCACCAGAACAACACACCGTCACGAACAGAAGGGCTTCTGCCACTTTCTGGAGACACTCACCATGTTCCTGAAATGGGCGCTGAGGGTGCCGGTGGTCTGGTGGTACTCCATCACACAGTTGTTGTTGAGAATCTCTCCGCTGCTGTCGCTGCAGGTGTGATGACACAGACACACACAGACGCACACACACACAGAAACAGCCCATTGGCGCTCAGGGATACACTCAAATGCTTTTAGGAAATCAGAGAAGCTCGATATTGTTTTTTTTTTTTTTTTAAAGAGCTGCAGGAGCATCAACGACTGCACGCATCTCCTGCAGGATGCATCCTCTCTGCTCGTCTTCTCCAGGCTGCCCGCCCGTGCAACGCAACCAGCGGTTTCCGCTCGACGCGGCCATTAAGCGGCCGAGCCACAGAGGAGGAATGTGGAGAGCGTCTGTGGACGAGGGCTAAATGTGGATTCCGCGACCCAAGACTCCGCCCCCCTCCCAGCCAGCGTTGGAGTCCCAGCCTGCGGTGAGGTCTGGGAGCTCACGAGAGCCAAGTTCAGTCGGGGATTCCTGCAGAACACACTGGCATTCTTCACATTCCCTCCGTTTTCACAGCTTTGTCTTTCCTCCGTGGGCGGGGTGACACGCTACAGATCCCTGAGTAGCTGCTTTTTTTTTTTTAGCCCTCTGTTTAGAGCCTCCTGCCTCAATCTTTGAATTCCTGCTAAAACAGGGTTCTGTGTTGGGCCTTCAACAAGTTTGGAAGGTTATAAAGATGAGGCCGAGCCAAAAGCACAGAGCCAACATCTGGCTGAGGTTGTGGCCACTAACTTGGGAGAGGTATTAGTGCCCTTTGTGACATCACAACAGGCTTGACGGTTCAGAGAGGACAGCGGGTGGACTTACTTCCTGGTGTTCTCGTTCTTCAGTAGCGCCTTGGCCTGCTGCTCGCTGATGATGGTGGCTTTGACCTGCGGCGGGTTCATGTGCACGTTGAGTTTGCCGCCCACCAGGAGGCGCACAGTGGCGGCGAACTTGGTCTGGGTTTTCAGGACCTGCGGAGGCTGTTTCTCGATGATGAAGGTGCTGCGGGAGACAAGAGGCGGAAGCTCAGAGGGATGCAAACGAGCGGAGCAACACAACTCGACTTTTTTCATTTCATGTCCGAAGGTCCCCTTTAAACGTCACACACTGGGCCTTTAAGTGTCGGGGCTTCACGGCTCGTCTGACAAGAAGCAGAAAAGAACGCACTGAGAACTAAAAGAAGGAAGGCTGGAGGGGCTCGCTGAAGTTGCCTCCAAGTTCTGAATTTCACGCTTGCTTTCTTTTAATGGTGTGCGTGCGGCACGCCGGCTCCGGATCCACCGCGGCCGCTGGGCTCATTGGGATGCGGCTCCGGCTCTTTCACAGCTCCCTCTGCGTCTGGTGAGCGTGATCTTCTTCAGCATCACAGCTTCAGAACCTTCTGTGTGCTTCTATTCTTTTTCTCTTAATGTTCCGCCGCTGGCAAGAACATACATAATACAACAGGCACAAGACGCACACATTGGTTTTTACGTAAGGACTGCATCATCTGTCACCTGTCAAACCCGATGCCGGAATGAAAAAAAGGATAAAAATCCAATGGTCCACCTCGGCTGGAGACGGGCCTTCGTATCGAGCGGCTCTCTCGAGCTCTTTGAACTGTGAAACATCCGTCTGCTGCTCATCTCTCACACTGGCCATAATGATTCATTTAAAATCCGGAGCTCAGCTTGCAGACAGCCCACTCTCCAATCAACTGAAATAATGACTGTTTTTTTTGTTTTTTAAATGTATTTATTTGGCTCCATCTTTCGTTTACGCAACAGCAATTAAACAGATCCTCTGTCTCCCCCCTGTGGCATCGGTGAAGCTACGGCCGCGGTCGCACCGGCGTTCCCGGCACCAAAAACAGAGGCGGCTCTGTCGGGACGAAATCACTGGGAGGCTCAGACGGGCCGAGTTACTCACTCGGGAACGAGACGGCGTGTGAGTCAGTGCAGCCGGAGGGGCGACGGCTCCATTTTCAGCCAGTGAAAAGTGAAAAAAATAAACACACACACACACACACACACACACACCTGGTGACCAGTGTTGAGATGATGTCTGTGATAGTGGAGTTGAGTTCGTTGAGCAGCTCTTCGATGGGTCCGGGGATGGGCAGCTGCTGCCTGAGGTGCTCTGCCCTGCGGATCTGCTGCCTGTTCTGCCAAATGGTTTCTGCCAGCTTCTCACACCTGACACACATACACACACACACACACACACACACACACACACAGACACACACAAACCACACGCACACAGAAACAACAGAAACGGATACATGCATTCACACACTTGCAGGAAAATAATCCGAAGCACAGAGACGAGGTGACGTAAGACGTGTTTTACATCCAGGTTGTGTTTTTATCACTCAAAACAACTTTAAGCTTTAAACACTCCTTAAAAACAAAGAACCCAAACCAGACCACGGAACAGCAGGCCTGAAACATGCCAGCCTGCTCGACCGCTAATAACTCTTTCTTGCGAGGAGCCAACGGAACTTTGGAAATAAACCCAGCGGTAGTCAATTAGGAGCTGGTAAACCACTGACCCCGTGCGGCTGTGATCTTGGGAGGCGCGAAGAGTCTCGGTGGGAGGCGCGAGGGGAACTCACCAGGACTGCAGGATGTCCAGGCCTCCCTCCGGCGGGCCCCCGTTGCCTGCCAGCTGCTGCCGTCTCTTCCACTGGATCAGCTCGTCGTCCAGGATGATGGTCTGCTGCTTCCGCAGCAGCTGCAGTGTTTTCTGGTGCTTCTCTGCCAGATCCTGTAGGATAAAAACAACAACGACGACGACGACAAAAACACAGAAAACATGGAGTTATGTGCATGTGTCTCACAATCACACGACAGTGCTGCATTTAAAGGGATGGTCCACGCCAAAATGGAAATTATTGCCATTTCAAGAGGAAAAAAGTGCTAGATTTTAGCTAAAAAATTAAATAAACACACATTCCATTATTACTACATCATTCTACAGGTTTCCACTCTACTGGTGCTGAGTGGAACTGGCTTCCTTTGACTTTGATGCATTTGCAGATTTAATGTAAATTGCAGGTGGTGCGAGCGCGTGCGTGATTGTGTGTGAGTGCATCGCCATACCAGTCTGTATTTTTGTAGTGTGTTGGCCTCTCTGGTCAGCCACGCCTCCACGGTGGCTCTCTTGCTGAGGAGGGCGGGCTCCCGTAGCTGCCTGTCAGCGGGAGGAAGCGAAGTCAGCGTGGTCAGCTGGGCTGCAGGAGACAGAGAGAGAGAGAGAGAGAGAGAGAGAGAGAGAGAGAGAGAGAGAGAGAGAGACAGCAGGTAAAACACTCACTCGTTCCCAATGAGGAAATAAAGAGTAGCGTGTGGGCTCTGCCTCACCCTGGATGCGGAGGCTCTCCTGGTACTGGATGATGAAGTACTCCTGGTTGTGCTGCAGCTTGCGCAGGTCGTTCTCCGTGTCCTGGGTCAACAGCCGCAGCTCCTCAAAGGCCTGATTGATCTGCTGGTACTTCTGAGACATGCTGTCTATCATGCCGCCCACCGGAGAGCTCGACTGTCAATCACAGTTACAGTTCGGTGACGCTGAGTGACTGTCAGCGCCAGACTCTCGAGTCGAGGGTAGGAGGCAGGGACGGGTTAGCGGGGGCATCGACAAGACGCACTAACGGCTGCTTTATTTTGTATTCATTTAAAAAAAGGAGATACAATCCTGGTGACTGAAAGTCTGACAGGAAGCGAAAAGGGGGGAAATGCAAACTGCCGCTTATCACACTGAGACAGACAGTTTGGCGCCTCAAGGTTCGAACTAAAACAAGGCAAAATTCAATCAGTCTAAATGGGACTCGGTGGCGCTAATAGAGAAAGGTATGTTGTGACTGAAAATCAATTAACCCCGGGAGTTGCAGAGCGTCACGTGTTTTTCCGCCCCGCTGCCTTTATGGTTTTCCAACTCAGTGCTTTTGACACACTGAGACGTATTTAGCAGCTTTTTTTTCTCCCTCCCTCCAAAGAAGCAACAGAAAAGTTGACTTCCCTGAGGGGGCTTTTCTCAACGTCATCACTCTGCTTTAACCAGCGGCTGCTGCAAAAAAAAAATTGGTAATGCAGCGAAAACAAAACTGCAGCGGGCTTTGAAATTAACAGTAAGACTAGAGAGGTTTGCAAGTCTGCATGTCATTTTCTTGTTTTCGGGGTTTTTATTTTTGTTTGCCCTGCCAAACGCGCAGGCGCACACACACACACACACACACGGTCCTACTCACATTGGTGGCCTCCCTGACGAGCCTCTGCTCCGTGTAGAGGATGTGTTTGATGCATCGGACCAGCTCCAGAGGACAGCGGTCATACGTGCTCTGGAAGACAAGGAGCACATGTGCCGGGTTAGAGCTCGTTAAGCCGCTGACGAGCCGGGCGGCCGTCGCACACGGGAGTCATCAATTTGGCCGCACGGAGGACGGCGGCTCAGTCCCGGAGCCGACACGGCACACAGGGCGGAATCCATTAGTTGAGCCTAATGAGACCAATGTCACAAGCGTGGCACACTTGGTGGGAGGTTTAATTCATTAGCACACACGCACGCACACACACACACACACACACAGGGCATTCAACTTCTTCTTCCTTGTGCACGTGTGCACATGGGTGTTACAGTACTGCCGTGAGCGAGGTTTCACTTTCTGTTCAAAGAAAGTCGAGTCAAACTTGTTTCCTGTTTCCAGTTAAGAGCTTTGTGCAAAAACATATACATTTCTATATATAAGTAAATAAACAAGGAGCTTCTATTCTGACTCAAAAGCAAAAGGAACCTGTGTGACACCCATTGTGCTACAAAACGACATGGCACCACACAATATACTGTATACTAAAAATGTATGGCACAACTGTAGTAGATATTGCAGCAGACACTGATACCATGTGACTTTATTGCCTGGCTTTAGCTAAATATATTCACCATAGTGACATAAAGCGCACCTGTTGTCAAACTCGAATCTGAAAGTATCCAAAAATAGGGTGAAAAAAGGAAAAGCGGCTCAGACGGCTGCCAGTTCAAACTTTGAGAGAAATGAAAGTGTTTGGCGGCCTCTATCTTTGCTATTAATTTAAAGTGGTTCACCTTGACCTGACCAATGGCATTGTGTTCTACGCAAGCACATCTGCACAATATTGGTCAGTTATGCATAGGTGATCGTATACGTATCTGTTTCGAAAGGTTGTCTCCCACCAGTACAAGTGGCCCTTCCAAGGCAACCTGAAAACGCTGACGTGGCTCCTGGGCCCTGATATCAAGCACTCGCTCACAGTCAATCTGGGCGCTTTTACAACCCAGCGGAGCAAAACGGCGTGGAAGGAATCCAGCGCTGGCATTTGATTCTGCAGAGGCAGCTCCCTTTTTACTCACCCCCGTCCCACCACCACCACCACCACCACCCCGCAAGGTTTCAGACCAGAGGAGGAAGACAAACAGAGCGGCTGGCTGGGCAGCGAGCGGCATCTTAAATAACAGCACTGGCCGGCGACCAGGAGGCCCAGTGAGATTTTCCTCACCGCAGTCACAACATCTCGAAGAGCCGCGAGAGGAGAAGGAGTGTCGGAGGGACAGTTGCTCTCTCTGGCTCTTCACATCCTCAGAGGGTGAGAGTGAGTGAGTGCGTGTGTGTGTGTGTGTGTGTGTGTGTGTGAGAGAGAGAGAGAGAGAGAGAGAGACACAGGTGTGAATGGACTTGTTTTTTCTTGTTTAAACTCCCTAACAACTTCGCACTGTGCTCCATTTTTTTGTGCAATTGATTTATGGCACGCTCAGCCTCCTGGCAGGTGATTGCATAGTTGTGTAAGCCCTGCAGTGCACTGCCCTCCTTCTCTCTCTCCCTCTCTCTTGCAAATCTAAAGGCAAAGCGTTTCTTTGACACCGAGAGCCGCACGCTGGCAGTCTTCAGCTCGCACCAGGACATTTGAGGACGCGGCACGTTCAGGTATGCGGCACTGACCTTGAGCTGGTTGGCATAGTGTCCCAGTTTGATTTTGAGCAGGAAGCCGTCCTCTCCCACCTGGTGCTCGGCCTTGTTCTGCAGCTCCTGGATCAGGCTGTCGAGCAGGCGTTTGGCCTTGAACTCCTCCTGCGGGTTCTCCAAATCTATGGCATCCCTGCACACACACACACACACACACACACACACAGACCAGACTCGGTATAAATACTCTGGCAGTTGTTAATAAACTGTCGAGGGTAGAAAATTTCACACGCAAAGAGACATCAAAGCTGTGAATCTGATCGGTTTCATAGCATCACAACTGTGCATGTGTGCATGCGCGCACACACACACAAGCACAATGTCAATGAAAAGATAAAAGCCATTCAGTTAATCCAGATGTTAACGCTTCACAACAGCTCAGCAGCATTAAATCAGCGGCTGAGTGACTTTAAAGACCCTCCTGTGACGCCTGTTTTCATTTTGCAACATGTTTAGCCCTCTGTTTACAGCCTCCTGCCAAAACTGCTGGGTTTTTAACTTCCTGTTAAAACGGACATTTTGAGGGTAAAAACAAGAGGTTGGAGCCAACACCTCGCTGGTTGAGGTATCACTGAGGTTTCAATGCCCTTTGTGACATCACCAAGGGATGATTTTCAGCCAAAGAAGTGAAGGATGCTGTTTTCTGAGGCATTCGCTGACAGAACAGCCTTTAAAGGCTTTAACATTTCAAGTGTTTTCCAAAAGAATTATAAAATCACAAATTTAGTTATGAAAAAAGACAAGAGGAAAAAAATACTTATTTAAAGAGGTAGATTGAAAGGAATCCATTCAGAGAGCCTTCAAAAACATCAAAAGTGATGAGACGCCGACTCACCACAGCTGGCCCTCGATCCAGTGGGACAGATAGTGTCGCACCTCGATGGGGAAGTGCTGACCGTAGAGCGACTGCATCTGGTGCAGAGCATCTCCCTGGAGCTGCTGAGCCTGGATCCACACTGCCATCTTCAACAGCCTGGAGGACAGGAGGACAGGAGGACAGGAGGCCAGGAGGACAGGAGGACAGGAGGCCAGGAGGACAGGAGGACAGGAGGACAGGAGGCCAGGAGGACAGGAGGACAGGAGGACAGGACAGGAGGACAGGAGGCCAGGAGGAGGACAGGAGGACAGGAGGACAGGAGGACAGCCGGCGGTTAGTTCTTGAGGTGGCGGAGGAGGAAACACGGCTGACAAGCAAACAATCAAACAAACAAAAGTCACTGCAGGGGGAAGAGACGTGTGAAAAGGAAGCTGTGGCTGTGTTGTTCTTCCAATGCCCAACGACACAAATCATCTACCATCACTGGTGGTGAGGGCATCGTTTACACCAGGGGGAAAAAAAAAGTCCCCGTTCCCTCGTTCACTGGAGATATTTGGGGTAATGCCGGCAGCTAATCTCGTTAGAGCAGAAGGAGTTTATAGTAACAATGACAAAAATGCAAAACACATACGAAAAGCTGCCAATGCAGTTCACATTTACAGAGAAATCAAATGTCATTGTTTGTCCAACAGTAATATTTTGCTCGAGCCTGTCGGGGAACTCCACTTTTCAGACTGCGTGTGAAAACACACAGTTTTTGCAGACGCCGTCCAGCTGCCGCAGAAGCGCACAGTGGACTTTTAGCAGGGGGCTAAAACCAGAGAGGGTTAAACGTGCAGTTTGAAGTTTTTGACGGATGTTCTCAGCTGCTCTGCGGTCGTCCGGCAGTCTAAAAACAGTCACAATACGGGGCCTTTAAATTCAGTCTGCTCTTTATTGTGACTCCCTGCACTTCCTGATTTCGCCTCAATCAACTTCCTTGTTATGGGTTTCTCCAGAATCAGACCTTCAAAAAAAAAAAAAAAAAAGGGGTGGTTCACAAGAAAAAAAAAAAAGTCCACGCCTTGATGAAAAGAGAGAAGCTCTCAGCTCTCCAAAGTGATTTTATCCACTTGCGAGCAAAATCAACGACTCATTGTTTGAGGAACATGGCAAACCCATGCAGAGTGTGAATGAAAAAAAAACAACCGTGTTTCCTCTAGTCATGTCACATGGTCGCCTGCACTGCCCAGCCCCTTTTCAGAGACACATTTCAAGGTCCTAAACCTGGAGAAGTCAGGAGGAGGAGACGTCCCTGAATTTGAGAAATCAGGATTTAAAAAAGAAAAAAAAAAAACATTTCAGGCGTGTGCACTCCTGGCGGTTTGGTAGCAAAAGCCTTTAATCTCACTTTGCAGTTTCATTTCGTCATTCGTTCTGCAGCTGTGGCATCTAAACATGGTGAGCACCTAAACAGGAGGTTTGTACACACGCTAATGTGCACGCGCGTGCAAGCACGCACAAACACCGGGTTTGCTGCATTGTGGTGGTTGGGAGGATTTGGTGTTAGGTCACCTCTGTTTCCAGTCAGCACACCCACATACCCTTCTCAAAAGTGGCACATTGACTGTCAGTAAAAGACTTGAGTGAGATGAGTAGGCGGGAAGTTTGTGGTGTGTTTGTGTGTTTATGAGAGTGTGAGTGCGTGTGTGTGTGTGTGTGTGTGTGTGTGTGTGTGTGTGACTGTTTGTGGTGTCAGTGGTTCTGTTTATAGGTTTGTGCATCTTTTGTGCAGCAATTGACGAAAAAACAGATCAACAAACAAAGCGGTGTTCCTGTAAGACTTTTTCTTTTTTCTTTTTTTTTAAATCGCCATGAATCGTTAATGAGCAAGGCTGCAATTAAACCACCGAATCAATCCAAATCCAGGAAAAATTGCAAGCCTGTTTACTGGCAAGCAACACGACCAAAGTTGTGTGTGTAAAAATTGAAAAACCAGAATCCCATTCCTTCGCCAAAAGATTCAGAAAACAATGATTTTTGCGGATGTCACTTGTTCCTCTTTCACTTTATTAAACTCAATTTCTCATGTCTGTTTCCCACGTGGGACTCCAGTGCAGCCGCCTTGCATGAAGTACAATCCTGAGAAACTCTGTGGATCTGCAGAAAACAGCGCATTTAGCCCTCTGTTTGCAGCCTCTGCTAAATATGAGGCTTTGTTGGAGCAACCACACGACTGGACAGGGGACAAAACAAAACCTGGTGGTCTCAGTGGGCGGAGCCAACACCTGGATCGGTTTGCCATCACTAACCTGTGAGAGCTCTAAGTGCCCTTTGTGGCATCACAAAGAGATGATTTCTGACACTGCAGCCAGCAACAGTAGTGCTGGAGGGATTTTTTTCCCCTAACTGTGTGGATGTTACTAACACGACAGATTATTGTGGGAAAACAGTCAGTCAGCAAACTAAATGTTGCATCACAAGACTGATTGAGAATTCAAAGCTGTGTGATTGGACACGGAAAGAATTTGCTCTTCCACGTCTCCAGTCAAGCAACACGCTCCCACAAAAGCGATGGCAAAGGAGTTCCATCCTCACGCATTTTGAAATTGTTTTTCCTCCTTAAAAATGATTCAAAGATAGTTTCAAAGTAGACTCAAAGTAGACTTTTCTTTTCTTTTAATGTAACGTGTTCAACACGGCAGGACTGGATGTCCTTGAGAGCGTGACTGGAGGGAGAGACTGTGAATTGGTGTCACCCTTCGACTGAGAAACTTAATCAATAATGAATATTTACACCACATTACAAGAGCCAGATTCCAAATTCTGCACACCAAAAAAAAAAAACACTGAAGAGGACCGCCTGACTTCCTGAATGACTTTGGTTGTCTATTCAAACTTTGATATGACCAGAAATAAAACGAAATATTTTTATATGGAAAAAATAAAAATACATACAAATGTATTACAAATACATATATTTTTAATATAAAAAATACAGGCCAAAAAAAACCTTGCTATTGTGTCACCTGCTGCTATATGCGTAGGTGAGACCGAGTTGGGATGAGCTGTTAGCGTTAGCATTAGCCGCCATCAGTAGAGTGCCAAGCGCTCATATCTCTCTCTCCCTCTCTCTTTCCTCTCTCTGTTTCCCCCTCTCCTTTCTCTCTCTCTCTCTCCCTCTCTCTTTCCTCTCTCTGGCTGTGAACTCTGAAATGCCCTTTGACTCGTATCACGCTGTTGTACCTCGCCACAGGCTGAAGCACACGCTTACAAAACAGCGGGAAATCCCAACCAACACTGACCAAATATCACAGACAATATGTCAGAGAGTCGCTGAAGTGACCTACTGAAGCACAGAGTGAGCCCCTTGATTCAACTAAGTCAACATGTTTTTTAATAAGACAGAGGAAAATCACAAATGGCTGCTCTGTTTGATCCATTTTGCAATCGCCAACGCTGGAGCGTCCGCCTCCCCTCCCCTGGAAGGATGCTGATTGGTCGAGCCCTATCATGGCCAGCAAAAGGAGAGCCTTTCCACACGGACGCGCTAGATTTTTAACTTCAGACCAGGGGCACCTTCCCACAAAAGTGGGGTTTAACTTTGAAGATGTGAACAGAACTTGAGAATTCTCAAAGAAAAAGATCCCGAAAAGCCAACGGTGGAGGGCGGAGGAGGGCACCGTCAGATATAAACTTGTCAAAATCGAGAAAATTACCCAGCTTGCATATCGAAATGAGTAACTTGGCCTCTTGGAATGACGTCACAACGCAGAAATGCAGTCATTTCTCAATTGTACTTCACCAACATTTCGGAAATAGCGCTCAACAACGACCGCAGCAAATCTTTGAAGGGCTTAGCGTGGATCGCAACAGCTGGCTCGCACTTAAACACAAAGCCAGGTGACTGACGCCCGACACTGTATTGTTTGCGCACAGTGTATATATAGACTTAAAGCATCCCTGCATTAAAACAATCTTTCACACTTCTGAGAACTCGGAAAGGTCTTAAAGGCAGCTGGCCAGCTTTCACGATGAACATTTCTCAGATTCCGGCATTCTGACCGGGAGGAAGGTGGCACAGCACACACTGCAGACAATATAAACGAACACTCTCGCGATCGGTAGAAAGCAATGAAGACTTTCGCTGAGGAAAGTTATTGAATTACAGATTAGGGTGAAGCGCAGCTCGTTGTTCTTGTTGCTTGCATGAGCCATAGAGATACAGGCAAAAACGCTGCCTTGAATTAATAATAACAATAATAACAACAATGACAAAAGCAACAAAGCTGCAGGACGGCTGCACCTGAACGCACACTGTGAAACAGAAATTAGAATAAATAAAATCAGAACTGCGGAACAACATTTATCTCGCTTAATTTACAGTGGCGACGTGAAATAAGACTGCGGTTCAGCCCGAAGGTACCATCACATTAAGAAAAAAAAAAAGGTGTCTCCACTTTACCTCTTGTCTTCAGTTCTGTGCTACCATGTAACAGCAGGAAGCTCTAAAGAGGAGCACCACAAACCAAACCTGAGAGAGAGAGAGAGAGGGAGAGAACGAAAGGAAGTGAGTCAAAGTGAGTTGCTTCTGAGGAAGCGATCTTTTCTCACAAGTCCCAGAGCTTCACCAAAAAGCTCCGGCGGTTTAAAGGAGGAGTCCACTGAACAGATTTAGCACATTGTCGACTTGCTGTGCGTTGGCCCGGCGCAACCTTTGTTATTTATTTTTTTTGGTTTTGTTTTTTCCCCCCGGTCGACCAGTCAAAACTTTGCCTGTTGGTCATCGGACCTGGTACCACTGGACGGCCAGTTTGTTTTTTGTCTTTATTGTTGTTGTTTCTGGTGAAGGGTCGCGCACAGCTGAGAAGTGTCCAAAAAGAACACACTGTGTGTGTTCTTCCAGAGAGACCGGCTGACCCGAGATGAACCCTGCAGGAGCAGGTGGAGGAGGAGGAGGAGGAGGAGGAGCCCGGTGGTTGTAAAATGAAATAAACATGTTATCTAATGATAACAGATGTAAGGCAATAGATATGGAGCCACATAGATAGAACCGACTGAACACAAAGTTCCAAAATTTGAACAAGTCAACAATTCACAAATCAATTCAAAAACTGTCATTTTCACAATGCAACAATGTGCAAATGTAACGTAACAAGTTTTTTGTTCGTCATTTCTTTTTTTTTCCCCCACAATTTGTTTGTTGACTTTTTCATTTTAACGAACACACATACATTCACACACCCAAAGAACAGAAACCCCTTTTTACCCCCCCCCTCCCTCAACAGGATCTGCAGCAAATGAAGTGCACACACAAATATGAACATGCATAGAGAAACACGGTCAACGTCTTCATCTCCACTTCCACTACACAATACCAACTCTCCAGACATGAAATCAGCAGAAAGCCATCACAAATCCATCACATGCAGCCGTTAAGGTCCTTCATGAACGTAAAGACAGAAGACCACATCTTGTAAAAGTCCTCAATTTTTCCTTTTTCCATGTAAGTCAGTTTTTCCAGTGCCAAGTTAGATGACAATTCTGTAATCCTGTTGTTAGTCATTTCTAATCTTCAGAAAACACAAATTCTTTATTCATTTATATATTTTAAAATGGCAGCGTTCACTAATCTTGCAGCTGCTGCTGTATGACAACACGAAAAACAGAAAAACAAGAATTGAAGAAAGGCGTTGCCGGAAAAGCCACTTGATGAATTTCACTTCCAACGGCCCATGACTGGAGGGGAAAGAGTAAATATTTGTCTGTTGTTAAGTTTCTATTTACTTTCTTTGTCGGGCTGCTGGTGATGTTGCTTGTGAAAACATTACACACGCGTTGTGACTGAGTCACCGAGGCAACCTGATGCCTTGCGGTCGCCCGTTTCTCCACGGGTGAGATCGTCGCCGCTTGGCGAGAGGTCGGACTCCGGCACAGCAGCCGCGTTACATTCTGTAAGTCCCGTCTGGAGGAAGACGCAACGCTCCGACAAGGATCTTTCCGTCTTCCTCCCGTCAACGGCTCGTTTTGATTCTCGTCACTCACAATGATTCTTCCAGGACAGCTGACACACACGCACGCACACACACACACACACGCACACACAGTGCTTCAACCCAGCAGGACCAGCATCGACTGAACGCATCAGAGGGCAAAACAGCGGTGAAGCGGTCGGTGTTGTGAGTTGAATTCACCCCGAAAACAAAAAGCAGGAGTCAGTCAGACGATATTAAGTAGAAGCACTTGAAATCTTCTCTAGTGGGCTCTTCACATTCTGAGCGCAGGGAAGAGCCGAATGACACGCATTCCAAAGTGTGGAGTAATAATAATAATAACAATAATAACAATAATAATAATGATAAACTTCAACCAAGTCCAAAGCGGCGATGAATCACCAGTGCCGCAGTGATGCCAACATCCAGGTTCGCGCTACCTACTCAACATCGCCTCAGGTCAGTGTGTGATTGGCTGAGCTGCGACACACCATCTTACTTATTTATTTGTTGTTGTTTTTTTCATTGGGGTCCTTTAAAATTCCTCATGAACTACGACTACTGGGCTGACTGGCTGTGGGAGAGCAGAAATCTTTAACACAAAGACAGACGAGCAGGAGCATCAACCTACGTGTTTGTAGTAATGACATCGCGTTGGATGACGTGAGTACACACACACACACACACACACACACACACACACACAAATAATTGGCACATGAATAATGGCCGAGCTGTGCCGCACACTCACTGTGTGATTTATCTGAGGCACCTGACACGCCGCCTGCTGGAGGCAGACCTGCTCGCTGCTCTCCTGCTCTGTCTGTCTGTCTGTCTGTCTGTCTGACTGTGAAGGTCCCGGAAGTCAAGGTGCTGCTGTCGCTGCAGGTCTCGATCCCCTTTGCCGGCTTCCTACCTTTTTATCATCAAGGGCGCTCAGTGCTTTTACGTTTCAGCTTTGACGTTTGCTTTCAGAACTGACTGCAGCGCACGTTCCTTTTACTACCAGCACGCGACGCTCAAGCGCTCAAGCGCTCAAGCGCTCGCTCACAGGCGTGCGCGCTCACGCCGGCGCTCAGCTCTCTATCACCTCAGCTCACCCTCCAAAGATCATCAGCTGTTGCTCTCTTTTTTTATCTCTTTATCGCTGCCACCCCGACTCGGGCTCAGATCTCTCTCCAAGCCATTCTGACTCACTGCCGGACTTTTTATTCCTTTTCTCTCTCTCTCTCTCTTTTTGCTGTGGCTGTCCGGCTGAAACTTCCAGCCAAAGCGCTGTGCCAGAGAGATTCTCTTGTCTTCATTCCTGCTGCAGCGGAGCCAGCGCACCGGCGACCACTGGCTGAATTCCCACCGATTGCCCCATAGCCAAATGGGCAAAACTTAAGGGGGAAAACAAACAAACAAACGAAAAACAAAGCTCCAGCACAAAGTTAATGATTGACTTCCTCCCGTCCTGACATGTCAAGTTGGAAGGGACGAGCTTGCAACAACAAGATACACCGCAGAACTCTCTTTCGCCAACTCGGCAGATTGATGGCGAGTTTGCTGGTTGTGGCTGCTGGAAGAGGAATTGGGAGAAGAAGAATAAAAATACGTTCCAGCAGCGTTACACAACTTTTCCAGAAAAAAACAACCTTATGACGCCTCTGTCCTCATGCGGCTTTTTCTTTAAACCAGCATAAAAAAAAGTCATCTGATGTATTATTTAATTGAAAGTGTGTGAACAGTTTTTTCCTATGATAAAACACAAGATTTAAAATTCAAGTTTTAAGTTTATCATACACGCACACACACACACACACACATATATGTGCACATTTACATATATATACAAAATGGGGTCAATTTCATTGTGCTCTCCAAGTCCAGAATTATGATGGCATATGTGAGGTTAGTGGCAGCACCCAGCCTTGTTTTCGTCTCCTTTCAAATATGTGGCATGACAATGCATCGGTTTTAGTTGCCGGCTGCAAACAGAGGGCTCACTGTGCTGTTTTCTGAAGATCTGAAGAGTTTTACCATGCAAAACGCTGCTCAACTGGGGTCCCACATGAAAAACAGAGATCTGAGAATAAGTCAAATTGAAGATCTGAAAAAGGTTTTACTTTTTGATATTCAATATTGACCGATTCACAAGTTCAAATTCTAATTCCCGATCTTTGGATTTGAAACGGAAGGAAAAAGCACATTCTTTTCTTTCTCTTTTTGTTCCATTTGTGGTCGCCAACTCGCTAAGCAAAGCCTCAAACGATTTGTTTCTTCACGGCTTTAATAATGTCTTGGAGACGAGGAGGTGGCTCTTAATGCTCATCACATGTATCCCCAGCGTCTGTCAGAACATTTCGCCCACAACAAATCAACACCACAGCATCTGGAAACGATAAAGAAAAATGGGGGGGGGGGGAGATTTGATGCAAAACGCTCCTGGTAAGTCGATCGGCTGTTGTTGGGGGGTGAACGACAGAAAACAGAAAAATTATATATCCTGACGTGCAACAAGGGGAAGTTCTGTGTGTCCTGCCAAACACACAACTATTCAGCACACCATGAACTGGGAGGAGATGCTGGCAGGAAGACTGAGGAGAGAGCGGAGCAGCTGCTGACTGACATCTTCCCACCACCTCGACACTCTCCAGCTTGCGCTTTATCTAAGAAATAAAATTAAAATGAATAAAAAATTCAGTTGACAGGGCTGCAGGACAACACGTCGGCAAATTCCTGCAGCCGAGGCTCCGTGTGCTGCAAAGACCCGCTGAGGGCTGCACAACGCACACAAAAAAATCTAAATGAAAGAATGAAAAATTCCCCCGCCTGGCACTTTAGATCACGACGGCATTTAAACCGGGCTGCGGCGTGCGCACAGTGAACTCAACACATCAAACTCCCGTCACCCACTCTTTCCTCTGACGAACAAGTGCCATTCATCAACGTCGGCGCTTCCTGTTAGCGAGCAGAGGCGCCGCCCACCAGTCAGAGCAATCCAACCGCTCTCCTTCTCTGCACCACAACCCTTTGAGAAAGCTGGAATCGAAAGGGCGCGCACACACACACACACACACACACACACACACACACACACACCGCCTGAAGATCCTGCTGCTGCTGCTGTAGTTTCATTATGTTTCACAATCACCCAACTGACGTTTTATGAGAAAATATAAAATGGATCATTTGCAAAACAGGCGTCAACAACAACAAGTCTTTCCCGCACCGATTACTGTGGTTTGTGTTTAACTTGCCTGTTTTTGAAACAGAAATTGCTCAAAACCAACATGAAAGTTTGGCCGCAAACAACAACAACAACAGCAGCAGCAGCAGCATGTCCCCTCAGTCTAAGGAAGTGGAACAGCTCCAGTCTGGGAGTCTCTCCTAGACACAGCCTAAAGTTTCGCAACCGGTAGAGTTGCCTCACATATATTTTAACTTTTAAGGCAGGAAGTGGGACCGTCAACTGCAGCAGCGAGGGGTCCAGACAGACAGCCACGGGCAAACAGACAAAACGGGATGGAAAGTGTTCCTCCTCGTCATCCGGCTACATGCTTTTTTTTTACCAGCAAAGGTTCACTGACCTGCAGGTTCCCGACTGGAAACCTCTGTGCACGCTGGTTAAAGGCCAGCTAGTTACTCTTCCCACTCATTTGGCCTCAGAATCCAGCAGAGCAGCGTTGCACTGCAGACCTGCATGAAACGGCACACTTAGCCCTCTGTTTGCAGCCTACTGCAAAAAAAGGTTGGGTTTAAGGTTGTTGCCCACAAAACTGGAGGAAGTAAAGGAGGAACTTGCTCTCATTGCTGGGAAGCTCACGAGCAGGATAAAGACCCTGGTGTGAAGGCCAGTTTGCGTAACACAGGAACTTTAAATCGGCCAGACAGTTTTATACACGGAAACATATAAAACAAACACTCAAGCATGAAATCCAATTGGTTCCACTATCCATGCACTGATCAAGCTATTTAGCGTGCCAGGTCTGATCTGTAAATGTAAAAAAATAAAACTGCAAATAAGAGCCAAGCCTCTGTTTGGCTACTTGCAGGCGGATGAATTGTTCACAGCTCTGCAAGCTCAGATTCACTTCAGATTCATGGATGATTTCAACTGAGCCACCATTTAGCCACAGATCATATTCTGGCAGGGGCACATAAAAAAAAACAAACAAAAAAACAAAAACAAGAAAAAAAAAAAAAAGACTGTTGACTTGAGGAAGTCATATTGCTGCGGGTGTGAGAACACCTACTGCTGTTTTTCCTGGTACAAGAAATTGGAAATTTCACGCATTTCTGCCCTCCGCTGTAAATTCCAGGCATCTCCAGACTCCTCCACAGTCCATCTGACCAAAGGTTTGCATCATCAAACTCACCCTGATCCTCTGCGTGTATAAAAAGCCAACTAGATCAGCACTTGCAGGTGTTAAATGTAACGCTGCGTCATGAGAAAATAGGCTAAATAGTCTGGGAGCAGGAGGTCATATGGCGCAAAACCGGGACGGGGCAGGGAAAACAATTTGCAACATGACTGTAAAAGCAGATTTCAAAGTGCAGCCAAAAAAAATGAAAAAAAGAGAGTCGACGAGTCGGGACGTAACACATGATCCCAGATGGGCTTAACATTGTGGTTACATCAGCGGAACAGATGTGGCCCACCGCTCCGCTGCATGCTGGCCAAAGTGCAGCTCAGCGACTCATCGCCGTCTTCAGCAGGCGGCCTGAGCAAACACATTCAGCCGCGCTTCAGCTAGAGGATCAAGAAATGTAGGACAATGGACAATCCAAGTGTGTCAGCCACAGCAGAGAACTGTGCGAGGTTTACTGCACAAACAAACAAACAGCATATTTAGCCCTCTGTTTGCAGCCCCACGCCCACCTTGCTCTTCTAACTCGGGCGTGGCTGTGGATCTTAAAGGCCCAGTGTGTCAGAACCAGCAGCATCTAATGGTGAGAGTGTGTATTGCAAACAATTAAATTACCGTTTTAATGTGTTTCCAACAGCAGCTATGATGTCACTATATGAACTTGCAGATAATGTATGTGTTAATATAAATGCCTGCCAGAACTATTCCATGCTAATGAATGCCTTTACAACACTGGGCCTTTAAATTGATGCTGAAACTGACAGTTCCGATTATGAAACAATCTCACTCTCCACTGCTGTGTGAGTGAAGGTCGTCCACAGTGCAACATCACTTTTGCTTGTAGTTTTGTTGCTGCAAACGCCGCCTATTAAATAATAAGGGGGGACAGTGGAGGGCCCAAACAGCCGGGGAAAATGTGACTGCCGATTCACGTTGAGCGAGGTCGGACAGCGACGGAGGACAGGGATGCAGGGGCAGGAGGAGGAGGTTGGTGGGGAGGTGGGGTGACGGGGGGGGTGCTCCGTCATGTGCCGGAGCACATGACGAGCCAATGTGCCGGCGGCTCGAAGCAAACGGCCGCCGCCGACAAAAAGGTCTTTGTCCAGTCCGGTCGGCCCCCAAGGTCCCGATGCTCTGCTGCAGCCCACATCCCGTCACGCTGTCAACATGAGGAGGATCACTCATTAGCTCGCCACCAACATGCTTGTGTGTGTGTGTGTGTGTGTGTGTGTGTCGATTTATGCTACTGGCGTGATGGGGTAACCCCCGCCAAAATACAATAAACGCGTAAACTTCCAGCGTTTTCAAAATAAAATGCAGTTTCTCTATGCCGTTTGGAAAATGCGACCTTGTTTTTATGATCTTTCATTGTGTGAAAAACAAGGAAAATTTTTTTCTTTGCCAAAGGTTGTTTTATTTAGAAAAAAGCTGCTCCTCCGCCATTGCCCGACATGATGCACCTCCCAAAAAAATGTAACCACACCTCGGCGTGACGCAAACCTCAGAGGGAGGCTGCGATCGGCCCACCCAGAACTTCACGTCACGGCAGCGACGTTCCCAGTTTCTTCTTCAAGCACTTTGACTGTTTCTCCTTACATACAGTCTATGTTTGCGGCACACCGCCGTGTTCAAGGTCGTTGCCGAGGGTGAGGAGTTAACTGTGGAAGAGAATGACCACCTCGACAATTCTGTCTTTTGTCTGCAAATCAATATACGCATAAAGCAGTCAGTTGCGCGCCATCGATGAGCTTTAACTTCCATAAACAGCTGCGTCACCTCGGTCGCCAGCGTTCACCGTGGCCGCAAGATTAACGAAAATTTCGCACATGAACCCTCTGAAACTACACAAAGCTGCGGCGGTGCGGCAGCAACGCACTGCCTCCTGTGTGGAAGGAAATTAAAAGAATAACGATGGTCATAATCAAATACGGCTGGCGGGAGTAAATTAACACAGAGCAACGGCGAGACTGATTCCCCTGCAGGTCCATCTGTCCAATCAGCTGCAACACAACAAGCAGAACCACGACGACGACGACGACGACAACGACGACGACAACGACGACAATGGGAACAAAATGTCACAACCTCACAGGATGAATTCAGTTTTTTTTCAGGCGACGATCATTGTGAAAGCGCGCACAAGCCGACAGTAGTTAGACATACGTCTGTTTGTCTGCCTGTCTGTCTGTGTGCAGCCTTGTTCATAAGAATGGTCCCTGCGGTCGCATAAATAAAAAAGCACTTGTTTTAACACGGTGATGCATTTCTGTGGATGAGATACAAACAAACACACAAAGCAAAGAGGAGGAATAAAGGATGGAACGAGGACTCTTACGCAGCAGCATCAGCCTATCAGGACCTAATGGCGGCGTCTGTGACGTGCAATCTGGCTCGGCGTCCGCGGGGACTCAGAGTTTTGTTTTTTTGCTGCAGGCTTTAACGACAACTGAGACGCCAATATGGCGAAAAACGGTGTAATTGCAGGAGCTACCAGCAAAATTAATAATGTGGGACAGAAAAAAGGACACATTTGCATTTAGATTAAAAAAACAAAAAACAAAAATAGAAAATGACAAAAAAAAACACATGGGGGAATAATATATTAGATTTCCTTATTTTTCTTTCAATTTATATAAATTTTTTAATATTAAAATAACATTTAAGCAGTCGCCTTTTACTTTCTTGGTCATGGTTCCCATCAACTTAATTAAACAAAACTGCTTTTAACCTGATGCACAGAAGTCAGAAACTTCTGGACTTTGCATTTAAAGGTAAAATATTTTTCTTTTGTTTTTTTCTTTTTCTTCTACCGGTCGGTCACAGCCAATCACCTGCCCCCATCTGACCCTCTCATCCTCTGCATCCTCATCTCTCACGCCGACCGACTTCGTTCTTCCTCTGACTTTCGCAACAAACTGAGTCCAATTCAGTCGAAAAAGTCCCCTCACCGGGACTCCGGCTGTTCCCCCTCACAGCTCGTTAGTCACGACTTGAGTGAATCAGAACCGAGCGTTCGGGTTGAAAGGGAAGACCAAGGTGCTCGCTGCAGCTGGTCACAAAATAAAAGAGCCGCCTGTTGAGTTACGCTTGTACACCGACACAGGGATGAATTTCAGGCGGACATAGCTCAGTGGCCAGCGAGATAGATTAGCCACAATGCCACAGCAGGCGCCGTTGGGTGGCCTTTTGTGTGCGATGAGTCACTGCACACAGAAGGAGGACGTAGCCAATGACGGGCAGTTTGTCCCTTTCACACATGCGATTAGTGACCCGCGGGTGGCTGGTTGAGTTGGTATTGTGGCAACAACAACAAAAACACAACTCACAACACAATCACCAACTCGGTCTCCAATCTACACTAACTTCCTGCCTCTTGCACCACAACTAAGTGTCTGGTGTCGGTGTTTGCCTTGCGTGGCGCACCCTTTGTCAAGCAGCGACACACTGATTCACAATTTCTGATGAAGCCGTGATCAAGCCGTGATGCAGCGACTCGGGGATTTTCCAACAAAGCTTGTGGTTTCCAAAGAGTGATCATAAGCAAATGATATGCAGACACCAGGAGGTGAGAAGGGATTTTTTTTAATGCAGTCTCACCCACATCACAACTTTTCTAATCTCTTAGGAACTGTGAATTCAGTGGCGGGCAGTTGCGGCTTAACGACGTTGTTTACATTTTAACACACTAACGTCACTGGCCGACGGTCGACGAATCCATCCTCCCAGCTTCCTACAGAAAGCGTTTTCAAACTCTCAGGCAAATTTTCCTGCGTGATTCCAAGAAAGACGTGCATAAAGGGGTCAAAAGGGTTTTAGCTGCTCCCATCAACCAGTGAAAACCAAAAAAGAGGCTGCAACCACTTCCAACTAATGGCTGCTCTCGTTGCCTGGAGACGCACTTCGGAATTTATGCGCGCTTGTTTTATTTACTTTCATGCTGACGTGTGATAGAAAAAACATCGTAAGGCACCATCGCGATAACTTTTACGGCTGCAACGAATTTACGTCTCTCCTGACTCATTTAGTGACTCAGATTGCGTTGCCGCATTTTTATTTGCCTTCAAAAATATAGACGTTGCTGCGTTTTCTTTTTGGCCAGAGTCGATGGTCGGAGCCCGAGCTCACCCTGAGTGATGGCGCAGCGGCCGGGGCTGCAGCCCCCGATCGATGAGGCTTTCATAATATACGGCCAGTGACGGGAGGCCACCAGACCCCCATCGGACCACCGAGAGCAGCAACGGGCAGCAGCGCTGCACCAAACGCTCAGGGCTGCTGCTGACGCGGCTTTGTTTTTTCAGTAACAAAAATCCCTGACATCAGCCGCGACGACATGCCGGACCAAGGCGACCTTTCCCAAACCCCCAGTGGACTATTTTAAGATTTTTGTGGTATTTGAGACAGGGGGGCAATGACACCTATGGCTCAAAATCCGACCTGCAGAGAGGGGGAAAAATGATTTATTTTCTACCTATCTCTTCATCATATCAGAGATGAGAACAGACGCAGCTGCAGCTCTTCAACAGTCAAATTACATTTTTTTCTTTCTTTTAAGACAATAAAAAATTCCCTGCTTGGAGCAACAGCGACAGAAAACTGAAGCCTGGTGAGCGCAGGGTCTCTGAAACAGGAAGATCAACTCTGAACAGACAGAACTGAGGAAATCTCCAACCTGCTGCTGACGCTGATGCTACTGCTGCAGCGCTATACAGTATGTGTGTGCTAAGTCCCTGGCAGCGCGACCTCATTGCACTCAGCTGGCCTAATAGCCTCTGAACCCACTGCCCTAAACCCCTTTGCAGCCAGAGCTCAACCAGCCAATGACCGGCTTTGTCTGGCTGGCTCACGCTCTCCAACCATCTGGATGGACTTCTAAGAGCGAGTCGGGGCATTTCAGGTGAGTCAGCCGCGAGCCCGCGACGCTGAAAGGAAAACTGGAAGTTATTTATTGTCTTCTCGGCAGTCTTTAAAGCTCGATAATAAAACTCTCGCTAGACCCAGAACGATACCGACGCGGCAGCGCACGCAGCCGCGTACGCAACCGTGAGGCAAACTGAATATATTTATCTGGAATGTCGCTCGGATCCATGTGCATGACAGCTTGAGTTTGGAAAAGTTCATGATTTTGCAAAGTGGGGAGCAAAACCAGCAGCCCTACAGGAAGAACGAGTGTCCGACTAAGAGGAAAAAGAGCGTGTCTGCACAATGGTGCCATTTAAAATAGAATCATTCTGCTTTTAGAAGCGTGCATTTAGAGCAGAAAAAACAACGGTGAAATCTGCTGACTTTCTCTGCATTTGCCTCGCATGCTAGTCACCTTGTGCTCTTTCTTATCTTCTAGATTATGCACTCTCGTGCCTTTGTCCCGTAGCTGCTGCACACCAGCGCGTGCACGTCCCCCTCGCCTCCACCCGCCCTGCTGTCTAACTCTCTTGCACGTGTCTCTAAACATATGTCTGCATCCATGAATGGTGCGGACGAGCAAGGGGCCAACCAGCGGGTGGCGTTATATAATCTGCAGCCCTCGGGGGAGCGGTAAATGTGGCCGTGGCCCGAGGCTGCAGCGGACCAAGAGACACAGTCAGTTGTCGCTGTCCAGCAGAACTCCCATGGTCCATTTTCTCCTATTGAATAGACTCGGTTCCAAGTGGGGCAGCTGCTCATCTGATCTCACAGCCAGTGACCATTTGGGTTCGACTCCATCATCATCATCGTCATAACAACAAAAAAACAAGATCACTGACAAATGATTATTACAATTCCGTGCACGCCAGCCTGCAGGCAAGAGATGCTGCATTCCTGAACAGCTTCTGGAGCCCACATGCATCCAGCACAATCCAGATTGGAGTCGGGTCGGGGCGCGTTCTCCGTTCCGCGTATCTGCTCTGTGAAGCTCTTCAGAGCTCCGCCCCGCAGCTGCAGCTACAATCTGTGCAGCTGCACCAGGCTGCACAGATTAAGTCCCAAAATAATAAAAGAATCCACGCAAGACTGAGTGATATACGATGATAGTTCAGGGGAACTCAACACAGAAGGCATGTGTTGGGAAATGTTCACAGAAAAACAGTCTGCACAGTTTCACCACAGTGCAACGCAACCTTTCCTCCACAGAAAAAGTAAAAATCTGACACCTTTAGAAAAGAACTGACACTTAGCTCATTTTGCGACTCTTCAACACAGCGTTACGACAGACAAAAGGGGCAGAGCTGACAGACGTCTCACTCGGTTTGAACGTTTTAGTGCTGAAGGAGAGCAGAGGCAACAAATCACCTGATCATCAGCCTGTCCAAACATTCCTCATCAGGAAAACCACGCCTCAAACTGAGATCTCGACACGTCCCGCCCATCGCAACGAGAACCAGAGAGGGGGCTTCGGCTTTGAGAGAGAAAATCAACCCCCCCTCCCCAAAAAGAAATAATCGCCCCAGCGGCAAGAAGCTTAACCTACATTTGGATGAAATGGCGGAAAACAAAGGAAGCGAGACAGAAGATGTCGGCAGAGGGAATCTGGGGTGGTGGTCACACCGACCGTCCCCTTCGCCTCTGAACCAAACAGCAGGCGGGAGCCCAGCAGACCTTTGGCAGCAAGCTGCTGCTGCTGCTGCTGCTGCTGCTGCTGCTGCTGCTGCTGCTGCTGTCTGTCTCCGCCACTGGATGGAGCCGTCTTTTATATAACCTCTATAACCGATGCCTGGACAGCGTTACTATCGTGTCGTTAATCTCATCAGCAGCCAGAAATCTAAATCCATCCAAGATTTTTTTGTTGTTGTTGTTGAGATCCGTTCAAATCACTCAAAAAAAAAAAGGCATCTAATGATTTTTCTGAATGTGAGCCCCGCCTGCTGCCACCAGTCGTTTATTCACATCTGCTAACCCCTTGCAAGAGCGGAGGAAGCGGCACAAAATAAGAGAAACAAGCAACATGCAGGGCTTTTTCTTTTAACTACGCACAACTCAAACAATTGAGAAAATCCATCTCATATTGTGTTTACTGCAAAAAATAAAGACCATCCGTCCATCATATTTCAATCACACTCACAATTTAAGACAAAAGAATGAAATTTTAGAAGTCTGGTTTCATTTAAAGAGTCATTTAAAATTTTTAAATGACTGCATCCAATTTTTCATGAACAGATCATGTCCTGGACTTTCATTTTTAGGACTCAATGGCAAATTGATTGTACAACTGTACAACTGACTGCTTTTTGCACATCTTGATCTTGTTCTTTTGTCCTATTTTTTCTTTCAATGAAGACTCCTGGTGATTGTTGTATAGTGTGTAATGTTTGTTTGATGCTTTTAGTGTTCCAACATTGGATTTTCCCAATTTGGGGTCAATAAAGTACATCCATCCATCATCCATCCATCTATCTATCTATCTTTCTATCTATCTATCTATCCATCTATCCATCTATCTATCTATCTCTATCTATCTATCTATCCATCTATCCATCTATCCATCTATCTATCCATCTATCTATCCATCTATCCATCTATCCATCTATCTATCCATCTATCCATCTATCCATCTATCCATCTGTCTATCTGTCTGTCTGTCTGTCTGTCTGTCTGTCTGTCTACTGATTGTCGCTCTGCGACAGATAATGTCGGCTTCCGCAGAGAAGTCACTGAATCACTGGGCGGCAAGCTACACCTCTGCCATTTGCCCTGGGACAGCACCCCTGCTCTGCTGCTAATCCACCCACCCACCAGCTTCACATACTGTGCAGTTTGCTCTCACAATCCCAACAAGAGGATTAATATGATCATCCAGATATAAATTGGAAAAAAAAAAAACACAAAATACAAAGTAGGACGTTTGACTTGCATTAAAAAATAAAAAAAATAAAACAAAGCATGTTGTAGCTACAACTTTGTTCAGCAGCAGCAGCAGCAGTAGCAGGGATGTGGGAAAACAATGTGCAAGACGCCTTCAGACAAGTGAGCAAACAACACGGGGGGCCCACACACCGCCTCACACAGGGGCCAGAGAATGCATGGTGGGGGGTCAGCAGCGAGGCCCCAGAGAAGCTGCCTGTTTACATTTTCTTGTTGGGGGGTGGAGGACGAGGGGGGCTGGGTGGCGACCCCCCTGCCGGAAAGCGTCACTCGGCCCCAGACCCAAGGCCCTGGGACTGGAGTTTCTGCAGCTACTGTCAAAATGCACGACAAAAGAGGAAATGAAACTCTGTGGGGGAAATTCTGCTTTATTATCTATGGACCAGCTTTTTAAAAGTACCTGCTGCTAGAGTCTCTCCTCACTGGGTGAGATTGTTGACAGCCAGAGGCACACGCTTTTTAACTATTCCAACGTTTTTCTCAGAAAGAAAAACGTCAAACAATCACACACACACGTGGTACATTTTTAATCCTGGTCTGCGAGTTAATGATAACAGAAAGAAAGACAGAAAGAAAACTGTCCAGATCAGTAAAACTGTAAACCAAAACTCTATATTTATTAGCTGCGATTGTTGCTAAAACTAGTGTAGCCTTAGAGTGTGGAGCCATCACTTGGAGAGGTAAAAGTGCCCCATGTGAAATCACAAAGCGCTGCTTTTCAGACACAAGTCCAAAAACGGACATATCAACTTTGATGGGCTGAGACAAGACAGTTTGCCCACATTTCTAAAAGCACTTTTCCCATTGAACGTGAAATAAATCAGCGAAAACAGAAATCAATAAAGGTAGTGAAACTAAGCTCTGAAGTCCCCATTAAAAAAAAAATCCCTATTTTTCTTCTTCTTTTTTTTTTTTTAAAGCTAAGAGTGATGCGTCGACTCCCCGGGATCACAGCGGCTCAAACTGTCAGCGCTGATGTCACCGGGGCGGCTGATTGGCTGAACGGACTTTGACTCAGTCTCTGTGACTCACGGACGTAAGCGGCTCTATTTATTGGGACGCATCCTTTTATAACTCTCACTCTTTCACCTCGAACGGCACGAAGTAAGAACTGCACCAAGAAAAGCACTCTCTCTCTCCCCCCTCGACACATACATCACAGACACCGCTTCCTCTTCCTGTCCCTGGGCATCACCCCCCCCATCTCCCCCACCCCCCTCGCTTGTTTACCTGATCTGGTCAATTTGATTTCCCCCTCCCTAGCTGGTGTTTTTCCACAGACGTGCAGCTCATCAGGGTCATTTTTCCTCCGCCGTTTCCTCCTCTGACCGCCGACCTACTGTACGGCCCAGCTCTCCCACCGGACGCCCTCAGCAGGTGCCGACTCGGCCGTCCCGCTGCGCGACGACTCGGAGGCCGAGCGCCGATGCGCCCCGAGAGCCCCGAGCGAGATGACTCAGGCCGCCCAATCGATGCTTCTCTTCATCCCCTCCGGGGAATAAAAAGGCTGCGCCGCCAAATGGGTTTAACCCGGGGGCCACCCGAGCGCTACAATTATTATGCGACTCCTAATCTTCGTTGGGCTCAAACCCTAACGAGGTTTGGTCTGAGAGCTTTTATTCAAAGTTACACCTAATTCGTTTGCGCTGAAATAGCCTAATTCCATTAGGCCTCATCTCTTGGCGCTCGTGTTTCTCACTTTGCGTTTCCTCCGCCGGGGTCACGCAGACTCAATCAGGAGGAAACACAGGAGCAGAGAATCAATCGATCGGTCGCTCAGGAATCTTCACATGTGAGGCGAGAGGGAAACGAGGGCGCCGGTTGCGCTGTTGGGCTGTTGCACCAGGCGGAACGCTTGCCAAATCTTCGCCGATTTGTCAGTGCTGGCTTCACAAGGTGAGTTAGCACCTAAGAGCTGCAAAGCAATTTCTGATGGTGCTTTTGATTCAAATACAATACGATACATATATATAATACAATAAATGTGCCGTCTCTTTAAGTCGGGACCCTCCCACCCCACTCTCGGCATTCCCTCTACCCCAGCGCCCTTTGATCACCACCAGTGTATCATGTGTCAGAGGTCAGATAGCTGCACTTTCTCACAGACAGTATCGGGCCCAGTCACTGGAACCACACACACACACACACACACACACCGCACGCCGGTGCTGTCTGTAAAGGTCAACTCTTCCTTTCACCAGCCGGACGCCTTCACAGCAGAGCGATAGCAGCAAAATTGCTACGTTTCACGACGGACGACATTAACAGGCTGTTTGCTGAAAACCAGCAATTACAAATGTCAATGAAACTGCTTATTTCTGACATTTTGGCTCCTCTCCATCTCCATCTATTTTTTTTAATTTAAATATGAGCAAGAAAGCCCTGGTTCTACACCCGTTTGAGAGACAGTTGGTGTGTTTGGATATGTTGAGATAAAACAGCCTGTCAAACAGCGAAATGTCACCATGCTCTGTTCCAGAATCGAGTGACCAGGTGCAAAACACAGGAAGCTGCACTCGAAGCACAAGAAAAACTCTTGTACTTCTTTGCAAACTGTTTGTGATTATGGAATAATGGCCGCAAATACTTTTATTCTTTTCTAATACTTTCTTGGCAAGTTGAAATCTTGCAGCCGGCATGCAGTGGACCCTGTCTGGCTTTGATTATAAAAAAGAAAAGAAAAAAAACAACCCTGATTTTTCTTCTGCCCTGGAGACACAAATGCATCTTCACA
The DNA here is from genome assembly GCA_009823395.1 of Thamnaconus septentrionalis. NCBI lineage: Eukaryota > Metazoa > Chordata > Actinopteri > Tetraodontiformes > Monacanthidae > Thamnaconus > Thamnaconus septentrionalis. The sequence goes on along the minus strand of CM020515.1, from coordinate 16,943,434 downwards.
GTTTTGCCAAAACACCAGTGCCACACCAGCAGATTTTTCCAGTGCTGCGTGGGGGTCATGTGACGTATCCAGTCACAAGTTTCCACATGTGCGGCTCCAATTCATCCATGACCGTCGCGCCTCTTTTACTTTCATACTGCGGACAATATGGCAGCACGTGTCTACAATGGCTTTTTTCTTTGTTTGTTTGTTTGATACAAACGTTGGAGGACAACCACTGACGAGCGCGTCGAGAGAGCTGCACTTCAGCAGCAGAATAGGAGGTCGCAGCTTCCACCCCTTCATTATAAAAAGAAACACAAAACAAAGGCCCCCGACCATATGGCGCGCTCTCCCTGGTAGCATCTGAGTGATTATGGCCGCAGCACAGGGGATAATCTGGATGAGCTGGGCATGGACACTAAAGTAACACATTCCCTTTGCTCCCGCCCCCGCCCCCGCCCCCGCCCCCGCCAACACCACCCCCGCAACCCGCTCCCTTCCTTGCCCTCGGCCTCGGCCTCCCCTGCAGGAGACCAGGCTGGGAATCCTGACTTTACTGTTTGTTCAGGTGAAATCTCGGCATCCAGCCCCGGTGAGGCAAAAATAAGCAGAAGAGACGAAGAAGAAGAAGAAGAAGAAGAAGAAGAAGAAGAAGAAGATGTATACAGTAAACGGCCAGCGATCTTAAAGTCGATCTTTAATAAAGGGGTGTAGCCAAAAAATAACAAGTGAAAACTGTAGAGCAGATGGACAGAAAGGCAGGATTTTAATGGGCGAACAAAAAGCATGAAAAAGCATCACGACGCTGTCGTGTTCAAGTCATTGAATTGACTTTCAGGAGTGAAGCCTCAATATTCCAACAACATAACAACAACTCACTCATAACAAAATAACCAACAACACAGAGCCCACTGGAGGTGTTGTAGAATTCATCATCGAAACACCGACAAAGGAGGGTGCCCACCTGATGACCCAGATGAAGTCTTTGGCTCCACCGGACACCCATCCGTTAGATGCCATCAGCTGCCCACAGTGCTCGAGGTACCAACTGGTCCTGTATGTGGTGTGCAGTCAAGCACAAGATTGGCTCAGGGAGGTCAACGCACCTGTCATGCAGGAGTCCCCAGCACTCCGGAACTTAACATCACACCCCGTGTATCTAAAACAACAACACAATGCAACCAACAGCTGCTTTTCCAGCGGTTCCACCGAATGCTCCTGCATAGCTCAGAGTGCCGGAGCCTGATTGTCCCTTCAGCTTTGAAGGAGACATGCTGCATAATTATCCAACGGCGGCAGCACGCGTTGGTGAACGCTGCTCTGCCTCTTGTTTCGTGAACGGCTGAGCCTGACTTTGTTAAGCAATAATACAGCCGGTAGCACTGCAGCCTTTCAAATAGGTGTTTCACAGAGAGTTACACACGTTGCTGCGTTTTGTGTGTTTTTTTGCAGTTCAGTTTCTTGTTTCTAATGATTCATCGTTTCAATTCCAACTCCAGCGTCATTGAGTGACTCGTCGGTCCCACCTGTTCATAGGTGCACATCCACTGGCTCTCTAGAACAGTTTCTAAGAATAATTTCTTTTCCACACCAATTAAAACCATTTCTGTCTGGCCAAAGTGCACGTGACAGATATTTAAGGGCGCCTATTAGCTGAAAGCGACGGCGTGTCAGGCTAAAAAAAGGGAACATGATCGGGAACAAAACCCCTTTAAGTGCCTGGTCTTCTATTTTTAACGTACAGCTCTATACACAGGCGAGCTGTGTGCACAACAAAAGAGCTGCCGGGTCATGCGGGCGTTGAGTACGTGTTTAAGAAAAAACACACACACACTCGCACACACACTCATAAAAAACAGGGGGGAAATGAGAAGATAATGCCTGAAAAATCATGCAACTGTGCAGCTAAATAATTTATTCACACAACTATGAACACAACGCACCGTCCCACTCCTCCATATCTGGGCGTATATTTAACAGTGCATGTGATTGACTCACATGCCCAAATGCCTCGGAGCGCTTGGCAGAAACAGATGGGAGCTAACAGTCAACGTTGTCGTGTGAGGCCGGGAACGCTGACGTGAACAAGTAAATAAGTCATGTGACAGCGGCTCTCGGTGAGGTCTACCATCTCAAAGTTGATTTTCTTTTTTGGCTCTTTACGTCTTTATTGACAAAGTAAATTCCACTTTGGCCACGGCTACTTCACTGGAGGTCAGGAAGTTTCTGAAGCCATATGATTCCCGTCCCGATTCCAACTTTGGACTGATCAAGAAACAAGATGCTCTGATTTTTCACCTCTGATCTTTTTCCAAATGTATAAATAAAACACGAGTTGCCAGGCGCATTGATGCCCCCGATAACAAACATTTTGCTTTTTTTTTTTTAAATTAGAATCGATACTCATGCAAAGCAATAGATCTTAGCACTAGTCTCGTTCTCGTTCATGGGCGAAGGTTTTCGTTTCCATCGCAGCTGCAAGTCACCAGACTGTTTGCAGGAACCGTCTGTCCCCACCGGCTGGTACGCACGTGGCAGTTCATGCTGCATCGTTTGCGTTCCAAACGATGCAGCCGGCACAGCTGAGTTGATGATGCAAAAATCAGCAGCAGCAAGACAAAAAGAAAGTACATGAAAGAACATGAACGCGCCGTTTTTCCTTATGACTGAGGGGGAATCTTAGAAAGTACAGAGGAAATGTCATAAATAACCTAGAATATGTCAAGGTGGGCCATTTAATTCAAAGGCCAAACCAAGAATCTGATGCCATTTGACATGCTCATTTTTTTCCCCCTACGGGAAACAGTCTAGAAAAGAGAACCGCTTCTTTTCTGAAGGTGCTATGGACTGAGTTTACGTCACTGTCCATGGAAACTATTTCTATTTCCATCAGCAAGCAAAGCCAGTGTTTTAGCGTCGTTTCATAGCCGTAATTGAAAAAAGTGGGTTTAACATTTAGCTCCCTTCTTTAACCCGTGTGCCCGCTATTTAACTCGGCACTTCGGATGGGGAGGAATATCAGCGGCATCGCGTCTCGTTAACGTGACTCATCTTAAAACAGCTGAGAGCCGCCACTCTCACTCCCTCTTTTTTTTTTTTTTTTTTTTTTTTAGCTGGAAGACTCGGAACTTGAAACAGAGAAAAAGTAGCTGCGTTTCCATTACAGTTTATACGCAAAATAAAATAAATATTTCTAAAATTCGAGATTTTACAAGAATTATGTTTTTTTTGTTATATTTGTAATTATGTGCTTTTGTTTGTTTCCATTTGTTTGCTGTCAAGAATGGATGTTATATTTTTCTCTTTCATTACTTGTTAAATAAATTCCTCTGTCCGCTGACGTGTACATGCGAAAAGAGTGTTTCCATGACACTTTTGCGATAAACCTTGACATGATACGTCTGAAAAAGCACCTCATGAGAGTGTAAAAACCTTTTACGATATTTGTGAGGTTTTTCGAAGTTTAGGTGTTGCCATGACCAGTTTTTTTAATCGCGATATTTAGGTTTTACACAAATCTGGAGGTAATGGAAATGCAGCTGGTGACACGCTGAATCGATATGCCGACAAGTTTACGTCTAATGGCAGCCGACCACCTCCCCGCCCCCCCCCCCACCCCCCACTCCCACCACCCCCGCCCTGTGGCCAGATCTTGTTTAGTTCCACCGTAAAGCCAATAAAAAAAGTGTTTTGTCGCTGGCCTTTCCATGTCTCATCCGCAAGGCCTCGTTAGGCAGCCGCTGCCGCTGGCAGGATGAGCTGGCGGGATCAATACGGGGATAACAGGGCCACAAATCCACCGGCGGCCTCTGTGAGCCAAGAGGGAGCCGGTCGAGGGGAGCGTTTACCATCCTGCAGCCGACCAACCAGGAGCAGCAACAACAACAACAACCAGGAGAAATAAATGTTCCCTCTTATCTCTGTGCCGCCATGCACTTTAATTCGATGTTTAATCAAATATGACCAAAAAAAGAAAAGGAAAACTCATCTTCATCTTCTCCCCGCCCGCGCGGCAGGTTGTATCGGATCATTTTTTAATGCGCCACACGGCAACGCAGATGTTCTCGCGCTCTTCCGCCGACTCAGGGGAGCATCCATGACCTGATTCCAGCGCAACGAAAAGCGACATGTACATGTCACAGACAACCGTCCCGACACGGCGCATGAATAAAGAGGCAGCGCAAACAGCTGAGCTAAATTGTTTATGTTGCACCCTCCCACAGGCACACCCACATTTGGTTGTCCCCGTTTGTTTTGCTGGGGTATCGGCTCGTTTGTTTTGTTTTTATTTCGCAGGTATTAATTCATGAGTAAACACGCCGATTACTATCTGGCATGGAGCTGGTAGCAGCGGCGGCTGCAGCAGTTACCTCTGGGCTCACATTAAATCCACTCTGGATGATCTGCATCCAGCGGGAGATCAAAGAAAATGAGGTAGTGCAGCGTTGACATTGCACACCACCAACCAAAAATATATTTTTTAAAAATGACAATAAAGTCTCTTAATGTATTTATACCTGAATTGAAACCTGGGCCTGTTTAGAAGCACACAAAGCTGATATCCTGGGAGGACAACATTCCACAATGGAATGTTAATATTTTTTTTAGACCAACTAAGTGATCAAAGAGAATTTTTCACCCTTTTTCATCCTGCCCCACGGCACAGGGGTTGAACAACACTGAGTTAGCGGACCGATGGGGAGTTTTGGTTGGGCGGAGCTTGCACGGGAACTACTTATTATGCAGCAAAAGCCACAAATTAACTGCTATTCTGATGCAAAACATCAGTTTAATTTGAGTTTTCTTGGCTTTTGTCTTCAAAACCAGTCATTAGTCTGCACTGAGTACTCTGACTACAGTATAAGCTACTGACTGAGCAGCCCCGTTTTCCCACATAACTGCGCGTTCATCTATTAACCTAAAAGCAAGCAGCAAAGTAAGGAGGCATCAATCCCCTTTGTTAACTTTATTTAACAATCCAAAAGCCTGTGCACCGACTGTCGACTTCTAGCAGACTCTGCGCGCATGTGACTTCCTGTTTGGGGCTGATGATATGATCAACGTCGAGGAGTGATGATGCACCACGGCGGCTGCTGTGGAAACGTCAACGTCGACAATTTGTGCTGCAGCGTCTGCAGATGCAGCGTCTGCAGAGAGTTGCATGAATGAGTTAATGTTGCTTACTGGGAGCAGACCGGCTAACTGGTGCGCTCCCAGGCCCGATGGATGGATTTCATCTGGAGGCGGCTGCAGCAGCTGACACCTTGTCGCGGGACGTCATCGCGAGTTCAGACACAGAAAGGGTCTATTTTTAAGCCTTAGTCGGCAGTTTTGGACCGTCGTCTTAACCAGGGGTCCGCACACAAGCGACAGTCTGTCTGGCCACATCATGTCCTTCACATCACTCTCGGCTGCTTTTATCTCGCTCATCAGCCTCAGGTGCTCATGAATAAGGAAAGTCTGCTTTTAGATTTCTGCCTGATCCATGTTTTTTCTTTTTCTTTCTTGCGATCTTTCTCCTTATTTGTTGATGGCTTGACTTTCAGGAACACTTGGTGTTCCTTTTCCTGCGATACAATAATCAAACGGCTGCTCGCTTCCCCTCCAAAACAAAACAAAGGGGCCTCCGTGTCTCGAGAAGAAGCCCGCCGCCCGATTCTTTGATTTTCTGTTCATTCCCTCTGACTGCCGCTGTGCATCAATTCCGAGCTGTCTAACTGAGCAGTGACCTTTGGCCTGTAGCCGAGCACCGGACCCGCTTTTGTTATGCGACAACAACCACAAGAAATAATCTCGATACAACTGACGGTTTAATTGGTGGTTGTTCCAGAAAAAAACTTTAATCATTTTCATCTTTCAAACAGCCAACAGTACTTAGCACTTAGCTCTCAGTCCCCATCATTGACACTCAGAAAAGGCCTGTGCACTCACTGCTGCATTCTGACATTCTGCGAGCCTCTCCACTGATGACGCATGCATGATGCGAGTTGGTCTTGCTGGGACTTTCTTTGCTTGTAACCACTTTCAGGAACTTGACGTTCCGTCTTTTGCATGACGTCGGTTGATCTGGTTGAATTCAGCTGAGGACCTGCAGACGAAATACTCTGCCGATTCCTTCTGACTGCCAGCGCTTATCACGCCTGAGCAGTTTAACCCGAGCAGTTGCCAATGACCCCCGGTCAAGCACTGCTCAGGTGCCAACACTTCATGCAGGCACTGTTTAGTGATAAAACAATCAGACGGAGCATTAGAGGACAAACAAATATTTTCTCTGTCGCTGAGGTACAGATGTTTCCGATTGTAGAGCTTCTTTTTTTATTTTTGCGTGTGTTCACACTGCGTCTGGCCTTCCTCCCTACTTTCAGTCTGATTGGAAATGGCCCGTCCCTTATCGACACGCTCGTCACTCACGCAGTCACAGGCCCCGATTTGAGCTCTCTGCAGTCCAGGAGTGACAAGTTTACCCCGCAAACTGTCCCTCAGTCAGAAGTAGGTCAGCGAGTCACCCTATATAAGGTCACAACCTGCAGTGTGAATGATGTGGGCGGGGAGAAAATAACTGTAAAAGGATATCAGTTCCAATAAATAACACATCTGACCTTCCGACTGCGGAAACGTCTTTCTTTTCGGCACGTAGTCAATCAGTTTCATTCTTTTTCGGAGTGGGACTACAGAAAAGTCTCACAGGATCGACCTTTATGTTATGTTTAGGAACAAGACGCTCCAGGCGCTTCATCCCCAATAGTTCAGGCAGTGGCATGACTTCATCCACCCATCGCGCGTTTTTCGCGGCCGACAGTGCATCTCTTGTCTGAGTCGGAGAGCCCACGTGATTATATTTACTTGGGGGATAGAAATAGGGATAAACATTTACATAACCCATGCCGTTTCAACCCCAGGAGCTATTGTAAAAATAAAAAAAAAAGCAGATGTAACAGTGGCGGACAAAATCACCGCAACAATGTCAACACACGATATGGCAAAATCTACCATTACTGTCAGATTTTCACATGATTCATTTTCCTTCCGCAGATTTAAGGTGCGGCCACGGTCATGACCTGCTGTTGCAAATGCGTCCTTGCTGCTCCAGATACAAGTTCTGGGGTCAGCAAGCTGCAGATATGAGGAATATCCACATGACCGATCATGTGCTCTGAAAATCAATGAATGAGAATCAATGCAGAGCAGCCTCAAGACGTGCACAGTGCACTATTAAGTCATTTGTAATATTTCATGTGTGACTGCTCTGTTCTGCACTGAACTCTGTCCTTGGATATTGTGAAAATGCTGCAGCAAAACAAAAAAAAAAAAGAAGCGCCTGTCAACACAGATTGCAATCACAACATTCGTTTCCTCTGCTGATTTGAGCTCTTCTGTTGGCACGACTTTATGTAAATAAAAAAACGGGTGAGAAAAAAAAACAAAAAAAAACCCAGACCTGATCTTGCTGTGTGCGCGTCCCTCCGTGTCTGCGGAAGGGCTTGGCCTTCGTCCTCCGCTCGCTCTCACGGCTGCCCTGACACAAGGAGGAATTCCAAGGATGTTAGACAGAGTTCAGGATGGCGCCGGACGACGCTGGGAGGGAACTGGAAAAAAAACATGACGAGCTGATGGAAATTAAATTTTCAGTGTCATGTGGAGCGCTGATCATGGGACGGGTGGCTGGGCTGTGTGTGAGCGAGCGGGCGGTGGGAAGTGGGCAGGTATCCGGCAGTGAATCCAGCCAGGAATCAGCGACACTATTGGACAGATGGTTCAGCGTGCAGCCAACCTCCAGCACAGCTAAAAGCTCAGGGTCACGTGACCGCTGGATTAGCGCTAACCCAACTGAGGGGTGGGGATGGGTGTGTGAGTGTGTGGAGGGGGGGGGGTCATCTCCTGTGATGGTTTCTCCCTCCCCTTTGTTGCCCACTCGCTCCCTCAAATAGACGGCATTTTCAGAAGAGATGTCACACCACACCACCGCTTGGATTAGGAAAAAAAGGAAGGAGATCCTGGGACACCCCCCCCAAGCCCCCACACACACACACACACACATCCATTCTCTCCCTTTTCATCTCTAATCCCTCCCCTTCCTCCGTCTGAACTTGCATCCTGAGACCCGGGCACGGACGCGAGCTGAGCGCTGACCGTCGGAAAGATTCGCACACCTCTGAGTCACGGCCAGGTCAGCCGGCGGCCGATGCTCTAATCGGCTCTCCTTCAGCTACTTATGATGTCAGAGTTGGGGAGTGGGGAGTGGGGGGGGCACCATATATTCCTGCTGTCAAAGCTCACCGCCGCCGCAGCAGCAGCAGCAGCATCAGAAGGCCCGCCTCCAAACGCAACATCAACCTTTCCCTGCCTGGCCCAGCCAGGCCTTGCAGAACCCGAGTGGAGAACCCACGTGACATTCTGGGGGCAACACCCCCCCCCCAACCCAGCCTCCCGACCCCCTCACACGGTGTCCCAGACGACTCGTGCCAAAAAGCAGCGTTCCCGTTCCTTCCGAAAGTAACCTTGTTTTCGCAGACGCACCAGGGAACCGCGATGCTTCGCCAACAGGGTGAAAGGCTAAAAAGGCGCAAAGGATGGAGTGATTCGAGGACGGGCAGGTGGAGATGAGGTCAGAGCTGACAGGGGAGACCATTGCGAACACAAGAGAACATCTCACACAAAGAATAGCCTCTCGAAAGACTCGAAAAAAAAGTTTGCGATCAACAAGCATGAGTGGGAAACACACAAACAGGAAGTCCTCAAAGAGCCGTCATGAGGCTACAGGACATTAGCCGCAAATTCTCTGTACCACAAATGACCCGTTTCGACTGTAGTTATTTTTTCCTTTTTCTGCAAAAGCCAAAGATAGAAACCTGTTTGCACCTGACTGAAGGTGAGCTGGTCCACACATGCACACAAACAGACAATCAGTGTCTTCAGAGGACAAGGGGGCATCAAAGTGGCCGTGACATTTCTGCCTCAGCGGGAACGCCGAGCTAATTGATTGGCTGTTCCCTGCTTTGAAAGCCAGTCCTTCATCATCGAGCCTCGTGAAACATCCCACTGGTGACGCTGCCGCAATCGACAACTATGTCAACAAAAAGGAGCGAGGAAGAAGCAAATCCTCTGTTTTGCATCAGGCACGGATCGGCGCGAACTGAGATGAACCCGAGACGAACTGGCCAAAAAAACATGGCAACGGGGCTTGTGAACACAGACCGCATTTATTAGTTTCCCCGGGAAAAAACAAAAAGTCTGCTGAAGCCACGGTCTTAAATCAAACCGAGTAAAAAGAATTTGCTGTGTTTCTGTATCCTCATTGATTGGAATAAAGTGACCTTTGAATGATTGTTTAAAAAATATTAAGTTGCAACTGGTTAAGCAGCCATATATATATATATGAGCTAGTTTCACATTTTTCACGGCTTCTCCCCCTTTCTTCACTCTATCTTTTGTTTGTAATTTGCATAAGAGTCACCTGAACTGGATTATGTCACCCACAAATGTACATTTAACCTGATTTAAACCCCCCGGGGCACATTGTGAAAGCAGGTTTGCATGCACCCACCTCCAACTGCAAAAAAGACAAAAAAAAAAAAAGAGCAGAACACGTCCGTATTGGGTGGCTTCGTCAAGAGCTGAAGGGGTGGGGGGGCGAATACATGAAAACTCTGGAGCTCTGCGAGTCTCTCGTCTCTCGTTCGTGTCACTTCGCACTGACTGCAGTCAAAACTCACCTGTCACACTTTGCCAAGCATGGCCGGGGGGCGGGGCCTACCTGAGAGAGAGGGGGAAAAAAACAAAAAAAAACCTTGCGGCCTCTTCTTGGTTCAGGCCGGGCGGAGACTCGTTGCCTCCGGCCGGGGAGCTCGGGGTGAAGGGGGAGGAGGCACCGGAATCAAGCGGACAGACACATTGACAGCCCCCCTTGCAAGCGGGGTTCAAGTTCGGACACACACAGGGAGTAACAAAATGTCATGTGCAAGTGGACGAGCAAACGCAACAAAAGTGTCCGTGCGGCGGCGGCGCCGACTCGACACGCTGTCAGGGAGCCGAGCAGACCGCGAGGAAGGCGGCAGCGGCGGCAGCCTGTTGATTCGGAAGCGACGGAGGAGAAGGAGAGAGAGAGAGAGAGAGAGAGAGAGAGAGAGAGAGAGAGAGAGAGAGAGAGAGAGAGAGAGAGAACGGAAGACAAGAGTGCACAGAGCAGAAGTAGTAACACTGCAACCGAGCTGCGAGTGTCGAGCGGGGCGGCCGCACTTTGTTTACAGGAGCCGCTGTCAGTTTGTCTTTCGCAAGCGGGATCCCGAGGAAGAGTGGAGGGGGGGGTTAAGTCAGACCCTCGCCCGCCCACACACACACACACACACACACACACACACAGATAGAGACGAAAAAAGAAAAAGTGTCCAACTCACCTCGTTGTGTAGAGGAGGGGAGGGTGGGCGCGCAACTCGAGCTGCCGTCCTGTTGTTGTTGTTGTTGTTGTTGTTGCTGCTGCTGCTGCTGTGTTGTTGTTGTCGTTGTAGTTGTGCGGCCGAAACGAGGTGTTTTGCGTTGCGGGGTCGGGCCGGGGTAGGAGGGCCGGTGGGGGGAGGCTGGCGTACGGCGACGTGCGAGAGGGAGCCGACGTTTCCAACAGGAACCTCGCAGTCAGTCCGACCGACCGTCGTTCGCTGTAGTTGCCAACAGTTCTCTCTCTCTCTCTCTCTCTCTCTCTCTCTCTCTCTCTCTCTCGCTCTCGCTCTCTCGCAGTTCGCTCCCTGCTCGCTCTGCCTGCCCTCCTCTCTCTCGCTCGCTCGCCCGCTGACAAACCGCCCACTTCCGGTGGTTCGTGAATGTCACACAAGGCTCAACAGTTTCTACCCAGAGGGAAGCGCTGTCAAGGAGGGTAGGGAGGGAACTCAGCTCGACGAGGGGGCTCCGCTGCTTTCATTTTCGTTTTTTTTTTTTTTTTTAAAAACCAGTGGCCAAAGTCTAATCTGTTTATTCTTTTTCTTTTCTTTTCTTTTTTATAATCGTTGTGCTTTGACGAATTGAATTCCTCCCCGCAGGCTTAATGTCTGTGACAGTGATTGGCATGAAATGGAACATATGAAGGCAAATAACCATGATGAATGTCGTTTTTTGTGTGAGTCACTGCCAGTCGATGAACCGCTGCTTTGTTGACACTTGCTCATGCCAAGTTATTCGTGCTATTCATTTATTAAGAGGGAGTTGGGCCACTCAGCCGGTGGATATATGGTGTTTTCCTCTTGAAAAAAAAAAGTAGATAAATATTCCTAATAGAGCAAACAATTCGATTGGTTTTTTTGTTTTTTTTGTGTGCTAGGTTTATTTTAAGGGGACTGCTTTTGTTTCTTCAAAAAAAAAAAAAAAAAAGGTAAACGTTGTTATTAGCAGCAAGACCCAAACATTCAATTTCTTCCAGTTCACGTATTAACGTGGCTGCTCAACAAGTTTAAGTGTACAATAGCGACGCCCAGTGGTTACAATGAAAACTGCGTATATTTATCAAACGCTGTATTAATTAAACTAGTCAGCTGGATTCACACACACACACACACACACACGCACGCACGCACGCACGCCTTATTACATTTTTGTTCCAGAGGTTTAAAAACTCTTTGGAAGTCTCCTGGTCCTTTGCACAGAGGTGGAAAAATACATGTTGAGCCTCAAAAGCAATCAGGGTTTTTGTTGAGTGTGTTGATGCAATCGCAACAAGTTCTGCCTGGGAATATGACATTGTTTTTTTTGGAAGTGTTTCGGATGGATTGTGACACAGTTTTCATCAACAGTGAAGGATATTCATCTGACAACAGATGTTTTGGACTGGACTGTAGGCAAAGGTTCAACAAAACAAGCTTGTCCTCTAATGCAGGGTGTCAACGGGAGGTTCCTAAATCAGAGGGGGGTTGGAGAGAGGGATCCTTCCAACATACTGCACATTTATCTACTGCCGCTAAAAGATCAGAGTTCATCTTAAAGGTTGTTCCTGGCTGTAAATGAAAAAGTCCCCTTGTCAGGCTGCTGAGATAAATGACTTAATTTTCCAACCTCCACGTCAAATGGAAATGATATACATATATGAGCAGCCTCGTTCACTCTCTTCCTCTCTGGCTCTCTCTCTCACACACACACACACACACACACACACACACACATTGCAACTCTGGGCCCCAGCGCGGCTTCATCGACTCCTTCAGATTCATTGGCTGCGGGCCTGAACTGAGGCTTTGACAGTTGCTCCCTCAAACAGCTGAGTCAGCAACTGCAGAATGTAACAGCAATACATCTTCGCCACTCCAACACCCCCCACCCCACCCCACTAGTACTCCTCGACTCGCTCGGGGTTTATTTCCTGTGAGCGATGCAGACATGTAACATGCAATGGGGGTTGGGGGGTGAGGGTTATGGGGGTGTGGTTGGGTGTGAGCGGAGCTGCACGGTTTCGAGCTGCTCGTCTCAGCCGTCACGTACTCCAGAGGACCCGTGGGATTTTATGACGATCACGTCAGGTTATAGGTGCAGATGTTGTAGGGCTTACTCTCTCTCTCTCTCTCTCTCTCTCTCACACACACACACACACACACACACGTGGGATTTCCAGTCAGGGATTTCCAGTGATTACATGTTGAAAGGTTTTCTCATCACAGGAAGTTAGTAAGGCATAGCTCGTGACTCTGAAAATAGGAAGTACAACTTTTGATGTGGTATCTATTCTTCTATTCTATTATTTTTCAGTTTAAATGCAATATAAATGGTAATACACACACATATGTATGCATGTATGTATGTATATACAATATTTTCCGTTCACACAAAATAAGATGTGTCTCTTACATGTCCAAAAATGATAAAAATATATAATGTACTGCTTTATTTGCAATACTATACAGAGTTTTCTTCATGAACTCTGCTACTGCTGTTTCTGTCCTGTTCCAAACATGCCTTCAATCCAATGAAGAATCAGCTTTAGCAGAAGGCTGTGAAATATGCCGTTTTCTGGAAATGTGCAATGTTTTGAATATTAACCAGCAAGACCTTTATGTGTGGAGTTTGCATGTTCTCCCTGTGTCTGCGTGGGTTCTCTCCGGGTTCTCCAGCTTCCTCCCACACTCCAAAAACATACATGTGAGGTCAATTGAATATTCTAAATTGTCCGTAGGTGTGCATGTGAGTGTGAATGGTTGTTTGTTTCTAAGTGGCCCTGCGATGAACTGGCGACTTGTCCAGGGTGTACCCTGCCTTCGCCCTAAGACAGCTGGGATAGGCTCCAGCAGACCCCTGTGACCCTGAATTGGAATAAGCGGGTATAGAAGATGGATGGATGGATTTGAGATTATTAAGTCCCTTCTGACAGAAAAGGAAAAGGAGAAGACCTCAAGTGTCAACATGTTTATTTCCATTAGTAAAATAATGATAAATCACTGCATATTCTACAGAAAACACTGAAATAACAGAGAAAAGTGGCATTGTGTGAAACCCTACAGTTTGTCCAAATGTAGGTCAGGTTCAAAGTCAACCGCTACACATTGTAATGTGTACACTGTCAGAGTGAAGCATCTCGCAAAGGTCACTCATGGTTATTTTCATGATATATACAGTTCATGAAAAGGGACAAACACATATTCTGAGGTGGAGTCGGGCCAGACAAAAATCCTTTCAAGGAAAAACGAGAAGAGTCAATCCACGGGATCACGGATAACAGCACAAAGGTACCAGAAGCACAAAACCACGATCAGGGTCTCTACGGAGTATCTGCCACATTATTTTACATACAACAAAAAAATCAAAAATCCCAAATTTACATTCTGTAGGGAATAATAATGCAACAAGCACATTTTTTTAAAAAGCGCATAATAACCAGTCAAAGCACAATTCCAATGTGGGATAGCTTATATTACACATTTTGCATCTTTTTTTTTCTTTTTTTTTTTACGTAAAAGGAAGAAAAACAACATGTATGTATGTAAGTATAACATATGTATAACAAAAATATAATATTTTCAACACTAAACTTGCCACTACTAAAGGAGATTCATCAAGGCAAAGGGTTTAAGTGTGGGATGGATGTCAGATGAAGCCAAACGGATCGTAATTGCCGGAGGCTGTTTAAATACAATTCAACCGTCTGTGTCGTAAACACAGGAGGTGCACTTGTAGGTCGTGTGTACAGAATCATTATACAACAAAGGGCGACAAAGAAAAGTCTCCTCTACATCGGTGAAGGTACGTCCATGTCCACAGTGAGTGACTCTGGAAAAAGCAAAACAAAGTTCAACAGCAAGAAGGAAACAACTCTGGTTCATGTTTCACTAATGTGGATTGTTGGACACTTTCATTGTTTTGTTTTTATTTTAAATTGTATTGCAACTATGCATGGCTATGAGTGGACGACTCACCCATGTGTCCAGGGATGCCGTCGGTTTCGTTGTGGATCAGGGATTCCAGGGTGTGAGGTGACATGGGGAACAGGTCGCTGGTGTTTCCAGAATTTGTCCTGCAGGAAAAACAAACAAACAAACAAAAGAAAGTTTGGGTTAATAAATGAATTCACTACCAAAAGGGGCTTTCAAACACTTTGTGCCAACAGTCATAATAAGTGAACTGTGTCTCGGCACACCAGCCACTGAGAGGCTGCATGTTTGAATGACTGACTGATGTTAAAGACAAAGTCATGGCAATGTTAGTTAATGTCTGGGGGGTTAAGGATGACTTTAATAGCACACTTCTACACCTGGAATGTTTGGGATTTGGCAACACCGCTGGCAGAAATATGGTTTTTGAACAGAAAATGAGTGAGATTATGTGAGACAGGAAGTTTTAGTGTGTGTGACGTAACCCAAAAAACCCCAAGGTTGAATTGGACCCGGCAGCTCTTCACCTCAAAACAAATATTTTGGCTTAAAAATAAATGAATGAAATAAAATAAAAAATAAAATAAGAGTAAACATTCTTCCCTCTTGATGGAATTTCTCACAATTTCAACAGAGAAAAGAAATGATTTTATATTAAATTTGAGATTATATTTTCAGATAGGTTTTTATCAAACTGCAAATCCAGCTCATTAACTTTACCTCCCACCAAAAAAAGAATAAAACTGTTAGATAATAGATTACTTTCTGCACAATTAACAATCTCAGACAAACGAAGTGGGTGAAATGTCAAGGAGAGGCTCTTGCATTTGGTCAAGTGCTGGTGAGGTGGAAACGAAAACGGGCGGAAGGAGCTTCGGCGGCTGCAACCCTCAGCGCACACACACACACACACACACACACACACACACACACACACACACACACACACACACACACACACACACACACACACACACACACACACACACACACACACACACACACACACACACACACACACACACACACACACACACACAGAGTGAAAGGACGCATACACAGCCCTGCATGCCAGCGGGCCCCCAGAGCGCCTACCCTGGGAATCCGTTCCCAAGCAGATCGCTCTCCGGCAAGTCCATGAACACGGAGGGGCACCTACGGAGACAGGTGAGGGTCTCACTGAGGAAACGTCACATTGGCATCAAGTCTAAAGGTCTAAACCGCTGCAGCAGCACGTGGCTTCCTGGCCTGTGCAAGCCCACACACCCCCACCCACCTATCGGTCAGCTTCACCCTGACAGTCATGTAGGCAGACCTCTCCTTTTGGATAAGTGCAGAAAAACATGCAGAAATCCAAGTGAGGCTATAAAAATATGGGGTGTAAAAATAAAATAAAATTAAGAAAACTAAAACGAAAAAAATGTTTTGCTGGGTATTTTACACAGAGTTGTCTAGTTTGTATTTGTTTTGTGTAGCTAAAACTCAATGAATCCATCATGTGGACAAAGTGAGAAAAAGTTCCCAAACATTTGGTGTGTGGTGTGTGCAAGCCAGCATTTCCCTTTCAGTCAGGGCGATGAGTCAAAGGGCAGCCTGCACAGGCTGCTTCCCTTTTCTTTCAAAACTTTTGTTTGAACACTTGGCAAGAAAGTGAAAAAGAAAAAAGGAAGTAATACGAAGAGAGGGAAAACATCCAGTTTTCTATCTTCGTGAAGCGAAACGTGAGAACAATCTTGCCGAAACGTCCAAGTTAAGCGGGGGTCACACAGAGAGGGGGAGGGAAAAGAGGAGGAGCGACAGGGAACTTACGGAGTGACGCAGATGAACTTTGTCTTCAGGTAGGGCTGGATAGCTGCCAGGGAGAAAAACAACCTCAGGTTAACACAAACTGGCAACGAACATCACTGAAATGTAAAAAACAGAGATTTTTTTCTTTTCTTTCCGGCCTTGATAGACGAGGACTTACTCCCGGTGTGGTCGGCCCCCAGCTCCGCCTCCGGGGCTGCTTCCGGCCTGCAGTACTTCCCAAAGGCTTCCTCCTTGGGGATCTCGGGGTAGAGGTACACCAACGGGGAAACCAGGATGTTGGTGGCGTCCATGATCTTGTAGCCCATGATGATGTCAGCAAAAGACATGCTGCTGAGCTGCTGCTTGGTGTAGGGCTCCACCGACTGGATCTGGGTCTTTCCTGGGAGAGAGAGAGGGGAGGTATGGCGTCACATTGGGAGGAGGAATAAATCAATGGGGAAAAATTCCTGATACTTACCGCTGATGTCTTTCTCGACCCACGTGAAGGTGATGCCTCCCTCCTTGCTGCTCTCACTGAAGCGCAGCAGGAAGGTTCCTGGAGGTTTGGGACTGAGGAGCGCCCTCTCCCTCTCCTTGCTGATGAAGCCCATGATGTAGCTGTAAACAGCCGCAGGAAGCCGGCGTAAATAGCGAGCAAGGCCTCCAAAACAGGAGGCGGAACAGTTTGGGAACACTCGATTCCAACACAATGCACGGCGCGAGACGACCTCTCACCCCTCGTTCCACAGCGCCAGGATGTACTTCTTCACCAGGTCGATGATGTTGTCCAGCCACACCCAGAAGGAGAAGCCTTTGCCAGCCATGTTTTCCTGAGAACAGAGGAGGAGAAAAAACATTAGGGCAACACAATAGCCAGGCAGCTGGCAGGTTAAATGGAATACCATGTGAGAGAGAGAGACAGAGAGAGAGAGAGAGAGAGAGAGAGACAGACAGACAGACAGAGACAGAGACAGAGACAGACAGAGCGAGCGACAGACAGAGAGAAAAAGACAGAGACAGACAGACAGAGACAGCGAGCGAGAGACAGACAGACAGACAGACAGAGAAAGCGAGCGAGCGAGCGAGCGAGAGAGAGACAGACAGACAGAGAGAGCGAGCGAGCGAGCGAGAGACAGACAGACAGACAGACAGACACACATACCTTGCAGAACTTGGCCCAAGTGATCTGACAGCCAGAGTAGTTGACACACGGCCCTGGAGAGAAGAACATGAGGGATCAGACAACATGACAAACAGCAAAGATCCTGAGAGACACTGTGCAGACTTGAAGCCTCCTCCCGGCAGCTCACCCAGCAGTTTCTCAGCCAGTGTGGTGAGCTGCTCGATGGTCAGGCCTCTCTTGGTGGTGGAGGAGAACTGCCAGCTGAGGATCTCGGCCACCTGGTCCCACGTGGCCACCGGGGGCTTGGTGAAGAAGTTCACGTTCTGCACGGCAAGCACGCACAGCGATTAGAATAGTTCCCCCAAGGCGGGGGAGGAGGTGTTCAGTACTGGCTCCACCAGAGGGCGCCAACTTACCTTTGGGTGGTTGGTGAGCATGTTGTACCACAGGATGGAGGCCCAGGCATTTGGCATCTGGCAGATGTTAGAAATGACGACCACCGGCAGGGAGTGGGTCTGCAAAACAGGGCTTTACAGTTAGCCATGGTCTGCTTTATAAAAATTAATTCATTAATGACTAAAGGTTTGCACTGGCCTGGCCAATAATGCAAAATCATCTGCGTGGCTATTTTGGTCGTTTCCAAATGCAACATCTTCAGGGTGTACTCTAACTGTGAATGTCAGCATGCAGGAGAAATGCAGACGTCAGGCCGAAGCTCATTATTAAAAAGGTGACGATGAGCTTTGGTATCAGCCGAGCATCGACACGTAGTCGCCCACGGAGGATTTATGCTGCTTTCGCACTGGATAGTCTGAAGATCTCGGTTCGAAGATGCGGAGTAGAAGCATGAGTGTTTTCACACCTTTGGATAAGTTTGGTCTGCTTTTACGTTGCACTATTGAAAGCGAACCAAACCGCCAGGACAGAGTGACGCAGTTTGAACAGCAGCTCGTTTGGGGGACGGTACAAAGAAGCACTGAACAGAAAGTAAAAGCATAGAGAAGGAAGACGAGTCTAGAATCTAAAAGGCTCGTTCACAAACAAAACAAACCTGATATCCTCCAATTAGCGATTGTTATTTTGTACTGACCCTTGCAGTACGATGTTCCCTTTTCCGATCTCTTTCACTATTGTGACAGAAGTTCAATCATTGTTGGTGTTTTTCTGACTTCATATTCAATAAAGTCATTTTAAAATATGCTCAGACCAACGATAAGTGCTTGCACATCCTGCATTCCTCCTGCCCACGAAACACTTTGAAATTCTTTCTTTGTGTACCTCATCTAAAATAAATGTTTTTTCATTTATTTATTTATTTTTGTATACACTCAAATGCACTGTGCCTTCGTTGCCCACTCTGTTTGCGTTCCCACTGAGGCAAACTACACCAGGGTTCACTTTCAAGTGAACCAAGTCCCACATTTTCAGTAGGACCAGAGTTGACTCATTTGGTCCAAAAAACAAAAAACAAAAACAAAACAAACTCTGGTCCTTTGGTTCGGACAAACAGCGCTGAGCTGAGTTTGATATTTGTCTGTTGCCAACACATTAGAGGTAAAATGCCTCTTTGTTAAGCCAAAGAATTTAGTTTGCCACGACGGCCTCTCCTGGAGGTGAAGGACCTGGTTGGCGACATACTCTGAACACTTTGTGAAATAAAACGAACGCTGGCACAGTTCACTTCTGTTGACATCGGGCGTTACTTCAAACTCCTGTGCGGTTACTGACCTCCAGGTCGATCTTCAGGCCTTGGTGGTAGACTTCTGTCTCAAAGGTAATGAGATGAAGCTCCTCTGTCACAATCAGGGAGGCCTGCGCACAGCATATTTTCTGAGTAAACAAACAAACGTCTACAACAGTGTCTTTTGAGCCAGAAACAGAAATGATCATTCAAGAAGGAAGCGCTTACGTCGCTATTTGTCCGGCCGCCGTTGCCACACCTCTGTTCTCTCAGCGTCTGCAGAAGAAACAGGATGTCAGGGCTCGGCTGCCGGCTCCTAATCAGAGGACTTGATCACTTGAACACAGCGCAGAGAGTTGGACCTCTCAGTAACTCACCAAGTGCTTAAACTCTGCTGACAGGCTGCCATTGTTGGACTCCTCCATGTTCATGACTTTCGTGTTGGTGCCAAGGATGTTAAACTTTCGCGACCTGTGGAAAGAGCAAGCGGAGGCAAAGGGTGGAGATGAGATACGTTGGCGAATAAATGAATCCCCAGAAAAGGAAGACGTTTGAATGTGGTGTGTAAATTCTCACCCTCGAATGGCTGCAACATCTCCAGACTCCCTGAAATATTAAAAGTTAAAATGAGCTGGTAAGTCCCACGTCAGATGTCAGATTTCATCTTTGTGATGAAAATCAAATATGATACATCCCCCAGTGTCAACCAAACTCACTTGTCAATGCAAACTTTGATTTTCAGCTGGTAATTTAGTTCAGGAAACTTCACCAGCAACCTGGAAACAGCAAAATAGAAAAACAACAAATGATGCAGCTTCCATCACAGCGGAGAAATAAGATATATGCATAGCAAACATCACAAGGCCGCATCATACCTGACTTTGTTTGTGAACTGCACTCCTGTTTTGATAACCAGAGGTCTGTCCGGGTGCATGGGCATACACGGCTGCCTCTCCACCACAAAAGCACTGGGGAGAGGGAGAGAGAGTCTCTTATTTCAGAGAAAACATCATCATAACATATGGTGCCGCGAGAACAAGGTCAAAGGTCAGTGAACTAACGAGCTGCTGCTTTTTAAGCCCATCTGGGCCGTTCTGCAGGGGATTCAGATGGCTCGTGTGTCAACACATTAGTTCGCAGAGGATGGAGATAACGCTTTAATCAATACCAAATTAGTGTCCTGATGGTGCTAAAAAAGTTTTAGCACCATCAGAATATCACTGTTCCAAATATACAACAAAACAAACACGCATTGTGTCATAATTTGCAGTTGCATGACTGCGGGTCTTTTTTTTTTTTAACAGATTATTTTTTTCACTCAAGATGTTGGATGTTAAGATATTGCCTGAGAAAATTCTCCATTCTCTACCTCTTCATCAGGTTCCTGAACAAGTCGACGATCTTCTCTTCCAGGGCGGGCCGGTGCTGGATGATGGGGTCTCCTTTGTAGGACACCTTCTGCTGAAGCTCCTCCAGCTTCTTGATCTGCTGGCGGATCTGCAGCTGGGACTCGGCCAAGGACGTGATCCTGGTAGGAAGACAAGACCGGAGGAGACGGATTACAAACCACAGCTAGGTGACGTGCAGTCTAAATGAAAGATAAATAGTAATCACAATGACTGCTACCATGTTTCCAGGCGATCCAGGCAGATGTTTGGAGGACCGCCAATGCAGGCAATCTGCTGGCGTCTCTTCCAGTCTGCCAGCTCTTCGTCTGTCAAGTTCTTTTGGACGTAATCCATGGCAGTCAGCAAGCCACCCAGCTCTGTCACAATTTGCTGTAAACAGAAAAGAGAGCAAACAACACAAAATAAAGTCACACATTGAAGGCCTGGCAGGTTAACAGGCAACGTTCAGCTACAGTGGAGTGACGCAGACGCCTCATCGTTTGGTCACTGTTGTTCTATGTCGTTCAAACAGTAGCAAAGCACAGACACGCACCCTCCTGAGCTGGTCCAGAGCGCTCAGCATCTGCTCCAGCTGGGCCATCTTCTGCCTGGTGGCTGATGCCTGGCTGTTTCCATTTGGGTCCTGTGACAACTCTGGAAGAAGATGGCCGACACAGATCAGCAGAGGAGGGTGAACAACCAGGAATCATTTTAACATAATTAATATCTTGAGATCTGGATCCTGGAACTGACGCTCAAAGAAAAAAAAATCTGGTGGAAAGTACCTCCTTGGCTTTTCAGAGTCTTGTAATTGAAGTCAAAGTCATCCTGCAGGTTTTCCAACATTTTCATCTTCTGTTCCATGTCCTGAAGAATAAACATGTGAAGCAGATGATTCAATATATTATTAGAAAAACTTTAAAACTAGTTAGATTGATTTATTTATATTTAAAGAGTTTTTATACAAAAACATCACAAAAAAAAACATCACAGCAGTGGCACCACAAAACTCTTGTCTACAAACATCACCATTGAGGGCAAATCACACATTGTAACACGCTGCAGGTCACAGCGCAAACTTAAAGAGTCTACAAAGCAACAAACCTGAACTCGCTTCCTGATGTCTTGAAGGTTGTGCTCGAGAATCTGCTGCTTCTCCGTCACAACGGTCCCAGAGGGGTGAGCAGCCTGACCATCCTTCATGGGGATCAAAACAACAGCAAGGTCAAAAAACAAAACAAAAAAACTACTGCAACCATTTTTGGTTACATCTCCAATGAGTGACGAGGTCTTACAAGTGCACTGCATGTCAACAGAACTTGAAAATATGAGCGGCTTTGGCTCTACCTGTGCTGCGGAGGTGGCCGTCTGCAACAGCCGCTGCTCCTCCCACAGGCAGCGGGCCACGATGCGGGCGATCTCCATGGGCTTCTCCAGGTACTTGCTCTGGAGATGCTGCTTGATCCTGCGCAGGTTATGCTGATAGAGGACGTTGTTCTCCTGCAGGAAGCGGCTGTACTGCTGGTCTATTTCCCCCAGGAGGTTGTGGAAGACCAGTGTGGCATGCGACTCTTTGTTGGCAGCATACGCCCTTGTTGAGGGGAAGATAAATCCAAAATTATTGTTACCATTTGGTCAAATTACATGGCTTCATAACCTTAAAAGATTTTTTTTGAAAGGGGGTTTTAAAGAAGACTTGTGTCAATGCAGTCTGACACCCAATATGTGTGTGAACCCTGTAATGGTGTCACAAGGAAGGATGGCAACTAGATAATAAAAGATTCAACACAAAAGGTGTGGCAAAGACTCAGAATTTCTTTCTAGAGGGAGGAGAGACCAGATGATCTTACCAATCCTGACTCTCGATCCAGGGGGCCAGGAACTGCCGCAGCTCCATGGGGAAGCTGTCGCTGTACAGGTGGTAGAGCTGCTCCAGATACCTGGTCTCCAGCTGCTGCAACTGGTTCCACTGAGCCATCCTGACAAAATGTCTCCCCAAACCTGCAAGGGACACAAGTAGGGATGTGATGTGGGGTTTGGGGAGGGAAGGTGGGGGGGATTCTGCCCTTTTCACATCTTGGGTTTTCATTCTGGGCTACAGTGGATCAGTCTCACACAGTTGGTCCATTACTCTGGAACTCTCCAGAAAAAAAAATCAACAACCTTTAGCCCTCTGTTTACAGCTTCCTGCAAAAACAGTTACTTATACATTCCTGCTGTTTTGCTAGTTTACAAGAGAGTGAACTCTTGACCAGTGGAGATTTCACTCACATGCAAGAGTGACAGGGTACCCCTTTGTGACATCAAAATGTGCTGCACTTCTTGAACAGCATATTTTAGCATGCTCTCTCTGATTAGCCCCTAATGTGGCAAAAAAAAAAAATATATAGAGGAACTTGGTTTATTTCTGGGGATTTTATAAACGTGCAAGAGCCTGACTTTAACACAATAATCGTCTTAAAATTAAGTTAATTTGAATTTCTATGATTGAGAAAGTGAAAAATGGTGACATGACTATATGGCAGCATGTCTGTGAAAACAGAAAAACACAGTCACTTCCTGTTCAGTGAAACAATGTGCCTCTACCAGGAACAGCTGCTCGAGTGGAGCGAAAGAGCCGATAAGAACCAGTGATCTCTGGCAGAGGCTTTTGTCTGAGACGGGTTTACCAGAAGTAGTAAAATCCACACTTCCTCATCTCTGCTCTTGGGGAAAAAAAACAGGTGCTGCCTTGAAAAAATGGTGACATCTCAAAATAACTAGACAGCAAGTTACTAGGGGGGGGGGGTCATTTCCTCTCACACCACTACTAAATCACACACCGAGTCCTTGTTTATGCCTCTCATGCAACTTTGAGGTTCTGTTCCAATTCAGGTCCAAACATCCGAGAAAACACGACTCAGCTTCATGGAGATGTTTTGAGACACACAACAGCAGGGCTCGCCGCACATAGAATCAAAACGAGAGTCAGATTGTCATCATTTTCTTCAGAAAAAGAGAGGAAGGTTTCCGTTTCCCAAAAACCTCAACTGCAGAGAACCACAAATACCACAGATTTCGCTCTAATCTGTGTTAAACCAGTGTGCTTTTCTCATCCTTTCACCTTTGGCCGTGCTCGTCAAGGAACCCACGGAGGTTCTGTCAGCGATAGCAGATTCTTTATGGCATCATCAATATGACATTGTATGAATCAAACGCAACTGAAACTTCCCATCAAACGTGCCGGTTTGCGTGTGACACACATTCCTCTTATACTTGGAGATGCCTCTTTTTTTTTTGCATTGTATGAATGAACAAACCCTGCTATTGACAGAATTTAACAGCTGAGTTGTGCTCAGCCATTAAATGAGTCGTTTCATCTGCATCATCTCATTTTATAATTTTACTTTTCTTTAGTACTTTATCGTGTTGTTGCCTCTCACACATGCATTGCTTCCTTACCGTTTCTAATGTTTGACTGCTATTATCATTTATAATGTGTGCGTATTTCATTGTCTTTTGTAAAACAGTCTTTTATCTGTGGCGTGACACCTGAATTTTCCCCATAGGGATCAATAAAGTATCTATCTATCTAAATTCCATTAAGAGGAAAAAAAGATGTGGAAGAATCTGTGACGACTCAAATAAAAAAAAATCACACAACTAGCTTTACAATCTATTCCACAGACCTCGGCTTTGTGATTTTTTTCTTTATAGAATGCTGAAGATGCTGCAGCTTACCACCTACTTTTAGTGGCTCAACGACTGTATGGGGAGAGCCCCCTTGTCAGTGCTGTGTAGGAAGACCTGCATAACAGACATGAGGTGATGTTTCACTATTGATGTTCACATATTTTAAAGTTTCTGGCAATGGATAAAAGCAACACAGTCAAAGATAGTCAGAAAAAGTTTTTGCATTTTTTCCCTCTAGTTTGGAAGGCTGACTGACCAAAGTATATACACAGGTAAGGAAGACAAGAGTTAGATATGCTAATAATGCAAAACATCACAATTTCATTCCGTTCATCAGCCCTTTCATATTCCAGCAAACGTTTCCCGGAAATCGACACGCGGGAGCCACCACAGTCAACTACACTATTTTGTGGTTTCTGAAGCGCAGGCGACCGGATCCACAGACGTGTGTCATTTCGCAAGTTTCACAGGCGTGAGAAAGCATCAAAAAGGAAAGAAAAAGTCGCGGATTAAATCGACTTGGAGCTGGATACCAGGCAGGCCCGGATTGCTGGGGTCGACGCTGTTCCACAGTGCAGGAATTGCATCCCACTGCAGTTGCGTGGCAGACATGTTGTGTCGGGACTAGGATCGAAATGGGCGTGACAGCGGAGGGCAACCCCACAACAAAGGCCTTCATTGTCAACACATTAAAAGTGGCTAAAACGAAATAGCCTACTTAAAATAAACAAATAAATAAACATTCAGTGCAAATGAATGGCAACCAAACCGCCGAGAGGCAACGTTAAAAACTGCATGGACCCAACAGGAAACCAACAGCAACATATTAAAACTACACTCGCCCGATTCACTTTCGCTGCCTCTATTAGAAGATGCGAATTATAGCAGATCTACAATTGAAAGCTGCTGACGCTTAAAAACTAAACTACTTATGTAACACAGTGTCGCTGAATAATGAATGCTCCAGCACGTCAAACCAAGCAACCTCATTCCCATGCTGCTACTCGAATATCAGCTCGGTATGCCTAACATGGCATACCGTGCAAAAAGAACTGATTACGTGAACGTGAAAATGGAAAAAAAGAGGGGTAAGGTTCAACAAAAACAAGCAAAATGCAGAAATCCTATAAGTGACTTACCGCTGTTGCTCCTTGTTAAACTTTTCCGTTACCGTAAAACCGCCTTCCCCGAAATAAAACTATTAATAAATATTTTTTTTGAAAGAATTATAGCAAGAAAAAACGGCGGCGAACAACAATTACAACTTAATATTTAGCGTGGGCAACCACACTAGAACAGTTCACCGGACACAAGTATCGTCCTTCCAGCCAAACTCATCTCCTTCATTGCGGCGTTTCCAGCCACACTAACCATACTGACACCTGCAACAGCCAATCGAAATCGATGTTTCCACCGCGGCCAATCATAACACGGCTGACACGCGCCAGAGGCGAGACTTAGGGGAGGATAGGTTGAGCTGGTCATGTTTACTGCTGTCGCAACTGCGCTGTTCCTCCTCGCTCACCCTCCCGCGACCATGCCGAAGAAAAGGCCTGCGCCTGCGTCTGCCGCGGAGGGAGGACGAGCTGCTTGACGCAACAGCCAGGCTGGAAGTCATCTGAATTACTGGCAGTGTCGACGTCATCACGAGTTTAATAACACAAGTGCTATTCTGATTGATCCCCCTTAATATTACCCTAGGTGGCTGATGGCTCCTCTTGCTGCGGGTCAAACAAACTGAAATGAATTTAACAAGTTAACCAACACACGTTTTTTTTTTTTTT
The DNA here is from genome assembly GCA_009823395.1 of Thamnaconus septentrionalis. Lineage (NCBI taxonomy): Eukaryota > Metazoa > Chordata > Actinopteri > Tetraodontiformes > Monacanthidae > Thamnaconus > Thamnaconus septentrionalis. The sequence goes on along the minus strand of CM020515.1, from coordinate 16,917,677 downwards.
TTGCGGACATAACATGGTTGCTTATCCAGTGGGGAAACAAAAGAACAGGCGGTATAGTACACTCGGCAAGCTTTTTATTTTTTTATTTTTACTGAAGTGGTTCAGCAAGAAGCTTTAAACACAACAAAACGAGCTTTATTATTATATATTTTCGAGTAGATTTCAATAATCTCGTGGGCAATCGTCTGTGTCACAATGCATCGCGGCAGTAAAATTTGTCTTTCTTTAAAAAAAAAAAATCAAAATATTGTGTCAACAATCAGGAAACGATACTATGACGTCACACTTGCAGCACGTTGGTTTTGGTGTTTTATTTTTAAAAAAAGAAGCAAAATGTACATGGTACTATATAGCTACGAACATCTTGCAAGTTTTTTTCCATCTAAATATTTGATTACCAAGATGTTGAATCTACATGGAAAGATTAACTGGCGGGGGTTGGGGGGGGGTAGTGTAGTTTCATCGGCCAATAATTGGTTCTTTTGTGGGTTTTCCTTCCAGATTCTCTCATGCTGCTGGGAGTTTTATCAGAACGTCCATGTGCACTTCATTTACTTCTCTATTGTCTGGGTCTGTTTGGCCTGACACCAGTCGTTCTGCCTCTTGCTCTGATGTTGCCCTCTCCATTTTACATTCCTCTGGATAAATGACCATTTCAATAGGGTTACAGCCTTCCATCTGGCTTCACAACATAATATCACACAGACCTTTTTAGGTGGTGTGTCGAGTCTTTGTCCTCTTGGAGCCTTGTTCTCGTTCAAATGTGTGTGCAGGGTATATATGTAAGCGTTTAAGATATTATGTTTTGAACGCTCTTCTAAAACGTAGAAAAGGTACACCCGCAGTTTTTAAAAAGCACATCTGAGGATACAAAAATGATGCTCTGGCATTTGGCAAAGTGCAGTGCTGTTCCAAGAAGCGTCTCTTAGTTTTTACTCCACTTAAAAAGTACATTTGCATTACCATCTATTACAGTAATTTCCTTTTCCAAAAATCTGCTTTCCTTCGAGGTGCCAAGTAAAAATGTAAAAAGAAATAGCAAATGGACTAAGATGAGCTGTGGCCATGGCAATAAAGGGTGTTTTTTCCCCTCTACTAAGAACAGAATAGATCAATGCTTTGAATAATTGCACACTTTAATTCTAAATCATTCAACCTGAATTAATTTTTCCTCGCTAAAATGGTTCATACTTTGTTCCCAATATTTTTTGTTAGGAAACATGTTGCTCTATTCTCCATTTAATTTTAAATTATAACATCCTATTGGAATTTTGGACATAATGCTAAACTTATCTCCTTGTCCTTTTCATCATTTCAGAGGTAACTTGGGACTCATTAACTTGCTTCTCTTCTTCTTCGACACACTGGTTTGTGCCTAAACACTCATTATTCCCTTTTTCTATATATGTACATCACATCTAGAAATACATCCATTAAATTCCAAATCCTTCCAACTTACTGTTACTCTACTACTCAATGTGCATACAGAACATGGTCAATATATATTAGATTTTATATATCAAAAGACTATTTATACCCTTTTCCCCTTTATAGCCTTATAATATCAACTTGTCAAACTGATTACATACAGCGGTACAAGTGAAATGTACTCAGTCAGCGTGAAACAACTTTTGGAAGCAAGTCTACTTTTTCTCAGCTGTAGCTAAAGAGAGGAAATATGAAAGTTGCCCCTGTGGGGTTAATAAAAAGAGATCAGAAAACAAATGGTTTGTCAGACGATTGTCATCGTGTGTGGACAGTCCGTGTGACTGACTGTTGTGATGAGACTCATCCTTCAAGGACTCTATTCTTCTCCTCTGCATGTTCCAGGAGAAACTCTACTCTCTCTGGGCCTCCTTTAGGTGTTCTGGCTCCACCAGGACCAGCTGGGAGTCCTCAGTCACCACCAGTAGATTCTCCATCTCTGGGCCGTCTACACTGACCAGCTCGCCGTCCTCCAGCTCCACCAGGCCGTTCTCCTCCCCCGGGTGCTCCTGCTCTTGGCTGGTCACCTCCACCATCTCCGTGTGGTGGACCACCACCTCCTCCTCCTCACCTTCCCGTATCTTCTTGACGTGGAAGGTGAAGGGCGGCACACGGTACACGCTGGACTTGGAGCGGGCATAGACCTTGTGGTCGGGCGTGAGCGACTTCTTCACCTTGTCCCGGGAGCTCTTCATCTTCGCCCGGCGCTCCATGGTGGGCGTCATGCGGGTTCCCAGCTTGCCAATCTTCTTCTCTAGGCTGTGCTTGGTCTTCTCCAGGTTGTCGCGGGTCCGCTGCCTCGTCTTCTCTAAGTTCTCGTAGGTCCTCTGCTTGGTTTTCTCCAGGTTCTCTTTCGTCTTGAGCTTGGTCTTCTCCATCTGCTCCTTGGAGAAGGCCTTCTTGATGCTGTCCACTTGCTGCTTGGTGCTGCGCTGCAGGCGCTTGGTGCGTGACTCCTCGATGATCTCCTCGATCTCCACCTCCTCGTCGGAATTGACGTTGGCTGGGACTCCATCTTTTCCTTCCTCTGGTATTTGCTCAAGACCCTCCACAGCTTTGGCGTCGACGGCGCCCTCTGCATTGGCCTTGGATGTCTTTGGAAGATTCACTTTGTCCTGAGGGGGCAAATTAGAAAAGAAAATCGAGAGAACAGAGAGAATAAAAAATGAATTAATATCTTAAAATTAAACATCAGGCAATTAAAACATTCATGGCGCTACAGAGACGTTATCATTAATTAAAATCCAGAGTTAATTTAATATGTCTGATACGCCTTTGGCCTCGACAGGTCCAGTCCACTGGCTGCAGTGAGTGTATAGTGCCATCTAGCGGTAGCAGTAGCAAACCTGCATGTTAACGCCCAGTTATTTCTCACCCCTACAAATACTTGGACGTGTAGGTTGGTATAGACGCTCACATTAGGCAGAAGAGATGAACAAAAGAAAAATGCTTTATGATCAGCTGACTGCTGAGACTTAAAGGCAACAAACTGCAGCACCAGCCCACAATTCCACACTTTTTACTATCATTTAGACCAGAACCAATTAGGACTGTGGGGAAAATGAAAGAGAGCAAAGAGACTTAATTCTTAGTCACTTTTCTATTTAATCTGCTCACATTTTGCTTAATGATGCAACAATTTGTCACCTGATGAATAAATATCTTCCCATGTGAACTTAGCCACGGGGTCCTGGTGAGCTAAGCTGTACCAGTGCACTATTGGCAACTATTCAGGTTCAGAACATAATTTTCTTTTGTAACATTAACAGTACAACTATGCAGCTGTATTCCTAACAGCTCCAGGTCAAACACCACTGGCCACTGTCATCATGTTTTCCAGTTTGGTACCAGACATTCACACAGGGAGGAGCAGCTCAACTCTGAGAATGTTCCCATTGACAGTACAGAGGCGGATCAGGGGCCCAACCCTGATGCACCACGGCGTAACCATCTGCATTTCTTGGACATCACGTGGGGAAATGTCTACACCATCAGATCAGATGTGATCCCACTTTGCAACACTTTGTTAACCCTGAAAACCCTCCTGTGGCCTCTCGCTTCCCAGTGAAATGTCTTACAGGTAAGAAAACGAAAAAGTATGAAAAAGGAGTGTGTGTGTGTGTGTGTGTGTTGTGTATGTGTGTGTGTGTGTGTGTGTGTGTGTGTGTGTATCTTCGGAGATTTAATAAGTTAAATAAATAATTAAACATGAAATATGAGTTTAAAAACGCTTCTCACGGTTTAATCAATAGAAGTGGCAGATTTGATCTAATTTGTCAGGACACCTGTTTGATCATGTGATCGAAGAGCCGTCCCTTGGCACTTCACTCATGGCCATATGATCCTCTCATAAAATGGACCATCCACCTTATCCGGTTGCGTGTACGGTCTGGGCGGCCGCGGCCGACCTGCTCTGGGACGGTTTATTTTCAGCTGGCCTTTTCCCTCCCCGCAGATTCCAGCCGCCGATCTCTGGCTACCTGCCACCCTGTCCCCGTCTTGCCAGCCACGCACGGCAACAGATCAACACAGGCCCCGGTCGCCATGGCAACCACCTGCTCGTGTTTTGTCTCGGGCGGGTGGTGAAATTTAGCCACGCAAACAGCTGACAAAATCCGGCAACGTGACTGGTCGTAAGCAAACACAAATAAGATCAAAGACAGAGTGCGCAAAGGGGAAAAAACAAATAAAATGAAGCTTGGCTACGTTAGTGAGAGATATTTTTGGTTGTATACTGGGAATGATGCAGTTTGGAAGGTGATTTTTAAAGAAGAGACCAAGTTTGAATAAACAACATTAAGAAGCAGCCTGGAAATAAACAGGAGCATCAGTTTAAAGTGAACAGTCGAGCTCAGTGAGGCTGTCCAGGTGACCTCATACGTCCCTGGCAAAAGGCTCGCTGCTCCTGCAGGTTGAGTTTGGCTGGTGGGGGAGAACTGAACTTAAAGCCAGTGTGCTTTCGTCTAAATGCACCAACTGTGCTCATGGAAAAAAAAAGAAAACATGGACCCTTAGAAAAGAGAACACTCTTGTGTTATGCACAAACAGGCCATTTTTCACTTTTGCACCAGGAGCCGTTATTTACAACTTTTTTTTATTTCTCTCTCCAAAGATGGCAAGGTAGAAGTAAAGTTTATAAGACATGGCAGCTCGAGCCCCTGGAAAAAAAATAATTACAACTCCCACGTCTGAAGTAAAGCCTAAGATGGACTGAAAACCAGTCCTGGTAACCGTAAAATAAACAGCACAGAAAAAAAAAAATCCTCAAGTTTTGACTGATGGTGAATTTTTCTGAACATTCTTCCTCTACTCCAGCTTCGGCTTGTAGGAACCAGCGAGCGACCGGGTCGCCCAGTCGGTGACAATCTTCAGACTGAACTAAGAACATTGATAAAAGTCTGCATATCCTGTTTGGGTGCCCGGGTCTGATTGCTGAGGAAGAGCCGGGAGCCGGAGAGGAGGGAGCCTGCTGTTTGCTCCATTAGTGTCCCTGCATCACCTCCGGCCGGCCTCCTCCCTCTTCCCTGCTCCCATTACACAGCAACGGAGAAGACGGCTCTCAGTGTGAGAGAGTATGAGTGCGTGTGTGTGTGTGTGTTTACTGACGAGAGTCAGGGGAATAGTGACTCTGTGTGTGTGTGTGTGTGTGTGTCCTCTTTCCAATGAGAGGGGGACTTTTTCCCAAATCTTTCCCAAGTGCTTGGATGTGAATCATACCTGATGGAAAAGATGGCAAAGGAGAATCCTGGGAACCCTCCTCTCTTCTTTGTGAGTGAGTGTGTGTGTGTGTGTGTGTGTGTGTGTCGTCTCTGCTAACTCAGGGTCTGCTACAATATGATGGAGTTCTCTCATTGACCAACACAGATGGCTTTTTTCCATTTTTAATCGTCTAAACAGGAGCGGCCGAGTGTTTTGGCTCTGACTCACAGAAGGTCACCATGGAAGGGGGTATTTCAGTCGCAGCACTGTTGCCGGGGACAACGGAGCAAACACAATTGTCTGTCAGGAATCCCACCCGAACCCTCCAGCCCCCCAGTTGAAACACAGCCTCCGCATCTCTCCGTCTCTGTTTGCCATCAAATTTTTTTAATCAATAACCACTGATGCATCTACATCAAATTATAGAGAATCAAATAACAGCAAGCAGTGACAGTGATTCTGATCAGACAAAGCAATTTCTCTTTTTTTCTTGGAATTTGAACGTGCAAAACTATTTTACAAATGAGTTCCTGTCTGTCTGTCTGACTGACTATCTGGCAGGTTTGGACGATCGTGTCCACTCAGAGAAGGACCACTTACATTCCTGACACACACACACACACACACACACACACACACACACACACACACGACAGTGTCGCAGACGTTGTGCAATCTGCTGGTGTCCAAGACAAACATACAAACGGCACAGACACACACACATAGAACCACACACACGCAGCGTTCCCTTTCAGGCAGCGTGATGAAAAGCCTCGGCGGTGAGTCACAGCGCAGCGAGCAGCTGCCTGATCCCGTCCCAGGCCTGCAGCTGTGCCCCGCGCAGCTCTCATTGTGAGTGATATCGCCGACCCCCTGTGTCCCGTGTGGGGTGGGGGGCCACCAGGGGATGCAGGCATGTCACCAAGGTGCTGTTTAGCGTGTAAGAAGACATGGGAAGATACGTGAAGCAGCGCTTTGATCCACAGATTTGGCCTCCGAGGCTAAAAAAAGAAAGCTAATGTGCTCGGCCATTAATATTGATGCAAGAAGAGGCTTTAAAGTATCCAGCAGCTGCACCCCCCCACCTCCCTCTGGTATTTAGCGGTGGCTCCTGAGTGAGGCCACAGTGCAACTTGTGTTTTAACAAAGGCTGCCTCATCCCCTCTAAGTGCAACCTGCTCTGCTCAGATGGCGCCCAATCCCGACGTCTCCTGGGTCATGGAAACACTTACCACTGGTGCCGAGAGATTCGGGGGAGCGGGAACAAGGGCAGCTCTGTGAGCCGCGTCACGGCGCCAGGGAGGGAGTCCCTCGGCTTTACCGTCACAGTGGTTTGTGATTTCACACACACGAGGATCTGAAGGCGGGAGGGATTTTCCACACTCTGGCCTCTCTGGCGCTGGAATCCCGGGGCGAGGCCGGAGCAAAGAGGGAAATATGTACTTTTCCATTTTTCCGGCTTGCGAGTGGCTATGGCAGCAGAAAGAGTTATATAACTCCTACCCCCCCCACCCCCCATGTCATGCATGCACCATGATGTGCATGCATGACACAGGCTGACGGGTCGTCCTGGCACCATGTCAGCAACAGGCTATCACTCAGAGAGCAGTGACAAGCAGCAGCAGCAGCAGCAGCAGCAGCCGGGCGACACGCCACCAGCATAACCTGACTGATGGTCGCACCTTCGCACGCAAACTCATTCTGACTGCTGATATCAACAGTCACTTGGTTTTGTGTTACTAAAAGAATTCTTATAGCAAATAATGCCCAATTAAAGACAAAAAACAAACATTGCAACACAGAGATCTTGCAACCTACACTAGTAAACACACTCAAATGCAATTAATCAATCAACTGCTACAGGCTGCTGCTAAATCCAGAGCCACTTCATGAAACAGGACACTACACCATTCCGCGGCATTACCGCCGGTGTATTTTTATTCAAAAGCAACATCGCAGTTTCCTTTATTACACTATCTCAGATGAATCGGCCAACTTTTTTTGAATGTACTATTTTGGGCATGACATCGTAGTCAAGGGTTGTGCCTACACACGTTGGAATAAACATCACTGGGGCTCATTTCTGTTTGTTGACCGAGTCCCATATGCAGCTCCGCCAGCTGCTACTGGGCTGCATCTGACGGGAATCCTGCTCGGCTGGCACTAACTGCTCAACAGCAACACATGTGAGCATAATTTCAAGTTAATGTGAGACAAAATGGGTCATTTGTGCCATTTCATTGCAGGCACGACTCGTTAAAATGCTTGTTTTGCAGGAATTTGTTGTTTTTGCCTGAAAAGGAAAAGAAAACAATACGGCAAAAAACTCCACAGGGGACAATGATATCTCATCATCATCATCATCATCATCTCATACGGACACATGCACTGTGTTCGCGTGCTGAACTGGCAGATATTCCTTCTCCACCCCCCCCGACAGAAGCGACGGTGACAGCGGCAGCACCGTACGACCCCGTACGACACTTGATCTGCAGGGCGGCAGACCTGCAACGGTCCCGTCTGCCTGTGTGTAAAGCGACACCACGACGTGTCGCACAGTAGCTGTGAGAGCGGCCAGACTCTTGGTCAACCTCTGCGATCACACTGGTACCGCAAAAAACAAGCTGAGAAACAGCCACTCCAGGCAGGGAGGCTTTCAAAGTAAAAGACAATGGTGTTGATCTTTCCAAAGTGTGCTCCGTCTCTCCCCCATTGCCCCGCCACCTCGAAAAACAAGCACACATTTTTGGTTTCGTGAGAGCTTCTTTTATGTGCGTTACATAATTTGAATTTGCTGAAAGAAAACCCAGTTCCCAAACGTCTGCCAAAACAGAGACGCGTAGCGGCAGACCGAGGGGGGAAAATTGTTGATTTATGAAGGCTAATTTTGGGAATTACACTAAAAGGGGCCTTCAGCCCGTTTCATGGATGAGCCGAACTGTGGCCCAGTTGTGCAGCAGAGGAGCTGAGCTGGCTCTTGGCCTGCTGCAACCCAGCAGTTGGATCTCGGCTCATATTTAACAGCATATAATCTCTTCAACACTTAACTTGCCTCAAGTGTGAGATGTCACCCAAGCATCGTGCGTTTATAATCACTTCAGAATTTCCACAGATTCCTGAACCAATCAGATTCATTTGCCAGGGTGTTCCAATCAACTATGAGAAACCAGAATTATTAGCGATGTCTTTTATAATCGCAACCCAGTGTCGAAAAAAAAGGACCTCTTCACAAACTGCCTCACCACTCACAGGCAAAGGGTCACATGCCACCAAAAACCTGGAGCACATAAATGGCTCGACACCGAAGCTGACATGCAACAGTGAAATGTGGAGCCTGCTGGATATCTTTCCAGCGGCCGGTTGGGGCCGGGGAGGGGCAGGAAGGAGCAGCGTTGCAGCAGGGACAGAGTCAAAACCAGGAGGGAACAGGTGCAGGACCGAGGACCCGACCCAGCCCCAGTTATCTTGGTTCCGGATGCAGTTGGCTGAGTGGGGGGAGGTGCAGGGGGACCGGAGTCGTGATGGTGGGAGTAGCTGATAGCTGAGAAAGTGAGAGGAAAGAGGCAGAACAAACGGGCTCGTTGGCAGGAGAAGCAGAGGATGCCAGACTGATGAATCACTGCGCTAACTGGGTGCCTGCTGGTCCAGAGCTGCTTGATCCTGCTGGATCCAATCAGACAGGCCTCAAGAGAGATGGAGAGAGAGAGAGAGGAGAGAGAGAGAGAGAGAGAGAGAGAGAGCGAGAGAGAGAGAGCGAGACTGGCACCTGGCCCGGTTTAAACTGACGTGACACACAAAACAGTGACAGAAATGATAAGAGAAGATGTGCACCGTTATCTGAGCCCCGCCAGGTCCGGCAGGGCTGCGCTGGGCTGTAACTGAGATGCGTCCCGTCTCTCAGACCAGGAAAGAGCCGGGCAACACCCACCCTGACGAACACACACCCTGATTCCTCCGGGACACACCCGGCTCGACTAGCAGGCACGGCTCGAACCGGATTAATCCTGCAAAGTCCATCACTGGATATTAACACGGCTGATGTCTGGCTCAAAAGAGGTGGTCCGTCGGCACCGCATACAAAAAAAGGACTGAAATAAGAAGAAAGCACGAGCTGACTGGCTGCACGTGTTCGCTGATCCACCTGCTGCCCACAGTGAGCATGAGGTGCAGAAATCAGCAGCTGTCAGGCTTGAGAAAGACCTGACGTCAGAACTACAAAACACCTCAATTACATGCCGCAGGGAACAAAATAATTACCGCCCCGGGGAGCGAACAGTTATGATTGGTCAGCTGAGGCTGCGGGATTTCGAGAAGCCAGGAGACGTGTGGACGGTGTGAAGCTGCGATGACAGGCTGGCTGTGAGCGGTGCAGCAGGGAGAAGCTCCATCAGCAGATGCTGGACGATTTCCCCATTCCGGATGACTGTGTGTGAGGGTGGGCGGGGCTACCGGGGCTACGGGGCCTGTTGGGGTATGTGTGGGGCTCAGGACTCACACACTGAAATGATATCAAGGCACGAAGTTATGCTTTCAGTGATTTCTAGCCTCTAGCTCGGGGGCGCTAGACCTCGCCTCGCCTCGCCTCGCCTCGCCTAGGCTAGGCTATTTTTAGAAGCAGAATGTTGGGCTGCCTTTGTGGTTTTTCCGCTTTGCATCAGGAAGCGTTTCAGCAGTGAGCGCTGAAAAATGTCTGCAGAAAAACCTGCAGAACACAAACTAAGAGTTGGTCTGCAGTTGTGATGTCGTATAAACATCAGGAGAGGCACGTGATCACATCTACTGACATGTGTCACTCTGCTGCTCCCGCACTTCTCTTTGGTCACATGACACACTTTCAAAAGTGGCAAAAAGTGTCATACAATCAGTCGACTTAATGCTCAAGGAACGTCAGTTTGTGCTTCCCTCTGAAGCAATAAATAACAATAAGAAACAATAACATGAACACAACGTGTGAATGAATTTATCAAATTTAATTTACCACATCACTGTCACTACAAACGTCACAATCAGGACCAAAGTTCCAGTACTGGTTGGTCCTTCATGACCTTCCAAATATCCCGACTTTCCAGTCTTGGGACGAAAAAAGATCGAAGTATCTTTGCCCTTTGTGATGTCACACAGAATAGTGATCCCAGGAAGATTGGTGACAACAGGTGTTTGCTCCACCCCTTCCAAACACACGGTAGGTCCGTCACAGCGTCAGTTTCAGCAGGAGGCTGCAAACAGAGGGCTAAATGACACTGTTTGCTGGTAATAGTGATTGTATAAGGCTGCGTCCAAAACATGGAACTTGAACAAGGGCTTCTGTGGACTGATGTCGTAATTTGGTACAAATATCGCCACGGCTCCGCCCTGCTGTCGCTGGGGAGATCCTGCAGGCAGCGCAGAGTTTAATTATAAAGCCTCCGTTTTGAAACCCAGCTGAGTTTTTTTTTCCAGGCTGGAAATCCTGCTGAAAGTTTCTATTCCCAGTCGGCCGGAGGACAAAAGGATCCGGTGCCTCCAGTGACACGACGGTGAAGGTTTAACGAGCAGGGGAAACAAGGAGAAACTCTATCAAAGTCCTGCTGTAAATATTTAACTGGCCACACACTGTGACTGTATGGCCACACACACACACACGCACACACACACACACTCACTTGCTAGTAGCGTGAGGACGTGACACTAGTTAAGGTTGATCCCAGTCGACCTTCAGCCTGACCTCCACATAGCGAACCAAAGCTCGCGTCTCATCCTGGACCCGGTTTAAACTTGTCCCACGCTAACAAGTTAACGCTTGGAATAAGAAAAGGAGGGGTCAGGGAGGGGGAGGTGCCTGATAGCCACAAAACTTACTGTAAATCAACATGAGTGGACGCCGATAAACAGACGGGGAGCGCGACTGGTGAAAGTTTACTGCAGACGGGCGGCTGAGGTCACGGCGACGAGAAACGGCTGACTTATCGTCTCAGCTGCTCGCCACCAAAAAGTGAAGAAGTTCCTCCAGCTCGAACTCGCGGCTAAAGAAAATGTTTGCAGTGGACTAGACAGCGTGACACCTGCTTACAGACTAATTTATTAAGGCCTGGATGCCTGACAACACCAGTTTGAGAGACACTGGCAAACTTCCTGAGTGGGTCAACACTCTGAACTTCACAGTCACGATATCTCAGGAAATGCAAATTCTCCATTTTATGGGCTGGCACAGACTATAAGATTTACGCACATGGCTCAGTTACTACGCCAGGCTTCACAAACTCTGTTGACATGTTGCAGTTTGTCTATTGCACACTGCTGACCTGTAACATTTGCCAGATTTTCGCACCAAAACCACTGCTGCTAGCGTCTCACAAAGCTAACTGTGCACCTCACTTCTTGTTGCCTCCGATATTTATCAACACACATTTGAACAGTTGAACACCATGACTTCAGTTTATTACGTCAGTCCGTCAGAAATAATCAAGAAATCCAGCCCATCCCCGTCTTCCCCAGCCAAGCGTCCGATTGGTCGGTCGTGTGTTGGTCCCTTCTCAAGTAGCCCCCATCACGCCAGTGTTTATAGGTTTTATATATGTATTTACACCCGCAGGTCTTTATATAGTTTATAGTTTAGTGTGCAAACGGCGGAGAGGTCACTGGTGTGCTTTTGATTGTCGCCGCCTTAATCAAACAGATCTCTCGGCGTCAACGCAGCACGGAGGGTATGACTCTATTGGAAAATGTGATCCAGCCATGCATCATATATTCTGAGCCACTATTTCACCAGCTTTTTTCCATTTTCCCTCAGCAGCAGCAGCAGCAGCAGCAGCACAGTAAAGCAGACTTTACAGTGACACCATGGAATCATGTGCTGATGTGTGGGAGAGTGAATGAGTGAATGTTTCATACCACACGAATGCTTAATATTGCTAAATATTTTCTAATTTTCATTTCATCTTAGCTCTACTGTTGTTATCTGTACATTGTTGGACCAGCTCAGTGGTCTAGTGCTAGAGTGTCCACTCTGACACTGGTAGGTTGTGGGTTTGATCCCCAGCTGGGACAGACCAAAGACTGTAAAAATGGTCCCCATTGCCTCCCTGCTTGGCATTCAGTATTCAGGGTTGGACTTGGGGCGTTAGATCACCCAATGATTCCCAGGTGCGGCACGGCTGCTGCCCACCGCTCCCTCAAGGGATGGTGGGTCAAATGTGGAGGATGAATTTTCGCATCTTTCAAGATGTGACAATCACTGGGACATTAACTTTAATTTGCTGCAATCTAACACAATACTGTCCTTTGGGATAAATGAAGTTTTATTTAATCTAATCTAGACTAATGTAAGGATATTGGATTATTGAATTGTATGGTATGGTCTCTATAATTGATGTATATGTTATACTGTACTGCAACAATGTGGAAAAGCACAACCAGTGACTGGAGTGCCTGGAGTTGAAAATTAACATTAACATAAACTCTATATGAATTACATCAACTGCAAGCTTGTAACTATGTTTGACTGTCTTGTTCCTGTCAAACAAACAACAAGCAAACAAACAAATAAATGATTCAACTTGAGCCGTCTCAATCTGACGAAGTCGAGTCAAACCCTCCCGCCCCCCAAGCCCCTCACCCCCACGACGGTCCCTCCTCACCTGGTAGATGAGCACTTTGAAGTTGCGCCGCTTGAGCAGCTCCTTCTCGTTGCTCTCCAGCTTCTTGACCTGGCCCGCCTGCTTCTCCAGGTTGCTGCGCACCGTCTTGACGTTGACGCTCACCTTGCGCACCTTCTCCAGCATCTTGTTGACCGTGTTGGTGGTGCCCACGTGGTTCTTGGACAGCTTGGCCAGCTCCCCCTGGATGGTGGACACAGACTTCTCCATGGCCTCTTGCCGGGCTTCCAGTCCGTTCTGGGTGTGCTGGATCTGGTCCACCACCCCGATGATCTTGTCCAGCAGGGAGAGGACCATCACGCCGTTCATCTGCGCCTCGCTGGGGCCCCCGGGGCCAGTGGTCAGCACCTGGTCCAGGTCTCCGGCACCCTTGTGGTCGTCCACTGCCGGCTCGGTGGCAGCAGTCACCAGGGCGACCTCGTCATCATCGTACGACACCTCATCCAGGGTGGCCTGCTCTATCTTGACACCTGCTGAATCCGCCATGGCTGCGAGCTCCGAGCACCGACCTTCTGCACACTGACAACGGATAAAAATAAACTGAAAAACAAGCTGCAGGAGCCACGCTGCGCTGAACTTGCTCTAAAGTCCCTCTTCTGTCCTTACAAGCAACTTTTTTTCGACTGCTTTTTTGTTGGTCTTCTCCTGTTGTCACCTTCTGCCTCACACACACACACCAGCTCTCGCTCTGCGCCTCTGCTCTGCTCTGCCAGTCAGCCAAGGGGAGTTAGGGCCTCTCACAGTTCAGGCATGTGTGCCCAGACTCAAAATGCCTGTGCTCCCTGTCAACCTCTCCCCTTCCCAAAGCCAGACCCCACCCACCGGCTCTCCCCACCGGCTGCAGGGGCTCCACCCCGAGTGGTCCATACAGGGCAGCGGGTCTGCAGGCTCCACCTAACAAGTGACACACAACCACCATGGCCACGACTGTGTTTAATCATCAGGCCCATTGACAGTAGTTAGCAGGTGTTAGAATGAATATAATAGAATAGATGTGCTTTATTGATCCCAAATTGGGAAACTACACTGTTGCAGCACAAAAAAAACAATACAAAAAATAAACTATACAGTAATTAAAGTAATTTCATTATCATGTGTATTTAGCATAACACATAATAACCTCTTTTTCTAACATGCACACACACCCATGCACGCACAAAGCAGAGATTCAATTCTACACAATTGACAAAGTACGACTGCCGTCTAGTGGTACAGTAGGGTACTGCAGTTAAAGTGTCAGTCTATCAGAGCCAAGTACATGCACTCATAGTGAAATGATAAATAATAATAAAATTTAGGACAGAAACTAGTCTATTGTATCCTCACACAATAGCATTAGCAAATTAAGACTCTGGCTGAAGTTAATAAACTGCCAGTTTTTTTGTGAGCTAGCAGTTCAGCAGCTCCGTTGAAACTTGCGGAGGTGAACTCTTTAATGCAGACTGAGCTGTCTTGAACAAGCAAGTGAAAGTGACTCTTTTCCCGGTGATAAAGTTTGAAATAAAACAACTATGCATACATCAAATAATAATGGTTTGGATTTATATTGCGTAAAAGGAAATCTATTGTACCTACACACAACAATATAAACAAATGAATACCGTAATTTATGGCTGAAGCCAATAAAAATAGCATATTGTAATGTCCCCACCCGAGACACAAGACTTTAATAATTCATCAAGAACTCCACAGAAATCTCTCAGGCCTTCGCGGAACAGTAAAATTCGGTGGTTGGGGCTCGGCATCTTTCAGCAACACACAGATTATCCAGCTGAGGGCAGCAATGCGCCGTTAACCGAGCCGACTGCTGCCTGACCGCAGACAGGAGGAGCAGAAGAAGAAGGGGCAGCCCTGCTTCGAAACACCCAGCTGAGAAGACCGAGCGGAAAAAAAAAAGAGAGGAGTCAGGAACCGTCTCCACTTTGACAGAAAGGTAACCGATGTCTTAAATTTAATTCTAATACAACGATGTCTTAGTTTTTGAGCAGCAGGAACCGCGCTGCTGTTGACGGCGTCACATCGGATCAAGTTATCTTTTTATCGCTGAACAACAGGTGCGCTTAACTTAGCGTTAGCTGTCGTGTTAGCACCGAATAAGTTATATAGATAAATAGTGAGAAAAAAAAAGATCTGGATCGAGTGTCTCAGCCGAACCAAAATTCTGCTGAACGTACTGAACTCCGGCACTTGGGAGTCGTTTTGTAATTCGCTCGTTATGACAGATTTGTAACGTCAACGTTTCTCTCGATCGTCAGCATAAACAACCTTTCGGCGGAGTAAAACTCGCTAATCCACCTTTTTTTTTTTTTTTTTGAAAGAAGTGGCCGATCTGGTAACTCTGGTGTGTTTACTGATCCTGTGATTGGGTGTCAAACACGGTGACCTGTTGATATCGGCTCCACGGAGAACCGGCAGCCGTCTGTCAGGTTCATTGTGTTTACTGCTGTGTCGGTGATGCGGTGTGACAAGGTGTCTCCTTCCGCTTGTTGATTTGCAAGTTTGGATAAACATTCAAGCCGTATAACGTGTTTGATTCAGTTACATCCGAATCCTGCTGATCTTTTCTACTCGGTCCCGTTGATGCAGTGGGAGTGTCGGGGCTTACGGGTCACATGCTGGCGTGTAATCCGCAGATAAACCCTGTGTGGTCTTTTTTTTTTTTTTTTGAACACTCTTGCTCCCAGATTTTCACAATAAAGCTACACCTTGTAGCAACATGTGCACGAGACTATCACTGTCACACTCGGTGAATTTAATGAGACAGCATTTAGAAATGGTTTTCTTTCTTGCCACATTCTTGCGCTGATCATGAGTTCTACTCTGCCATATAATCCCATTTCATGGCAGCTTCTCATGCGCGTGTAAAATCCAACACACAACCGATGTCTCCTCCTCCCCCTTTACAATTTTCACTAACGTGCCATGCAGGGCCAAGTGTTGAATGTAGCCGTCCCTTGCAGAAGTCTCTCACACATCACATCTGAAGCTAACTAGTGACCACAAGCTGTTTGTTTCTTGCACAGGTTCCCCGGGCGGCGAGCTCTCACATCCTGCAGCGACATGGGGGAGCTCTTCAGAAGCGAAGAAATGACGCTGGCTCAGCTCTTCCTGCAGTCGGAGGCGGCCTACTGTTGCGTCAGCGAGCTGGGAGAGATCGGCATGGTGCAGTTCCGCGATGTGAGTTGTGCCCGGGCTTCCTCGGCGCTGGAATGCGCTTTCTTTCACGTCAGCTTCACCACCGAGCTCGGGGCATTTCTTCAGCATCGTGCTCATCATGTGCTCACAGCTGAGGAGCTCATTCCACACATGATGAGACCCATCGCTGGGAAGCCCTGAGGGAGGCTTTGTGCGAGTGTCAGACACTGCTGTGCACCGACAGCAGCGGCCATCTAACTGTGTTTTAGTTCAAGACTGAAAGAATGAATCTGATCAGTTGCACCCTAGGAGGTTAAACTAGAGGTTCTCAGGAGGCCAAGTGCACCGTTTCATTTGAGCAGTGTGAAATATTGCGGCAGCCTGCAGCTGCCAGTGTCCGACTCCTCGCATGCCAGACAGGAAACCAGCAAATATTTGCATTTCCTCCCGCCTGTCTAAATACAACAAGAGCCAAACAATGTGGCCACAGCAAACGTTGTTTGCTTTAGATTTTGCAATGAATCTTCCAATGTGAAACCTGCTCGATAGGATAACGTGATGAGTAACTAATGAGACGCTGGTCTTGCTCACTTCTCTGCCCTGCCGTGTCCCCCTGCAGCTCAATCCCGACGTCAACGTCTTCCAGCGGAAGTTCGTCAACGAAGTGCGACGATGTGAAGAGATGGATCGCAAACTGAGTGAGTGAGAATATTTTTTTTCTCCCCCCCCTGCCCTTCAATCACATTTTAGCCTGGACTGAAACGGAATTCTCTTTTTCTGGTTTGCACGGCGGCATCATCTGTCTGGAGCTCATGTGTTTGCACTTCCTGGTCTTCCTCCTCCACAGGGTTCGTGGAAAAAGAGATCAAAAAGGCCGACATCCCGATGGTGGACACAGGAGAGAACCCCGAGGTCCCCTTCCCCAGGGACATGATCGACATGGAGGTGACCCCTCCCATCCCCGTAACTTTGTTGATTGCTCCGTGCACGTGCTGACCCCTCCCCACTCTGCTCCTCCAGGCCACATTCGAGAAGCTGGAGAACGAGCTGAAGGAAATCAACACCAACCAGGAGGCGCTGAAGAAGAACTTCCTGGAGCTGACGGAGCTCAAGCACATCCTGCGGCGCACGCAGCAGTTTTTTGATGAGGTCAGCACCAGAGCGAGTGCGACGCTTGCAAAACAGCCTGCGCAAGGTCTTTTTTTTTTTAATTTAACACCCCTGCTGAGGCGATCAAAGATCAATGTGACTTTCATTTGAACATGTTGGCCACAAGGTTTCAGAGCAACACGAATGCAATAGTTCATTTTTAGGGTTTCTTGTTTTAAAGTTTGAGTCGCACACACACACACACACACACACACACACACACACACACACACACACACACACACACACACACACACACACACACAAAGGAGGCCTTACTGCTCATTGATTTGGTCAAAGGTGTTTCCCTCGTGATTTCTTTTCTCCTCACATGGTTCTTTTTACCATTTGGTGACATTAATAGCCAGGAATCTGACTCTTCTAACAGGCTCTACAGCTTTGAACACAATTAGCCTGAGCATTTCCAGTTGAGTTCACCCCCCCCCACTAACCCTTTCCACTTCATCGGCCTCACCGTGGTTAGGAAGCCTTTTACAAGCTGTTTTGTGAGCGCAAATTGAGGTGAATCATTTATTGGAAAACCGAGTCTGCAATCATTTACACGGTGCACTAAATGTTGTGTCATGTATGAAAAAATGATCCCAGCTTGTGTGTGTGTGTGCTGACTGACTGGTGCAGATGGAGGATCCCAGTTTGCTGGAGGAGTCGTCCACCCTCATCGACCCCACCGACCCGAACCGCGGGGCTCCTCTGAGACTGGGGTGAGCCTGCTCGCCCCCCCCCCCCCCTCATGACATCGGATCAGGCTTTTGATTGGAAGATTTCCACCGGCTGAACTCCCACCATCTGTGCCCCAAACCAGTTCACAGCCAGCCTATCACGTCCGTCCGTCCGCCCCCCTCCAGCACAGGCTGCACGGCTTAGTCAGGCAACTTGAAGCACAAACCTGTAGAATTCTCATTCACAGACCTAGTTTACATTCATTTTTTATATTAATATAGTTTAGTACAGGGTCAAAAGTTGTGATAAATCTAAAATATATACTGTATATATATTTGAAATGTACTGAATTTATGTGTTAAATGATTCAGTGTGTACATTCAGAGGGATTTTTTTGGCTTTGGATTTATGTTGGATAAAGTCACTAAAATGAGTAACTCCTGTGTCTTATATAGGACATTTATTTTTCATTCGTCTGTCAGTCTGGAAAAATCTAAAGATATGATATTAATCCTCCGCTGGTTGAAGGTTTGTGGCTGGAGTCATCGGCAGGGAGAGAATCCCTACCTTTGAGAGGATGCTGTGGCGGGTCTGCAGAGGGAACGTCTTCCTGAGGCAGGCAGATATCGAGGACCCCCTGGAGGACCCCACCACGGTCGGTACACACACGGTAGATTTTTTTGTCACCGTGTGGATGCGTCGGCCTTGGTCTCGGTCTTTGACGGCGTGCGATGTCTTCACAGGGAGACCAGGTCTACAAGTCCGTCTTCATCATCTTCTTCCAGGGAGACCAGCTGAAGAACAGAGTGAAGAAGATCTGCGAGGGGTAAACCGATGGGCCGACTGCTTTTTGAAATGTGCCAGTAGTTTTCATCCTTGTCATGAAACATTGTCACCTCCTCCTCAGGTTCAGGGCGACCTTGTACCCGTGTCCGGAAACGCCCCAGGAGAGGAGGGAGATGCTGGCGGGCGTGAATGCACGCATTGACGACCTGCAGATGGTAAAGCAGACGCCGACTCAGTCATAGTCACTAAAAAAAAAGAACTAAACTTGAACTTGGTGGTTCTCTTTTTTTGTTTGGTGAACTCAGCACATTCGCTGGAAAATGACTTGAGAGGAAAATATGTAAAAAGTGACCACAGCTGCTCCTCATAGTGCACACTGCACTTCCTGTTCGGTTTCATAATACTTCCTGTTTATTTGTAATGCTTCGTTTTAATTGAGTTGCAAATGCATTTAAAGCAAACATCAATGCATAATTATTGTTATGCATGACTATTTGTAGAGGTTTAACAGGTTTACAGTAAAAAAATAAATAAAATGATTAATTAGTGTTGCAGCCACATGGACTGCTTGTGCAGACTCGGCAGATTCGATGAGCCTCGACTTCAAGTTGAGTCGGGCTTTTTTTTGGTAGAATTAAAGTCAGAAAAGGTTATTGATTAGAAAGCTCTTCCTCACAGCTGTGTGTGCAGATTATTTATCCACTGGACAGCAGGCAAAGAGTCCTGCAGCCTGAAGCAGTGACAGTGACTTCCAGCTGGAACCTTAATCCTCCTCCTCCTCCTCCTCCTCCTCCTCCTCCTCCTCCTCCTCCTCCTCCTCCTCCTCTGACCAGGTGCTAAACCAGACGGAGGACCACCGGCAGCGGGTCCTGCAGGCCGCCGCCAAGACGGTGAGGGTTTGGTTCATCAAGGTGAGGAAGATGAAGGCCATCTACCACACCCTCAACCTGTGCAACATCGACGTGACCCAGAAGTGTCTGATCGCCGAGGTGTGGTGTCCCGTGTCCGACCTGGACTCCATCCAGTTCGCCCTGCGCAGGGGAACGGTGAGAGGCGCTGCCGCCGAGTGTCGTATTGTAAAGCCGGTTTTCAGGGTGGAAAACAAACAAGACTTTCACACAGCTCACATGTTAAACTTCAAACATTAGACTATTTGGGTTTGGGGCTATTTGACAAACAGCAGCTGCCAGCAGCTTCCAGCAGGGGTTGGGTAGAGTTCGAAAGGATTCTGAGCTCATATACACTACCAGTCAAAAGTTTGGACACACCTAAGTATGTGTCCAAACTTTTGACTGGTAGTGGAGGTCAAGGTGAACCTGCTCTGCAGCTGGATCACTCTGTGTTCTCTGGCCAGTAAGATTCAGCCGTGCGTGACTCCAGGAAGCAGCCGCAGCGAGCCAGAAGAGATAAAGGAAGTTACTGTTTGCTCCTCTGCTGCTTAAGAGATTAACTTATCTGCAGTAGCGGCTGCTCTGTCAGAACATGATGACATCTGCACATTGACAAGATGACAGAAGAGCGGCGACGCTGAAGGTTTCCCCTCAGTGGACGAAACGTCTCGCTGCTGCTTTACTCCAGGATCTGGGATGTGATGTTGGGATGAGATCTATCCAAGTCTGTTTGTCTGTCCAGGAGAAGAGCGGCTCCTCCGTGCCCTCCATCCTCAACAGGATGCAGACCAAGCAGACCCCGCCCACCTACAACAAGACCAACAAGTTGACGTCGGGCTTCCAGAGCATCGTGGACGCCTACGGCATGGGCAGCTACCGCGAGATCAACCCCGGTAAGAGCGCCGCCGTCCCCGACACTCGGACTCATCGCTCGTCATCTGTTGTTGTTGTTGTTGTTGTTGTTGTGGTCCATTACATCCACCCGCCCCTCCCCGGTCCCCTCCTTGTCTCCAGCGCCATTCACCATCATCACCTTCCCCTTCCTGTTCGCCGTCATGTTCGGGGACCTGGGCCACGGGGCGCTCATGACCGCCGCCGCCCTCTACCTGGTGTTGAGGGAGAGCCGGCTGATGGCCCAGAAGAACGACAACGAGGTACGGATCCTATCATCCTCCCTTCATCAGGCCGCCTCCCCCTCCTCCCCCACCCCTCCAGACTCTCCGTGGTCCCTTTGTTAAACTGCACGCCATCACTTTGTCGAGCTCTTCTGACTCTGATGGCTCTGCGGCAGATGTTCAACATGCTGTTTGGCGGCCGCTACATCATCCTGCTCATGGGCCTCTTCTCCATGTACACGGGGATCATCTACAACGACTGCTTCTCCAAGTCGCTCAACATCTTCGGCTCCAGCTGGAGCGTCCGGCCCATGTTCAACCCGCGGGTGGGAGGCAACTGGACGTACGTGTCGCCAACTTCGGTTTCCTGGGTTTATTTTAGGCACCGTGAACCTTGTCGTCATGAACAAATTTCCCTCTTGTGCAGTCGGTCTGTCATCACGGTGTTTTAGCTCAGCAGTCTTGATAAATATATAAAACTCTGGGTTTTTTTCCCCCAGGTTTCAAATTCTGGAGGAGAACAGGCTCCTGCAGTTGGACCCAGCGGTTGATGGAGTGTTCAATGGGCCGTACCCCATCGGCATTGATCCGGTGAATATATATATCTTTCCATTGTTTTTTTTCCATTTTGCGGGAGGTCCAAGAAACGATTCTGTTTTAAAACCCAGTGGAGCTGCTCTGGAGTCTGGGATGAAAAGCAAAGATCCAGAAATCAGTCAAATATGGGACCTTCAAACGATTGAAACGGCTTTTCTATTCATTTCTGGCCTCCAAAACATTGACTAGGTTCCATTTGAACTAAACTAGCACTCAAAGTAAAATGGTTTTCTTCTCTGCCAAGATCTGGAACATCGCCACCAACAAGCTGACCTTCCTGAACTCCTTCAAGATGAAGATGTCCATCATCCTGGGGGTCATCCACATGCTCTTCGGAGTTTCTCTCAGCCTCTTCAACCACCTGTGAGTGCTGACACCGCCCACCAGCACATCACGTCTCTCTCGCCCTCTCGTCTCATGTCCTCTCTCACCGCTCACACCCCTCCACAGGTACTTCAACAAGCCGATGAACATCTACCTGGGCTTCATCCCGGAGATCATCTTCATGTCCAGCCTCTTCGGCTACCTGGTCATCCTGGTCTTCTACAAGTGGGTGGCGTACGACGCTAGCACCTCCAGGCTGGCCCCCAGCCTCCTCATCTCCTTCATCAACATGTTCCTCTTCCAGTACAACGACCCCACCAACAGGCCGCTCTACAGCGGGCAGGTCCGTCCTGTGTCCCAGAATAAAGCTGCATTTTTTTTCCTTTTTTAAATTAAAACTTTGTGTCTTTCTGTTTTGCAGCAAGGCCTCCAAATCTTCTTGGTCCTCATGGCCTTGGCCTGTGTTCCCGTCATGTTAGTTGTGAAAACCGTCATCATGTACAGGCAGCATATGTGGAGGAAAAACCTGGTAAGTCGACTTTAAAAAAGCAACAACAAGAAAACAATCTTTTTGCGTTTGTATGACATCATCACTGCTCGTCCTCCTCTGTTCTCAGGGCATGCAGAACTTTGGCGGGATCCGGGTGGGCAACGGCCCCACTGAGGACCAGGCTGAGATCATCCAGCACGACCAGCTCTCGCAGCACTCGGAAGAAGAGCCCGAGGTGAGACGGACACACTGCGGTGGTTCAGAGAGCAGCCAGCGTCTCGTTGAATAATTCAGCTGCAGTTTGAAAGGCGACCTGCCAGACTCCTCTTTCACGCTTCTCTGTGGGACAATAGAGGAAACAAGTCGCCCAGCAGCAGCTTTCCGATATCACCGTGACTCTCGCTGTTTCCTGTACCCATAGAATTGCGCAAAACCTAAATATCGCAATGAAAAACTGGTAATGGAAACACAACGGTGGGAGGTAGAGTGGCTTGTCCAATGACCGAAAGGTTGGCGGTTCAAATCCCGCTCCATCCTAGTCCGGCGTTGTGTCCTTGGGCAAGACACTTCACCCTACATTGCTCCCAATGGGGCTCGGCAGCGCCTTGCAAGGCAGCAGCCACCCATTGGTGTGTGAGTGCATGTGTGAATGAGAGGCCACTGTAAAGTTGGGGAAGTTGTGGGAGGGGCTGGCAGCGCCACCAAGAGGCGAGGGAAGGATGCTTCAGTTTTCAACCTGACGCTGGGAAGCGTTAGCAGGGTTTCAGCCGCGTCGAGAAATGAATTTTGTCATCCTGTCGTTTTGCTCTTCACTTCCTCGACTGATGTCTGCCTCTTTACTCGTTTGTTTTTTGTGCGTCTGTCACTCTGTTTGTGTGCGTGTGCCCTGTCAATAACTAAGCACTCCCTTTTGTCACCTGCTGTCAAGGCCCATCAAGAGGAAGAGGTAGGAGCTCCACCCTCCCCCCCCCCCCAGTCACCCAGCTAACCCCCTGCATGTGTAGCCGTCCTGGCCGTCACTTCTGGCTCCTTTCTGTCCCAGCTAACTGTTGCCTGATGCTGCTGCTGCTGCTGCTGCTGCTAGACGTGACTGTGACTGTGTGTGAATCTGTGTGTGTGTGTTAACTGGTGCTGGATCACTTAAACTCTGGGTTGCAGGGATGCTCTGCTGGCCAGTAGGTGAATGCTGCCTGTGGTACTGGTGATGCTGGGAAACTCTGAACGTCCCTCCATCTGGTTTTGGGCTCCTTGTTAATCCAGGAGGGGAGAGAGAAAAAATGAATAGCGCTACCAGCAGTGAAATAAATGAGCATACTTACTGTGACTACACTTATGTTGTGTGTCTGTCCCACAGTTTGACGTCGCCGACGTGGCGGTGAATCAAGCCATCCACACCATCGAGTACTGCCTGGGCTGCATCTCCAACACAGCCTCCTACCTGAGACTGTGGGCCCTCAGTCTGGCTCATGCACGTAAGTCGCACTGTTATTGGCCAGATTTTATTGCCCAAGCCAGGTGGATTTTGTCTCTGTTTTTCAGGTTTGTGAAGTGTTTACATCTGGAAGGAGGCTGACACACTTGCAATTTAAGTGGAGCAAACTTCTGTCTATTGCAGTCAAGCTGTCCAATCACCCGCAATTCACACCCAAAGCTTCTGCGGCTCTGCAGCAGACAGCGGCCATTACAGTCAGTGTGCAAGTTCACACCAGGCCCCAGAAGAAGCGCCCCAGAAGTGTGAAACGGCAGCGCTTTGGAAAAACACGCGGCTGTTCTATTGTTCACGCGTTGCCGGCGCGTCAATCACAGCAGGTGGAATGGTTCAGGCAGGAAGTCAATGATTGGAAAACACGGTGGATGCGGTTGATTTTCATCATAATGTACATTGTGCTGGAATTAGTTTTTATACGCGCTGCTGGATTTTACTGTGAAAGGTCAACGTGACGCTTCAACACTGTTCAGCTCGGCTGTCAAACAATAAAGCAGATTTCACTTTAAATCTGAAACTATCATGAACAAAATGAAGGTAAACTTTAAACATTTTGTATGGTACAAGCAGTTTGTTTTTTTTTTTTTTTTTTTTTTTTTTACACTCAGCAATACTGGAGACACAGTTCGGTCGGGTTCGGTTTCTGCACACACCGCAGACACGCCCTGGATGCTTCCGGTGTGAATCGGTTGTCAGAATTGTTGCAGCCAGTTTGAGCCAGGCTGCTTTAATACTCTGAGGCTTCTATGACGTCATGCCGTATGTCGCCACCCAGTGGCCAGCAGCAGAAACTTCCCTCCGGTCCCTGACGTTGCCCTCCGTCTCCCGTCCTCAGAACTGTCCGAGGTGCTGTGGTCCATGGTGATGCGCCTGGGCCTCGGCACCCAGAGCCTGGTGGGCTTCGTCTTCCTCTCCGTCATCTTTTTCGCCTTCGCCACGCTCACGATTGCCATTCTCCTCATCATGGAAGGCTTGTCGGCCTTCTTGCACGCACTGCGTCTGCACTGGTAAGCTGCGCGCCGTCTGTCGTTTTTTTGTGCTTTGCGCGTGACCTTTACATTTCCTTTTTGCACTCCACACGATTAATGTGTAACCATGTATTCCTGCTACGGCCGAGTCATTTATGGGGAAAGCAGAAAGTCCATCGCTTCATGTAACGCGGCCGTGTAGCCGTCCCAGTTTATGAAGCTGAATACGTACAAAAAGTCACCTCAGCTCAAAGTTTAAAAATAAAAACATTTATTTGACAGTGGCATCCTGACAGTCTCAATCTGAGCTGTAGCACTCAGAAGAGGTCGTCACATTTACTGGTGGCAAAGTGACAACTCAGCAACTGGTTTCACAACAATCTCTTCCCAGAATGGTGCTGCCTTATTTCTAATGAGAGCGAGATCATTATGATCATCGCCCTCTGCTGCTGTCTGTTGCTGCATCGCTGTTGCTTGTGTGTCGTTGCTAATTGGTCTTTTGCTCTCTGCAGGGTGGAATTCCAAAACAAGTTTTACTCAGGCCAGGGCTTCAAGTTCCTCCCCTTCACCTTCGAAAGCATCCTGGACGGGAGATTTGAGGAATGAGAACCTGGTCCAATAACCTGGCTTGTTTCGTGTGTCCATGTGGTGTTGAATAGCGATTGTTGTGTGTGTGTGTGTGTGTGTGTGTGTGTGCGTGCATGTGTGTGTGTGAAGTGCAGTTTCTGACTTGCTGAGGTGTCACCACTGAAAGGACTTTCTTTTTTGTTTGTCGGATTTCAAATTCCTTTTTAATTCTGTTTCTAAATCAGAAGTAACTCTTCATCCACTCAGTCTTGTAAGAAACCGCTTCATCATCATGTCCTGGTAGAGTTTTGTTTTACTTATTTTATTTACTTTAATATTATTTATGCATTTTGTCCCCCCTCCTACACTACCAATCATGCACGGGCTCAGATGTTTGCAGCACCACCAGGTGTCCTGAGCAATGATTTGACAGTGGTGACAGAATTCTGTTGTAACTTCTTCCCTCTGTGTTTATGGATGTGTATATTGTACTCGGGATTAGGAACGACCTACGGAAGCCGGTGTAGATGTTTGTGTAGCCAGGGTTCCTCGGAAGTGATTTAAACACTCACACCTTAATTTATGCACTTCTGTGTCAATAAAGAAAAAGAGATGGACTGGTGTCTGGTTCCCTTTGTTGCAACCAACTCAATGATGAATGTATTTGCCATGTAAAAAGTAGGATTCAGAATACTTGGCTTTAAAAGAAAATTACATAAACAACAGTCAAATATTTTAGCGCAGTTGCATCTAAATACAACTGCTTTGTATTTAGATGCAGTTGTTGACTAGGGTAACTCTTCAGGAGCTCTCTGCTCAGTTAGGCTCATTAATTTCTTTCCAGCAAAGTCAAAAGAAACTCCAGCTATTCTGACCGCAGTTACGAGATACTGATTTTTGAAAATGCCCTGCACGACAGTAAACAAAGAAGGGTGGCAGTTCCCCAGTTAGCCACTTGGTGGTGCTATTAAACAAGTCATCTTGTGGTGAGCTCGGAGGCGCTGACAGCTGTCAGTCATGGGCAAACGTGTCTGCACAAAAAGCTGGCGGCTACGATTTCAGTTGCATTAAACGTGAACGTTCAGTCCTGCAGGCTTTTCCTTTAAAAGGCTGCACGTCTATTTCCAAATATCTATATTTCAAATCGCAGCGGAGCGGCTTATTGTGATTACTAATGAAGAATGTTCAGGAAACCTCTATAAATCTCCACAAACCACGCATTTATCTGATGTTATATTGGAACTTCGACCTGATGCAGCGGCGAATGAAATCAAGGCGGCGTCACACTAACCTGGGAGCGGGTGCACGGAGATGCGGCTCACTCACCTGTGACGTCACATGTGGCTGTTTGGCGATGTTTCCGTTGCGGCTGGACATGTTTGGAAGGGAACAAATGACTCTGAGAAACCAAACAAAGGACAAATAAGTGGAAAGTCAATTTTGCTCGACTTGAGAACGTTTCTCATTCTTTGAGGCAAAACACTCGCATGTGAAAACACGCGGCTTGGCATTAAGCTACATTTCAATTTCACTTTAAGCTGTTGTGTTTTTAAACAACAATAAGACAAGAAACAGAAATACAAACAACAACAAACACTTCATGGCTCGTATTATCTGCTCACCTCTTGTCGCTCCTGGTTGTGTCTCTGCGCGTCTTTTTGCATCTAAAAAGGTGTCGACAAGTAATTAATTTGTCTCGCGGAGGTGGCAAAGCAAAACAGGTAGTCAGCCTGCGGGGCCTTCTAGGGAGGAATCCTGCACAATTGAACCATTGTTGAAGAAAGGAATACTGTGTCCTGCGTATCAGTTTTCCTGCTGGGTCGCAATTATCAGCCTGTAGCAGCCACAGGTGCTAATTTACCTCGCAGGTGCTAATTAATGGGCCGAATTGAGGGGGGCGGGCTCGGGGGATCGGAGGGGGTCGGAGGAGTGGGGAATGAAAAACACCCCCCCCCCCAAAAAAAAAAAAAAAAAAAAAAAAAAAAAAAAAAAAAAAAAAGAGTCTTGCATAAGAGACCCAGAGATGCTATTGTCCTGTTTACATTTTCTGGGACTTTTGCTCCTTGTTTTTTCCTCCCTCCCTCGTCTTCTCGTTTCAAATGGCAAGAGCACATTTGTTTATGCAGGAAAAGGAGGAAAAAGTACCTTTCCATCTCAGGAATTTTGTTTGTTTGAAGCTCAGAGTAAAAAGTCCTGAGTTTAGGATGAAACACTGCCTGACTCTGACCTCTTTGTCCAAACGCAGATTGTAAAGTTCAGCAGGGTCAGAAAGAAGAGCAAACAGTAAGAAGCTGACAGGAGGAAAGATTTCAGCCACTCAACAGGAATCTTCCTGCACTTTGCATTTGGGAAATATTTGCATCACTATTGTGAAATTTGACTTTTTCTTTTTTTTGACATCATGACTGACAAGTTAAATGCTTTTTCACAATCCACTTGCACGCCACGCAAAAACAAACCCAGACACCTTAGTCACCCAGTTGCACAAACCTTCAAAGTGGAAAAAAAAAGTTCACTTCCTAATGACATTACAGGGATGTTTTACATTTTGTTCCCTCAAGGAATGCGGGCCTCAACTCTGCTATTGTGTCAACACACTGGTGCGGCTGCAGTGCGAGCAGCAAACGTCCACATCCACAGACGGCTCCAGTCTGTGCGGGCTGCGGGACGAGTCCGAGGTCACAGTTCTGGTTTGAAGGTGACACTTTCGACAGGATGCCCTTTACGATTCTGACGGTCCATCTCCAAACACACAGAAGCTCCTACAAAGCATCAGATTCAGCAGGAGGCTGTAAACAGATGGCTAAATATGTTTGTTTTTTTTTGAGCCCTTCAATGCCAAATATCCATCAGCTTACACATGATTTGAAGCCGGCGTGTTGCTTTAAATCCAAAGATTCCAATATTGAACCGAAACAATCAGTATCTTGTATCATTAACTTCTGCAACCTGCAACCTCTCTGGCACCCGAGACTCATTTCATCCATCCATCTATTGTCAGTGCAGATCAGATCTTTCACCTCTCACCTCTAAAATATGTGTTTTGCAAATTGAGCTGCAGCGTCTGGAGGTAATGCATCTAACGGGCAGAGAAAAGCTAACATCTCCACAGCAGACGTGAGTGACAAGCAGGTCTTCGCTCCCTGACAGAAAGCCCAGGTGAGTGTGGGAGAGCGGATGTCGGCTTATCTCAAAAGGCTTTTGACCCATTTTACACAACTCAGGCTTTTATTGCAGCTCTTCAGATAACATTGTTGCTGGAACAGTTCTCCGTGACCCGTCTGACCCGCTGCCATTGTGTCCCAGTTCATTCCTCACGCCGTCGGTTTGATTACATCAGGAAGCCCTGCAACAATATGGAAATATGACAGCGCACTCTCACACACTCACACACACACACACACACACACACACACAAAACGAACTCACACACAGACACGCATGCGCATCACTCTGGGGACGTTGCATAACGGCAAAAAAACTTGTGATAAAAGGAAAGAAGGAGGGAGAGAAAAGTGGGACTACATAAAAAGAAGTGACGGTCGGCCTCAGTGCTAATTAGCCGTCTGAGCTCCAAGAGGCTTTGAAAAATTTCTTGGAGGCAGCAAGTTTAGAAACAAGATGTTCTGGAAAAGGAACCCACAGTTCTGGTTTCTATTTTGTTGGCTACGACTGAACCAACCAGAACCTTAGATTACTATTGGGTTTGTGCCAGAAACACAAATGCATACATGTCCCCAAAGTAAATTTTTACAAAAAGGTGGATTCAACGACATCATGAGCAGCATGACGACAGAAACAACCCTTTGTGATGTCACACAAGGCACTGAGACATTTGCCCACCTCTCCCAGTGTAGTGACAACATCCAAAATCAGGGACCAGTTGCCTTGTGATCGTCCCGCCATTATCCACACGGGGGGTTCGGAAAGGAAGTGTTTTCTGATGGAGGCTGTAAACAGAGAGCTAAACAAGCTGTGTGCAAAGCGAACTATGGAGTGTCATTGTGTGATTAAAGGTTGAATGAGTTGATCCACCCCAGTAGGTGCAGAGGAAACCTCACAAAGTCTCCAGCAGACATCCACGCCGCAGCGATTCTGCTGCTCTTCCGACTTTTGATTTGGCACCAAGAGGAAACATTTTGCTGCCGTGTTTACAATGTGAAGCTCACAGAAAAATCTTCAACTTAGTCGTTGTAAACTCTGCACCGTTCTAAGAACCGCCAGGTTTGCTTTGGATAAAAGCGTAGGTGCTGCTGCACGACTGAGAAATGATAAAGGAATAAAACGGGACCGCAGGCTCCCCCTGGATGAGTGTGTGTGTTCTGAAGAAATCCCAGAGTGTCCAATCTAATAAAATGAAAGAGAAACAGAGAGAGAGTTGACTCAGACCACCACAATCTGCTGCTTGTCAGCCGGACCCCCTCGGAGGCCGGCGGCCAGTCCGGGGACAAGGTTCACCCACAGGGTCTCTCCCTCTCTCTCTCTCCCTCTCTCTCGCTCTCGCTGGCTATGGTGCACTCTCAGTGCATGTGAGTGGGCAGTTGGCTGCAGCTCAACCAGCCGGACGACTCTACGGGCAGTATTTTCGAATCTTTCCGTGGCTTTTTTTTTTTTTTCAGCCCGCACTGAAATTGAACCTTTCCAGGATTATCTCAACCCAGAGTCGTGTTTTGCTTGGGCAAACTCCTGCGCAGCTTTAGAGTTTGAAAAAAAGAAGAAAAAAAGTCCCTCCTCAAAGCCTCCCTCTGAGCTGAGCGCGCCCGCCATGCAGCTTTCTGGGGTGCAGCGTGCAGTCGCCCCGGCCTCTGGGTAAGATGCTGCGGTCGCAGCAGCTTCAGGTGGCGGTTAATGTTTTGCTGGAGATGCTTTGGTTGGTGCGTCCGCCGTTTCCTGGGACTGAATAAATACCACGCTCTAACTCAAGGCATCTGCCGCCCTCTCCTCCCTCCCTCCCTCCTCCCTCCCTCTTCGAACACATTACCAGCGGTCAGGACTGTTTTGCCTCTCCTGGAATATTCTCCCTGTTTTTCCTCTGCGAAGCGCTGCGGGGACACGTGACAGAAAGAAACACAGATTCCTTTTTTCTCTTCACCAGGACTTCAGGCCGCCACGCTCGGTCGGTCGCCCTTATCTCTGTGAAATACAACTTGGGATCAAGTGAGATAATCCCGTTAAAGCGGCGCCGGTTTACATCCTCTCGAGGTTCCACTTAAAGGAGACGCTGATGTCCATCGAAATATGCCGCTGATTTACGCGCAGCCTAAAGATTCGGCCCCGAGGTCAACAGAGGAATGCAGCGAGAGGTCAAAGTGTTGAGAAAGTGGGCCGGCCCCAGATTGGAGGAAACCCATTTGTTTTTAATCGGGAGGATCAACATGTGTGACTCAATAGATGATGATGCTGAGACCCATCCAGCAGACCATGGTGACTGCACACATTTCCTGTCACATCGCAGGGGATGGGGGGTGGGGGGGGGGGGGTGGGGGTGTTTCTCAGCGACGGCCCTATAATCAGGAACATAAGCGTGAAGGAATTTCTGTATTATATAAGGTGCGAGGCAAACTGCTTCCTAGAAAAGAGGAGCAATCAGGGGAGATCTGGAGACGGTGATATTGAGGAGGACAGCGAGAGCAAAACACATGACAGCAAGAGGAGACGAGAGCGGAGCGGAGGGTCAAGGAGGGGGCGGTGGTCTAGGGTGGTCAAGGGTCTGGGAAGACTTTGTTGACACGTCAAAGCAGTGATGGAAACGGGCCACAAGAAAGAAACCCAGAGATGGAGACGATCCGACTTGACCTGAGAGGCCGATCCAGTCCAGCAAAGTGTCCGACCAATTACAACAAAGATGACGGCAGCAAAGCGGTTGCGAGTCCGGACTTGATGAGCAGGCGCTAACCAACTGTCAACCAGCGACACTTTCCCTCGCTCCGGCTGCTTTCCGTTGGATCTTGCCAATTGAATTTTTCCCACTTGAAGTTCTGAGCTCAGAACCTCAGAGGAACTTTCCCCAAGCTGCATTTGAGGACTCCTGCTGCTGCTGCTGCTGTGTGATGACACAAAAGACGCTCATCTTGTTGTATTACTAAACTACAAAGACAATGTTGACCATTTCCCAATACTTCTAGTAATGCTAATGAAAGCATCAGTGGAGAGATTCAACACTGTGTTCCCCACAGACTCAACTCAACTTCAACTTTTATTTGTACAGCGCTAAATCAAAGCGCTTTCTACAATCAGAAGAAAACCAACTGGACCCCCCAGAGCAAGCAGGGTGCAACAGTGGCCAGGAGAAACTCTGACAATGACTAAAGTTAAGGTTCCAGGTTCTAGACTCCCACAGCCCTCAGTTCCCTTCAGGGTCTCTTGCTCTGTCAGTGCCATACAGCTTGGGATCGTGGGCAGAGAACTAAAGACCTTGAGAACTAGGGGTCCTGGGAACATAAACACCCCCCTACACACACACACACACACACCCAATGAAGAGCAAATCCATCTTGCTTGTTTTTTTTTCGAACTCGTAAACTAAACATGGTAAACATGGTCCAAATGTGATTCAAGTCAATCAAGTAAAAACTTTTCGTGGGTTTTCTGCGCACTACGTGAACCGTCAATGTCTATTCCATCAGGGGATGTAAACAGTTAGAAAGTCAAAGCCTCGACCTGATAAGAACCCGGTCGAGGACTCTATCTTGGCAGCCAAGTGGATGCCAGTCGTGGTATTTTAATCCTTTTTTTTTAAGCCTTCAGTGACGCGTAAAGTCACCAGTGGAAACGTCAAACATTCCTGGACAGCTCACTTCTTCCTGTCAAATCGACGGTTTGTGATGGATGTTCCACGGTTGAGAGAGAAGCTGCCATGAGGAAGCGAGGCTAGTTTTGACGGTCAGTGGGTAATAAATAACCCACTCAGGAGCCAAGAATACGTTGGGTTACACGTTCTGCAGAGTCAATGTTTGCAGTATCAGCCGCCCTTGTTACACAGTCTGGAGGGAGAAGGATTGACCTGGCAGAACTGCATACCATGCTAGCTAGCATCATGAGTTGCCTAGCAACCATCAAAACCATCAGGTTATCTGGATGCTAGTGTAGGCTCTCAATAAATTTTATTTTGGGGGGGGCTGGCGGGCGGGCATTGCTGCCACCCTAGAAAAAAAAACCACAGGGCTCAGCATCATGCTCAGTGTCATGTTATGACGTGAAACTAAAACGTTAAACGTAAACGCTGGTTTGCTCCAATAAAGAGTCAAAACCTGAGACAGATCCTCTGCCAAGTCTGGCCCCCCGATGGTCACCTGGGGTATGACAGGCCTTGGTGAGAACTCATCCACTACTGTTCATGCACACATAAAATATGTGCACCGTGCACGTGTGTGCACGCAGTATGGACGGACGGCGACCTCCCACTGAGAAGACAAACCCCCGTAAGGTGGCTCGGAGGGATGGAAGGAAAGCATAAAAAAAAGACGAGGCAGTGGAAAAAAGAAGAAGAAAAGATTGGCCACCGGTTCTGAACATTTCTGACATTCCTTAGCTCCAGGCAGCAACAGCAGCAGCAGCAGCAGCAGCAGCAACAGGCTTTTCTATCGGGGAAGCGGTTGTTCCGGCCAAGGGCCACCAGAGCGGGACCCCCCGCCGAGGGAAGCACACGCTCGCTCCTCATTGGCCGGAGCGGAGGCCAAAGTAGCACAATGGGAAGTGCTGCAAGTTAAAGCAGGCATCCAGGATGATGGCCGGCGGAGGAGTGG
Organism: Thamnaconus septentrionalis; assembly: GCA_009823395.1. Taxonomy (NCBI): domain Eukaryota; kingdom Metazoa; phylum Chordata; class Actinopteri; order Tetraodontiformes; family Monacanthidae; genus Thamnaconus; species Thamnaconus septentrionalis. Next base: position 16,884,926 of record CM020515.1, on the reverse strand, counting down.
GGGGGAGGGGGAGGGGGGTTGTTGGCGCTGACACGGGTAAACAACCGCGAGCATGTGTGCAGGGGGAAAACAGAAGAAGAAAGGGGAACCTTGCTGCAGTGGAAAGCATTACTCTCACTGGTATTTCCTGTTCAGGGAGGCTGCTGGACCCAAAGACACTGCCGTGTTTTTTTTTCTTTCTTTTTTTTAACTTCAGTGTCTTTTCGGATACGCTCTTGGAATAGAAACACGAAGGGGGGGCGTGGGGGGGGGATCTCTTGATGCTTCACACATGACTGTGTGACCTGTTATGGCAGGAGATGTGTTTCTCTCAGAGAATAGCAGATACCTGAAGATGGAGGTTTTTAATGATGAGTTCACAGGGAAAATATCTGAATGGTTCGGAGCCGTGTTAAAAATATATATATATATATGTACTAAAGTTTAATGAAGCCAAAATATAGTTTTAGAGTTTTAAACTAAAATAACACTATATTTTGGCTTTTTGTCAGTACTTCTGATTGTTAATATTCATCACTTTGGAGGTTGAAATCATTTCTTTGCCGTAGTCACGTTGTTTGGCTTCACCGGTGGAAACCATCAAATATTGCAATGAAGGGACCAAAACAGGAGTGTTTTGTTTTGTTTTTAAATAACAAATGCACATGTATTTCTCTTTGATACATTTTGCAATGCATGCCATCATCAATATTTATTTTTTTTCCAAACAAGGCGTCCACGAGGACAAGTGCAAACTTTCCTGAAATTCACAAGAGGGAAAAAAAAAACAAAATGAAAAAAATGAAAAAGTTACAAGTAAAAGTTTGAGTACAAAATAAGACACGGTATAATGATGTTAACATTCAAACAAATGTAAAAAACAAAACAAAACAACACCATCAATTAATTATCAATATATTTTAGAATAATCTTACTCTAACACTAACTCTTAATATACATTTCAGTACGTTGCAATAAATTCTTCCCAGTTTCCATGTTGTTCCCACAAAGCTGAAGGCAAAACGTCACATGACCGTGTCAATGTTCATCTCTTCGCCATTTTAAAACTGCTTTTCACCTATTTTCCCTATTTCCGATCTTTCAGAATATTTACCGAGCAGGAAATCTCAATTTTGCATTATGTAAAAAAAATAAAAAAATAACAAAACAATAAACAAAAACTACATCTTGTGCAACTTGTGCAATACTGCCCAAATAAACAAACAAAAAAAAGCAACAAAAAAACCTGTCCTATTAACGCACAAGTGACGTTGAAAAAGTGGCAAAGTCATGCGAGTGAAACCGCGGCTGGTGAAAAATGTTTTAACTTGTAACAGCGAATTGTGCGACAGCTGACGGTGCTTCATAAGCCTTTGGTTTCTTAAACGGAATTTTTTTTTTTTTTTGATAAAAAAGTGCTTAAGATTGTCCTTACTGAAAAAAAAATTACCACTTCCAAGTCTAACTCATTAATGTGGGCGTGTGTGTGTGTGTGTGTGTGTGTTTGTTTTTTTTCAAGTGAGTCAAGTGGCGTGGCAAAAAATAAGCACACATAAATAATAAACACGCAAAAAAAACAAACACCGTCCGGCTGCGGCTGCTTTAATTCTCTGGCTAAACGTCCGTCAAAGCGCTTTGCCTCCTTCAAGACGAAACTCAACTGGCACGTCTGCGGCAGCTCGAGCGGAACCTGTTTTGACGAGAGCGTCAACTGAAGCAGGGTCACTTCGCTGAGGAGCCTGGGGAAGGAAAAGCAGTCCAGGGGCCAGTTGGGTCAAAAAAAAGAAAAGATCAACCAGTGCACGAACTGGAGAGGCGGCCGTGAGAGTCGATCCGTCCCGGATCACTTCTGTCACTTTTTAAAAAAAAAAAAATAAAGGCGACAAACCCCCCTGTGTGCCTGCTCCCGCTCTTCCTTTTTTTTTTTTTTCCCCATTGTTGTTGCTCCCACATTCCTTCCTCTCTGCAGTCTTAAATCAGCGCAAAAGTTGGTGAGCGCAGATGCACACGGAGGGAACAAACGACCCGCAGCACAGCTCGCAGAAATCACAGCAGTAGAAGCGAGCGGGCCACGGCCTCCGACAGGCCGGCTCTCTCTCTCTCTCTCTCTCTCTCTCTCTCTCTCTCTCTCTCTCTCTCTCTCTCTCTCAGCAGATCAGCTCCTGCTGCTGGATCTCGGGCCGCGTGAGGAAGGGCGGCTCGCCGAAGGAGAAGGTGCGGCGGCCCGTCTTCATCTCGCCCTGCGCCGGGCACAGGAGGTAGGACTCCATGAGCTCCAGCTCCGGGGACGGCGCCGGGCTCTCGGGCTCCGACTCGGACTGGCTGGTCTCGGGCTCGTCCAGAGAGGAGGAGCGGGAGCAGGAGCAGGAGTAGGAGCAGGAGGAGGAGGAGGAGGAGGCGGCGGCGGGGGCGGCCGGGGAGCGGGCGTGGAGGTGCGGCGGGTGGGGGAGGGGCAGGGGGAGCGAGTTCAGCCAGGGGTGGTTGAGGCTTTCCTCGGCCGTGGCTCTCTTCCTGCGCACACAAACACAATAACACCGCAGATGAGTGGAAATTCCTGGATGGTTTACACAAGCGGCGGATCTCCCGGTTTCCCCCCTCGATCCGCTTTCTCACGGACACGGACGACGGGCCGCGCGCCCGCAAACTAGTAGGAATTTTCCAATTTACTGTACCTCCGAATGTCATTTAACGCATTTATTGCAAGCCGCTGTCAGGTTGAATGAAGTGATACTGACTGGACTCTACTGATGTGGATGTGAGTCATACGCATCGCGCAGCTAAAAGCTTCTTTCTTTTGAAGCATCCTGAAACTCGCATGAAAAAAGAAGAACCCCTCTGGTGTCACTTTCTGGTGAAATGGGCCAATGACGTAAAAAAAAAAAACATTCACTCATCTCGACCGGACGCACCTCCTATTTGCATGGTGACTCACATCCTCGTTACGCAAAAAAAAAAAAAAACCCGTCGGCGTCTGTCTGAAGTTCTCAGCGAAGTCACGGCCTAATGCGCTCGCGCCGACTCACCTCGGGTTCTTGACCAGCAGGGACTTGATGAAGTCCACCGCCTGCGGCGAGACGCCCTCGAAGGTGTCCTGCGAGTAGTCCACGTTGACCTGCGAGATGTTGAGGAAGGTCTCCTGCTTGCCGTCGCCCAGGAAGGGAGACTCGCCCGTCAGCATGACGTAGGTCAGGACCCCGATGCTCCTGCGGTTGGAGAGAGGGCACGAGGTCATGACTCACTTCCGGCTTTGACGGCCGAGTTGACGAGCTACTTTGATGGCATAGAGGGTCTGGACCGTTTGCGATGTCAAGGTGAGAGGTTTGTGAAGATTGAGAGTCTGTGAGAGCAGCAAACTCACCACATGTCTGTTGCGGTCGTGATTGGTTCATAGTTCAGGATCTCTGGCGCTGCAACAAACACACACACACAGCTGCCGGTTAGTTGGTCGTGACAAACGGCAGGCAAATTAACCTTTGAAACAGCCTTTCTCAACTGGTGGGTCGCGACCCAAAAGTGGGTCACAGACGAGTTTTGATTTGGTCGCGGCTTTGTGGGTGGTCCCCCTTTGTTTTTTTCAGAAAAAAATGTGTTATGTACATATTTATAGAGAAAATGTTGGGCATTTATTCTGCAGGACACACAGTCCAATTCAATTTCAATATTTTACTAGACATGATAGACAGTGGGCTGGCGTTTTTAATTTTGTGGAATAAACTTGGGTCGCAACTTCATTATGAGGAAATGAAATGAGGGTCCTGAGACTCCGCCAGTTGAGAACCATTGATTTAAAGGAAGAAGAGGAAGACGCTGCACTCACCAACATACTCCGGGGTGCCCAGGATCTCCCGCACCTCCGTGATGCTGTCCATGCGTCTGGACAAGCCAAAGTCCACGATGCGGATGTCTCCCAAAGGGCTGGCACAGGTCAGCAGGATGTTCTGGGGCTGAGGAGCGACAGAGAGAGCAGATTAGACAGAGGTACATTACATAACAATGGCCTCCACGCTCCCGATTATTACACCTCGCTGTGAGTCACTGGCGCGGAGCTCAGCAGCTCCCACAGGGGATTTGGGAGTCTCGCTTCGTCAGGGGGAAGCGTGCCTCAGCGCAGCCAGAGATCAGACTCCCGGCCCGTCGGATGAGACTGTAAACAGGTGCGGAGGCCCTGCCAAGGCGCCGCAGACGCCGCCGGCGTACGTACAATTTAGCCTAATCCTTCGGTCCGACCGGCCGAGTGCCAAGGGCAGATTGAACCGCAAAGGCACACAAACACAGTGCAGGAGGAGGCAGGCCCGAGCCAACCGGTATCGAAGGCGATTGACGACTGACTGAGAGATTGGCCTCTTGAAAACACCTCAGCAGACTTGCTTAACTGATATTAAAGGTGTCGCATTACATCCTTTTCTTCCCTCAGGCTGAACAGCAGGCTTCAGTGGAGCAGGCTGGAATGAATAATTATCCCAAAAACAAACAAACAAACAAAAAAAACCCTTCATAAACATGTTTACAGCCTCCTGAAAAATTTTTTGTTGCTTTTTTTGCTAAAACCGAGGCCGTGTTGGACCTTCCACATGTTTTGGAGGGGGTCTCACCTGTGTGATGTCACAAAGGGTGCAAGCAAGTCAAGCAAAGAATGCTTTTCTTATATCCGAGGATTTCATTCATCAACCCAGAGACAGAGAGATGATTGTTTGGTAACAATGGCTTTGTGGATTTTACAGAAAATTGGGGCCTTTCAATCGAGAGAAGACACACCAAGAATTCCTGCCACGCACAATGAGAAGGAAACCTGATGAATGACTCAGACATTTGGGATGACTGAGTACTAAGAAAAAAACCCGCTCGACTGCTCGATTCCCCTCCGGGCTTGCAACGGAAAAAACATAATGGTTCATTTGGAATGCTTGTGGGAAGAAGGTCAGGATACAACTAAAGGAGTTGTGGTTCCATGAAAGAAAAAAAAAACAGAAGAGAGAAAAGAATGTACACCTTCCCCCAGTCTGCCACTCAGGGCGCAGTCTGACCTAGATGTTGGACTCTCGGCCCGCTCACCTTCAGGTCCAGGTGCACCACGTTGTTCCGGTGCAGGAAGGCCACGCCGCTCAGGATCTGCCTGGCCAGCCGGATCACGTCCTTCTCCGTGAAGGCCTCGTCGTTGTCGGCGACGCACTGGTCGAAGATCTCGCCCCCGGCGGCGCTGCAGGGAGAGGGAGGGAGGGAGAAGTTGAAGGAAAACTGAGAACAACAAAAGGCAGGCCAAGATGACAAGCGGCCGGGGAGCCACCCAGTGCAGTTTGGCTGGCTCTGCTTCTTGGTTTGGATTGCTCTTATACGGACTTCTCATAATAAACTCGCCCTTCCTCTCGCTCCGACCTGCCCATGTTGACAATAGCCACTTCTAAAGCCGTCCCATTAAGGCGAATGTCAGCGGGTCACCTCCACCCCCCCCCCCCGGACTCTTATGCAACACGTCTACATGGTGTGTACTTTGGCCTGCGGGCAGACGCTCCGTACACGTCCATATGCAACCTGTCGGGTCGCAAATCAATATAGTGTTTTTCAATTATTTTTATTTTAGGCGCCGTCTCCCCGTTCGCGGTCCCGGCCCCTTGACGATGCCAGCAGGTTCATATCAAGTCTTATTATGCAATGCAGTGTTCTGTGGGGGGGGTCAGTGGAGGAGAGGGGGGGCTCGCCTGAGTCGAAACAGGCCTGACAAACTCCAAACGACCGCTGGAGGAGGTGGCAGGCCCGTCGTGTCGGCTCGGTAAGTAAATACTCAGCGCCGAGCCCGAGGCTGCATAGTCGCTGCTCAGTCACTCAAAACAAGTGATGTTTAAGGGATTAAGTCCCGCTGGAATTCAGCAATTAGACAACTTGATATGGCGAATAGTTCTCGCTTCTCCTCTTCCAGTCTCTCCTCTGACAGCCGAAACACTCAACGTGCTGGATTATTAGTATTAGTACCACCACCAACATCGACCCTCAACAAAAGTGAAGCCATGTGGGGGGGATTTAGATGACACACACACACACACACACATGCTTTTTATCTTGAAAGCAGGGCATAAGCAGGACGGTTACATAACCGGCACCACCGGCGCTCCTCGCTCTCCCCCAGCTGTGAAAACAGCGCCCATCATCTCGGGGGGGGGGGGATTTTTGAGGATGCTTGTCATCATCTCCTCTCTTCACTTCCCTTCACGGCAGCCGACCGGCCTCGTCGCCGCCTTCATTCAATGGAGGAGCTGAAAGTGGTCGGAGTGGAGAGCTTCTCTGGGATGATTTTCCCCACCTGTCAACGCGGGAGCGTCCCGTCCCGCCTGATCAAAGCGCTCCGAAGCAAAGTGTTTGGAAATGTTCATGAAGCCGTCAGCCAGGAGAAGAGCTGAAGATTTGGAGTCTCCATAAAAAGCACTTTGCTTAGAACTTTAGGCTGCGCACCTTACGGCCGCGCACTCATGATATGACACTTCCTCCTCCTCCTCCCCCCACCCAAGTGTAAATACTGTCAAGGCACAACTCTGGGTTACTTTCTAGAGACTTTGGGTGGGTGACCTGTTTCATAATGTGCAGCAGACAAACCACAGCACGAAGGTGGGAGAAAAAGAAAAAGCCCACGGGAGTCAGAGTAAATATAATATTGCGCTGGGTTTTTTTCCCCGCCGTCATCCAAAGAATGAACGGCCGGCTGCCTCTGAAATGGCACAGAAGGTTTCAGTCGTAATGTGATGCACAGTTACTGTTAATTCTGGGATCATTAAACAGTTTTTTTTGTGGTAATGACGCACTCAGGGGCGAGACTTTCAGAGAAGAGCATAACTCCACTCGCCTCGCAGCCGTGTCTGTGAGAAGGATGCGGTTGTGGCTGCGTGTGTGTGTGTGTGTGTGTGTGTGTGTGTGTGCGGCTTTGGGTCTAAGCATGGTGTAAAATCAGCCCGGCGGTGTGCTACTTCTGGGAGCCTCGTTTTGCTGCTTGCATTTTAAAAAGAAACCCACAGGAAATGGAAAATGCTTTGCCAGTCATGAAACTTCTGCTGAGTTCAGTCAGTCTGCAGACGCATCTCTGCATCGAGGCCAGAGCCTCGCTGCTGCTGCTGCTGCTGCTGCTGCTGCTGCTGCTGCTGCTCCTATCTGATTAGAGTCGTGCATTGTAGATTTTTTGCACGTGCATCAGTGCCAAACGACATTCTTGGTCTCACCGCCGCAACCTCGTTTTTATTTAAAGAGAAAAGAGAAAAGGGGAACCGGGAGTCCGTCGTGGACTGACCTCGTGTCATGTTTTCACTGCAGACATGCAGGGGGGCGAGCGGTTGTGCGACTTCCCTTTTCACACTTCAGAGTGAGAGTCAGAGGTCAAACATTGCACCCGTGCCCCCTCCCAACCCCAGCCTGCAACAGTCCTTTGTTCGGCCGGAATGAGGACGGCCGGCAGGGGAGGGCGGACGATGCAGCAGCTTCCTGGCTGCAGACTGAGGAAGATGCACGACGAACCTGGAAGCTGTCTCAGCGTCGCAGGAAGGACCGGCTAATTAAGGGGCTGCGTGTCCCAATTAGAGGCTCCGCAAGCGTCGGCGTCTCTTGACACTGAGGCACAACAGGCCGAGAGCCAGACGGACTGTGAGGGGGCGACTCCGCCGCCGGCGAGCTCACCTGTGTGTTGACAGGCAACATACCATCCGAACGCCCGGAGCAACGCGTTCTCACAGTAGTCATCAACCCCTCCCCCCACCACCACCTTCTCCCTTCACGCTCCCACCCCGCTCCGAGTCGCTCGTCTGCTGATATTTTCACACTGTGAGAACGCCGCAGTTCGGCCAGGTTGGTATTTAAAGCTGCCGCTTCCTGACAGCTGCTCAGCGCGAGAAGAGCAGAAGAAGAAGAAGAAACCGCTCGAGTTTGCAACGTGACGAGAAAAGCGACCGCAGACCGCATGAGGTGAGAATTTCCATTTAAGGCAGAGGGCGCGCACGCACGAAGCGCAAATTCGCAGAGCGGCAGTGAAGCGAGGCGGCCGGCGCAGGCGTCACGCAGGAAGTCTCTTCGCAGATCAGCGCCAGATTTCAGAAGAAACGCTTTCCGCAAATTGAAAAGTGGGCGACTATTAAGTGGGAATTAATGAATATGTTAGAATATACTGCAGCTCGGCCGCCCCCAGAAGCCCCTTTTTCATTCCAACCTCGCTCAGCGGGGGGAAAGAAATGCGGTCGTGGAAAGTTTAAAGTGAGTGATTATTAAAAGATTTCTCTCCCTCTAATAACGGACTCGTCTGGGGTTTTCCTGGCTACCACTTGAACGCTTGAAGACGTGAGGGGAATTTAAAGGCGATGCAGATGACTTCCACAACTTTCCTCTTACGTGTGAGGCTGTGCGAGGATAACTGAGTGAGTGTCAAGCCCATAAAATGCTCAGTGAAGTGCCTGTTAGCTGTGAGGTTCCATTTGAGGAACTTTTTCCCTGATAAAAAGTCCTAAAAGTCCACAGATCTGCAGAAAACGCCACATTTAGCCCTCTGTTTGCAGCCCATAGCTAAACCGCTGGGTTTTAGCTTACTGAAGGGGACATGTCAATGAGGGCGGAGCCAAAAACCTGGGAGATGTATCGGTGCCCTTTGTGACATCAAACAGGCCTGAATGCATATTTCAGCACACTGTTCAAAAGTGGGGCCTGCGCGCATCTCTCGTCTCTCGTCTCGCCCTGAGCACAACAGCATGGCAGCTCTGTGTTTGCGTCTTACCACTCCAGGACGAGGATGATCTCGCTGCTGGTCTCGTAGACCTCGTGCAGCGCCACCACGAAGGGGTTGGCCTCGGCCATCTCCAGCACGGCGATCTCGTTCAGGATGTCCATACGGCAGTCTTGGCCCTTCCGCCGCTTTCGCAGACACTTGGCGGCGTACTGCTTCCCCGTGACCTTCTCCACGCACTTCTTCACCACGGCAAACTTTCCCCTGGGAGTCGGCAAGGAGAAAAAAAAACACAATCAGAACCACATTGCGACTTTTTGAGAATGAAAATAAAAAAAAAAAATCTGGTTTGTAGATTGTTCTGTTGAGTATCCAAGCGGCCACAACGGCTGAGGGTTTATATATAAACTGTAGAAAATGAAAGGCTAAAAAAACTTGCTGGACACGCCGCCGTCCAACTGCCATTAGGTGAAACCCAGATTACAGAGCGTGACGGTTGAAAGAGAAAACCCGCCGGACGGCCACGAGTGCAGCGCTGTGGGCGGGGCCGCCGAGCCATCCGCCAGATAAGAAGAGTAAGCGCCACTGTTTAAAACACACATACACACACTCACATACACACACACACACACACACACACACACACACAGCTGGGACGGGAGAGGTTTCCCACCTTCTCCTCCCTTATTTCCTCCATAACTTAAACACAGTCTGGCAGATAAGACTGACAGCTTTTGGCAAGAGCTGCTGAGACCTGATGGTGCAAAAGAAACAATCACATCTGTCCGTTTCCCTGCGTCCCTTACTGGAGGTGTCCAGGGGGTCAGCGGAGGGCCTGGCCAGGACGGCCCATGTGTGCAGAATCTCGTCCACATAATCACCGGCCGGCCCTCCCCGGCCTGATAATGAGGCCTCCTTTTCTTCACAGCTGACAGCAGTGTGTGGGTTGTGTGTGTGTGTGTGTGAGGAGGGGGGCACAAATGGAATTGTGTCGACCGCCTCCGCCCAGACCCTCAGCGAGACCATCGGCCAGCTTGCGTCTTCTTTTGACAGTCCTACAAAAGCCGAGCGGCTGGCTAACAACTCATCCCCGAGGAGACCACCCACCTGACCGGAGCTGGGGTGGCCAGCCGGGGAGGGGGTGGGGTGGGGGGTGGGGGGTGGGGTCAACTGCTGGTACAGTCAGGTTGGAGCCACAGCAACAAGCTAAACCAGCGGTGGGTGAAAAAACAACAACAACAAATAGTGTTTTAATGAGTAATGTGGTGCTCTGGGGTCTGAAAGGATATCAAAGGATGACAGGAGTGGGCAGAGTGTCAACAGTCAGTCAGAGAGGGTCTCCACCAATAATGGTCAGTCACTTTCCCACACAGCGTCACTCCGATTGGCGTCAGCGTTGCACAGCCTGAGCAGCAACAGCGTTGGCCACTTCTGAATAAAGGGGGCGACTTATTGTTACAAGTGAAAAGGCAAAAAAACCAAACAAAACAAAAACCCTCCTCCGCTGCTGCCTTCATCCTTAATTAGCCAAGTTCAGACGTTCTGGCCGCTACATATGGCAAGTAAAGAGGAGGGGGACACGTAAAGGAGCAGCGGGAGGCCTTTTCCCAAGAGGCTGACGAGAGGTCAGAGGTCACAAAATGCGGCCGTCTTCCAGCCTCCCGCTTTCACACTGATTATACACGCACACAACAACACCGCAGTCTGCAAAAGTGATGCTTAACATAGTTTGCGCCGCTCAGAGAGAAAGAGAGAAAAAAAGAGGAGTCTGACCTCTGACCAGCACCAATGAGCGCTTTTCTGCAACGTTCTGCCCCGGACCCACAAACAAACATCATTATGCAGATCAAACTATCCGTCAGGTTTGACTCTGAGACACAAAAAGCCGTCGCTGCAGATGTTGACGATTGGATTTGAGTGCCCTGCTTCTGGCGGATGCCTGTGTTGTGTCTCCTCACAGTGGAGGCCACTGACTCACGTCTGGACGGCTGATGAGAAATAACAGCTCCGCCAGCATCTCATTTGCTTATTCCGCAGACGCAAGACGATTTCCTCTTCCTGCTCGAGTTGCTCGCAATGCAAATGTTTGCAAGAGTCTCAGGGAAGGGGCTGACGCCCGCGATGCAAGTTTTCGAAACGGGAAGCATGAAAAAAAGAAAGACTTTGCACCCAACACTGAGTTCAAATATGGTCAACGTACACAGTACCTGATCTACTGGCATGCTGAACTATGTGCATTCCTTTCACCTAATGCGATTATGAGCCCTGATCTCTCAGGACGCTGTTGGAACTCAAGGAAAAGCGCAGAGAGTTGGAGGATGAAGGGGTTAAACGTGACGGGGGGCAGAGGGAGGAAGGAGGCGTTGAGACCTACACCTACACTTTAGGAATTTATAGGTCTCGAGCCGACTCAGAACTAGGAGTCCTGGCTGCCGTCCCGGCAGGTCCCAGGGTGTCTGACAGGGGAAATTGGCTCCTGCCAACTCCTGCAACTCTTTATTTAGCATCCGAGGGACGGACGCTGAGTGAAAACTGCATAAATTATGGCAATAAATGCAGACTTGCGCAAACCAAACAGCCACTCGGCAAAGAAAATCAACTCGGGAAGTCAACCGCAGAGTCTTATGTTATTAAAACAAAACAAAACATGACAAAAATGTCAGACAAGTCGTCCTAGTCTGAGTTAAACACCATCATCTCAAATGCCCACATCACTGGGAGCCAAACGCAGAAAACCCTTCACACTCGGCTTGCTGGCAACAGGCACCACATGTCACTTCACCTCAACCTTGCTGAGGATCTAATACTGAGGCAAAGTTTGGGTTAAGTTCACCTCATGGTGCATGAGATCGCACAAAACCCGCAGGTAAACAAGACCAAGCGTTGCACAGGTTGTACAGGTTGAGCACACTTTTGACTCCAGGTGTGGCGCAACAGATGAAACCTGACAGCCGTCATATCCTTATCTTATTTTTAAATATATTTTTCATACATGTACACAAGCTATTGTACTCATTCATGAGTTCCCCTCAACCTCACTCAAGTCTTGGTTTTAATCCAGCTACGGACAAAAAGCGCATTACCATTACGCGTGCCAAAGCGCGCCTGCATCTGCTCTTTGTCGCAAGTCGACGGAATGCGCGATTAACATTTTTTTTTAAAAAGAAAAAAGAAAAAAAAAAGTTCAATTAACACGCCGGCACGTGCACTGAAGGGGCACAAAACCCTAATGAGATTAGCAGATTTGGTGTGAGATTTCACTGTGAAATGCCAATCGCTGCGCAAACAAAAAACACAATAACAGCGGATTAGTTTGTAGCTTGACGCAATCACAACTCACCTGCCCAGCTCCTTGCCCACCAGATCGTAATTGGCCGTGAACGGCTCCGTCCTGATCCTGCTGCTGATGGCTGTCACCACTCCGTTTTTGCTCATCGTGGCTGTGTGTGAGTTTGGCATGAGTGCCGCACGCTCGCCTAACGTGGTAAAAAAAAAAAAAAAGAAGAAAAAGAAAATGTATATATACTTCTTCTCCGGCCAAAAAACAAAGCGAGGCGCTCGCAGGACGATCAGCTCAGGTCAACACTGACATCATAAGAGAGCAAGACTAAAGGGAGAAGGACCGAGCGCGTAAAGAAAGACGCGTGGGTCGGAGCAGCAGATGCGTCGCACTGTCGGCGGTTAATCCCGTGAACGCGTCCAAAAAACAACCGGGAGATGACGAGGGGCGAGCGCACGAGCGTTGTGAAGGCGCGCGCGCACACAGTTAGCGCAGCGAGAGAGTCGGTTTGAGAATTGAGAGCTACTGCACATTCCCGTCAATAAACTCCCCGGCGGGTGTCCGCCCCCTCGGCCCAGACGAGGCCAATGAGCGCGGGAGGTGGGCGGGGCCGAGGCGCAGGTTCGAGCAGCGGGAGCTTATTGGCGCAGGACAGGTACACTGGTGGAGTCTGTGACGTATGAGCACTTTGTTCAACCGATGACTGAAAGTTCCAATTTATTCCCTAAAAAAAAAGATTTTTGTGTCATGTAATGATGGTAAATTTAATGTCTAACTGAGGTGTTTTATTATTATTATTTATTTTTTTCAAGTTAATCTTCCAAGTCAGAGTCCGGGATGAGAAATATAAATCTGAATAGGGGCTATAATAATTCTAATATATGATACATTTGCTTTTTATCTGACTGATAACTCATGAGAGGTAAGATAAGAAAAAGAAAAATCACTGAGGCATAAATTAACAACAACAGTTTCAAACTCAAATACACACAAAGTCAAAATATTTCAGGAACGAACAAAGGTATCGGCGGTATGCGATCGCATCTCGGTTTTGGCCTGCGAGGTGCGTCCTACTTTGTTTTCTCTCACGCAGCAATTAGCCGTGGATGTGAAGCCGACCCTGGGGGGTGTATGCGAGCAATTCCCTCCTCCTCCTCCTCCGCCGCATCCGTGGGAGAGGCGTTTGATGGCATCCTGAACGTGTGTGTGTGCTGCTGGGGAGGAATGCGAAGCATCCCCTTAAAACCATTTACCTCCGTGCAGGCAGCCACAGCCGCAGGTTCCTCTGAACTGGGAGCCCTCTAATGAAAGCGCATCAGGAAGGTAATGACGCGGATGTGAAAAGGTGGGGGGGGGGTAAAAAAATTCCACGATCACCTGACAGGAAGCCGTGGAGGTGAAGCGATTGGAATTTATGGCCCTCGCCACGGGCTAATGTGACAAACGACACGTACCGAACGGGAAATATCTCATTATCTATACAGCTCTGAGCCTGGACGGATGCAAAGGGGAAAGAAGGAGTGAGTGCCTGGAAAGATGCAACATTAAACAACATTAACAGCGAACACACACACACACACACACACACACACACACAGCGGACCACAGTCGGTTCTGCACAACAACAGGAACGGGGCGGTTTTCTACCACACTTTGCAGCTTGTGGAGAGGAAACCAGCGAGACAGACTGAAACGTCTGGATTTCTCCACAAAACACTGACACACAACAGACTGAGGTCGTGGCAATTTGCTTTTGTCGATGAGCTAAGCTTAACCTCCGAGTTTTGTGAGAAATTTGTACTTTGCAATAATCAAAGAATTCCAGTGTTGTGTCAGTTCTGGGGTTGAAAAAAAAAAAAAAACAGTGATCAAATCTCAAGAGATAGAGAGCGAAGCTGCTGCAAGATGCAAAACCAGAGCAGATTTGCAATGTATGGAAACGGATCTGAGGTGTAACTGCCTGACTAATACGCACAACTACACCCTATTAATCTTTTCTGAACATATCACAATGTTCAACGTCCAGGGCTGCACCTTTGTCCAAGTGCAGCCGTGGGTCATTGGTGTTTCATTCACTGTCCGCAATACTTTTGTAGTTTCTCAACATGAACCGGGGGGATGCTGGATTCACACCGGCCAGTTTTCCTCGTGGAGGACGAGTGTTTTCTTGCAACCCCCCCCCCTCAGGCACGACGGAAGGGAAAATGGGGCTGAAGAGAGAAAAAAAAAAGCAGAGGAAGTGAAGATGACAGGTCCCTCTGTGTTGGTTTTTTACGGCCCGTGGCGGAGCACATGGCGAGCCGCCGGTCACATGCCCTACATTGCCGTTACATAGCGCACAGACTGGTGATTGTCCAAGCCGAGCCGCACCAAAGTTAATTTTGTTGCCCCCAAACAGCAACTGATGTAAAAGAGGTCTATTGAAAAGCTGAACATTCCTCAGGCCCTGCCGAGTCATTCGTGTCCGGCCGCCGGGTTACATAAGCCGCGACGCCTCCTCGAAATCGTTACCTTGAGTCTAACCAAGCGCCCCCCCGAAGCCTTGACCCTCTTTCTCCACAGCACATCCCATTAAAAACCTCGGAGGGGTCAGAGTTCAGACGCTAGCGAGGGGGCTCTACCTGGCCCCTGGAGACCCCTCATGAAAACACATACCGGTGAATTAGCCTGCCAGCCCGCGCTGGGGCTAACGTCAATATGAGAAGTCCGACCGTGACCCCTGCGAGGGCGCGAGGGGGGCCAGGCGACCTCTTCCGCCGAGCTGCTGGAACAAATAGGTCTTGTTGTTGTGATGAGGAAGGAGAAGTTGCCTCAACCTCGACCGAGCGGGAACGGTCGGGATTTGATCCAGAGAACACATCTGAAAGTCCCAAAGCTCTTTATTTTACATGAGTGGCTTTTTGAACCCACTTTATTAGCCTCTTGATGAAAAAAAGCTTTGTGCCAAATTGACACTTGATTGCACTTTCCACACGTTTGCAGTGGGCAAAACCAACGCACGGTTGCAACGTCACAAAAGGCCTTGTTTTGCAGAACTGGGGAAAAAGATGGACTTCTGGGTGGCTTATTGACAAGTCCAACATTAGTCAACACAGGTTTGTATAATATCGCACCTTTCATTAAAGAACTGTGAAATAAAAGGACTGTCCTGGTTTCAATACGGTAATACAAGGTGACAGAGACACAGTAACAATGGCGCACAGATAGACAAGCAGCCAGTTTAAGGAGGGTCCGATGACTCCCTTTGATGAATGCTTACATTTCCCTGGCCTGTCTTTTGTCCACACTGTCAAGGATCGACTCCCTCCTCCCTTCTGTAGCCCATGGGCGTGTAAAGAGATGGGTGGGTGAGGCGTGGTGGGGTGGAGGTCTCATTATGTAAGTGTTTTTGTCTCATGACTTTGCGCTCTTTTATTAGTCTGCCCAGAGGTCCGTGTGCTTGTGTTTAGATGTCCCTCTCCGATAACGGGCCCAGACATTTCCTCTCGGTTCGCAGGCCACAATGACCCGTTTCCACCCATTGGCTGGTGGCGCTGAAAAAAGAATGCCTGATTAAGTGTGTCACGGGCCACATCCACATACCCATTGGATTTATTTCATGTATCCTTTTTGGTGGAACGCCAATGGAAAGCACTTCCAAAGAGGGGGAAATGTTGAAGGTCATTAGGTGACCTTTGTCTTTCTCACATTCCAGCGGACAAATCAGGCTTTTTTTAAACTGCTAATTTAGCATTTCGTTCGACATTTGGGGCCACCTATTGGTACAGTGAGCGATCTTAGCTAATTCCAATGAATCTGCCACTTGTAGCAGCCATGCTAATTTCTCTCGCAGCCGCCAATGTTCACAACATAGTTGCTTCTGCTCTTCTTCTGTGGTTTTTTTATTTTTAGAATTCCTTTGATCAGTTTCTATTTAATCACAACTCACAACTCCAATCATTTTTAACAGAATAGGATGTTGACTCAATATACGATCTACAGATGTTGGGCATGATGGGTGAGAGCGACTTCCTCAGACGTCAGTCTTGACATTCGAGTGGAACACCTGCCACGCAGGGTTTATGAAAGCTTTTGAAGAGGTAACACATTTCATTGTTCCCTTAGTGAAACTTCCCCCTTTTTTGGTTTCTGACGTGAGAGGAAGTCGTCGCCCTCGTCTTGAGAAATTCACCGTCTTGACGAAATCATAGCCTGGTTAGAAAAGGGCTGAACCCTTGCACTGTGTGACCGCGTGTTGTGCAAATGAACTGTTTATGGTTCTCAGCCGTAAACCATTGTTTATGCAGCGAGAAGATCCTACGGTAATTGGCGGGTTTGGCCTCAAGATGGCTCCTTAGTAGTCTCGCATCAGTCGATAAGTGTACACTGTGTTCTTTAGCTGCTTGAACAGGGATTCCGTTCTGGCGCATCTGTCGCGCGTCGTTCAATTTGTAACTCAGCCGGCGACCGATTAGCCTCACGAGGCAGCCGAATCGCTCGGGTTTCAGCTCGGAAAGCTCGCCCATCCCTCTTGCCGACCTCTAATAGACAGATTTTCTGACTAGTATTGACATGTTGTTCGATTCTGCAACCAATCAGAATCCTTGGAGGTGTGAGAGAGGTTGTTGTAGCTCTGTAAAATGAAAAAGAAGGAAGGAAGGACAAATTGGGTAAATGGCTGTTGCTAAAGAGATTAGCATGAATGCTTTCGCAGGTTCTTTGGAGCCTGGCGGTTTTACTCAAAAAAGAAGTAGAAAACATCACTGAAAACATTTGTTTAATAAGCAACATTTCTTGATAAACAGTAGCTAGTCATTTGACGGTGAAGTGGAACTCTGGAACTCAAGGGCTCAAGGGTTCTGGAGCTCTTGGGCCCTTGTACCGCTTAACTAGCGGTAACAGATTTGATTGTTCCACTTCAGTGCAACAGATGATTTTCCCCAAATTATCGTCCGAGAAAAATAACTAAAAGATTTGGAAAACATTCTGTCTGATGTGCCTGGTTAGCACCCTGGTTAGCAGCCTTGGCTTTAGCCCCCAAGAACTGTGCGCTGGCCCAGGCTTCGAATTACTCTGCCGACTGTTACAACAGGGGCCCGATTCGATCCACGATGCCACGCTTCCACTCACTCCATAATTCATTTGGTTCTGGGGTGTTTGGAGTGATGGGCCGGGGTCACACGCTGGTGCCATCTGCAGTCTGTTTGCGGTGACCTCATCGGAGAGTTGTCAGAACGGGGCAGCAAAGGTCTTGGAGCCTCATAAAAACTAAACGGTCCTGAAGCCTCTGGTTGATTTAAATGCCTAACACGCCACTATTAGCCCCCCCTGCAAAATCCCCTACTCCCTCTTTTCTTTTTTACTCCCCTCATTCTACAACTGCTGGCATTTAAGTCACATCAATTACTGTGGTCAACAGAGAGAACAGAGAGCTGCTCCCTGTGGCAGAGCTGTAGGTCAGTGGCTTCGCGGCCACAGGATGACGTGCAGCGCTGACGCTGGAGGAGTATTAAAAGATAAGTTGCCTAATCCTGTTGGCAAGAGAGAAAATCACAGAAGGCAAGGGGATAAAAATAAGACAACAGAATGGGCTTTGGGGCCATGTTGTCTTTTCCTGTAAACTGAGGCTGACACTCAGCAAATGGCCTTGGCGTGGGGCCAGTGTGTGGCCTCGTTACCGAACCTGGATTCTGACCATAAAGTGGGTTTGATCCAAGCAACCGAGCCGCTTCCGCGATAAGAAATCAAATTTACCTCCAGTGAAAGATAAGACAATGGTTTCTGATGCTCGGTTGTTAATATGCACCTTTGTTATATATGATAAGGTCTTGATAAGGACTTTGTGAACTTAACCTTAACCTTTACAGTAAGTTGAGCAACTTACGGTCAGCTGACTCTTTGGATGTTTCTGGCTGCAAGCCTCTCTGTTTCGGGTTCGGCTCCAGACTCCCAATGAGCCCCTTTTTACGCAGCTTGTTGTGCTGTGCTCCTGTAAAAGCGTCACAGAGGCGCGATAGGGCGAGAAGTCAGTCGTCAACGACTCCGACGGCCATAGAGGCACCAAAAGCAGCAAATTAACGTCAGTGAATGTGAGCAGAATGAGGAGGAGATGGCTGCTGCTTTACAGTCTTTTCCACCTTAACATTGGCTTGGAAAAGAAAAACTTCTTTCAATGAAGTGGAAAAAAATTGCACACATTGCAACTGAACTTTTTTCTCTTTCTTAACTTTAAAAGTCCTGCTGTCAACAGCTGATTCTGCTTCCTGGAGCTCACACTGTGTGGGCTGGTGCAAACAGCATGCGTAGTGAGAGAAAAGGCACCGAATGAGCAGAAATAAAATCCACTTCCTGTCTGACACCAACCTGAGCCACCCAGAGCGAGAGAAAAAACGAACCTCATTGCTCTGTGCTCGGGTGTTAGGCACCGTTTGCACGCAATGTCACCGATTGCGGTGAACAAAGTAAAAAATGAGAACTGAAGAGGAGTGGGACCGTTTCTAACACAGGCAGTGAAACTCGTGTGAATGAGACTGTGACCAAATACAGTCAGGCATCAGCAGTTTTCAGCATTGGTGTTGCTTGTAGGCAGAAAAAATGTGTTCACTGATGCATCCTCGTAACTTGTTGCATGTTTTACTTTTAAAACACGTGTGCGTTGTATCCTGCAAGATTCTAAATTCCTTTTTTTTTTATAAGGTT
This sequence comes from Thamnaconus septentrionalis, assembly GCA_009823395.1. Taxonomy (NCBI): domain Eukaryota; kingdom Metazoa; phylum Chordata; class Actinopteri; order Tetraodontiformes; family Monacanthidae; genus Thamnaconus; species Thamnaconus septentrionalis. The sequence goes on along the minus strand of CM020515.1, from coordinate 16,866,303 downwards.
TACAGCAATCGTGCGAGGCTGCATCACTGGAGGCCAGGGATATGAAAATTAAAGATGTGGAAACAGGAAAGACGCTCAGAGACTAACGAGCCGTCTGACTCCGACATGCCGAACGTCTCGATAAAGCTTGTCTGGATCTGCCGAAATAACTACACAACTCTGCACTCGCGTGTGGTTCTAATGCCAGCATGAGGGTGTGGGCCAGAGCAGATGCACCCAGGCGTCAGTGCGGACACACACACACAAACACACACACAGTCACACACACACTCATACCGAGAGCAGACAGACCAAGTTAGAAACTGAAAGGCCTTTCTCAGCTGTTGCCTGCGTCTCCGGCCTCCTTCTCCCTTTTCACAGCCACATTCATTGTCTTATTAATCCAAGCGGACGGAGCTCCGTCCACACGCAGTACGTGATTCATGCCAACATCATGCGGGAACTATTCACGTCATGTCAGTGGGGATTGAAATGCGACTGCGGTGCTGGAGAGGGCAGACACCTTCGCGGGGAAGATGAAAACACAAAACAAAAAAAGCCAAACAGAGTGCCAAGCGAGCGAAGCCTGGCGGTCCAGACAGCAGTGGCCGTCCATCAGGAGCTCGGGGTCGGTTCCCAAAACAAACAGCTGTTGTCTCAGCCGGTTGGCTCGATGACATAGTAGAACAGGGGCGAATGGAGAGAAGAAAAAAAATAAACACTTTCTGTCATGATTTCCCAGCAGCGGCCGGCGAGATAAAAATGGCGGAAGGAATGCGGCCTTTTTTTTTTCTCCACTCCTTTCCAAAAGCGCTCGGATCGGATGCAATTATGGTCAGGCGGGGACGGAGGAGCGAAAAAACGTCAGCGCCGCAGCGAGCGACGCCGGGCCGAGGCATGCCAGTGGGTCGGAGAGGAATTACGGAGGAAACGGAGAAGGATGAAGAGGCAGAGGCAACGATTTGGAATGTTTCGCTCATGAGAGAAATGGATCGGGGGGGGGGGTCAAAGTATTTTAACTGGCAACCGAGTACAGGAGGTGGAAGAAGGTGCGAGCGATAAGCGTAAAGGATGAAAAAAGAAAACAAATAGAATTTAAAGTTGTTGGTTTTTTCTTTAAAAAATAAGCTCTTAAAATTTAAGGACGACAGGGAAATAACTGAATGTAACAGAGACTGTCTTGATATTTGCTGCAGCAGAAATTGGGAATTTCCTGATTATCCTCAAACAGTGGTGGGGCTTCATAACGTGAAGCCTCCCACACAGTTATCGCAGAGGACAAACAGGCTTTTAATTCTTCTCGGGGAAATGAGAGAGAAAAAGTAAAAAGCTTCCATAAAACTGCATCCTTCCACTGCCGGCCTCACGCAAGCGGACGCGCTCGCCCATCCCACAGCGCGACCCGGCCCAGTGAGTCCGGTAACAGCAGGTAGGCGCTGCCATATGTCAGCCGATCAAAGCCCGGGGGTCAGAGGTCACCTGGCTACCATAACGATTACCTGCTGAAGCGTGCCACCGCCGCCTCGCTGTGTTTGTTTGTGTCGCCGTGGCAACAGAGCAACAAGCTACTCAGGCATGCATGACACACACACCACACACACACACACACACACACTCAAACACCTAAGCCAGCCAGCATCGACAATGTATTGTATCATGTTAAACCCCATTAAGGCTTGATCGACACATAATTATGAAGACAACTCAGAGTGAATCAGAAGTTTGGAGTCGGAGTTCTTGGAGTGGAAACTGTGTCTCGATGGGAAGAGGTCACAACGGTGTAATTTCCATCCCACGTTCGAAACCCAGGGTGTGTCCCACAAGGTGTGTGTGCGTCTCGAAAAAATGCCGGATATTTTGCCTGCCCTGAGTGCGTGTGCTTGCAATTGCTGTTTGTGTGCTCGAGCAATCAATCGTCCAAAAAATTCCAAAAGCCACAAGGAAATAAAGTTTGTTGGAAGAGAAATGGAATGTGTGGAGAAACGCTGTGTCTTCAAGCTGTGGACTTTGCCGCTGAGCAGACTGAAATGACAGAGTTGGACTTTCCAGTTTTTAAACCACACCAAGGGTCAAGTCAGTGAACTCAGATCAAACTGAAAAGTGGGCTGTCAGAGACGGCCCACTTACCTGCACATGCACACCTTGCTTCATTTCTGACTCAGGACTGAGAAATGGAAATTCCCCATAAGTTATGAGCGCGAGATTAGCACGGACACACCGCCGTGGACAAACTTCCTCGTTGAAAATATATTTTCTGTTTTGACGTCAAAATATTTTCTGTTTTCACACCGTCGCTGCTCCGAAGCCTCGACTCCTGGACGGGGAGGGTCCGTCCCACAGCGCCCCCTGTCCGACGGCAATCATTTATCCCTCCGGCGGTGGCCTTGTAACCTGCTGCTCCTCTCTCCCTACTTTGCCTCTCATTCACACAACCTCTTCAGCTTCTTAGGCGTCCGTAAATCTCCTGCCAGACACCCGTGAACCGACTCGACTCCCATAATTTCCAAACTCTCGCTGCTCCCACTTTTCTGCTTTTAACCTGGCGGGACCTCCCAGGGAGACGCTCACGCTTCCAGTTTATGCACTCTTTCGTGTGTCTCCTGCGTGTGGGTGTGTTTCCACACTGGCTTAGCATTAGGAGAAGCCCCGCCGCCGTGACTTATAGTTCACGCTGACAGCCTGTTATTCATGCGTCCCTCCGGGCCGCGGCGTCAAAACCTGCCCCCGGTATATCCCTCCCTCACTTTGCATCCGATCGCCTCACAAATCAGCCGAGCAGACTCACATGATCGGCGCTAAATTACGTACATTAAACAAACCTCGGCAGACTTCGCCTTGACAGGCTTGAACAACGAGCGATTCTGTAACACTCGTGTTTTACGACCGTGCGAAGGACTTCGGGTGGCAAGAGGCTGTAGGTGTGTATGAATTTCCACAAAAACAACAAATTGGAGCCTCAGAAGCTTCTTTATGGCTGAATGGGACCATAAAACACTCTGGCAGGCATTCAGATTGAGTTAGCTGCCCTCCACCGAGTGTCTGAGGGCGTGCCCCCAATTTGATAGGACATCCGGCCCTGACAGGCCCTCCGCGGATTCGAAACCCCCGAAACCTCGCAAATAAAGCGAAAGGTCAGCGCCATCTGTCAGGTCCTAACATAATCTTTCTAATCTGCTGCGACCATTTTGAATGAGGAACCAAGGTTTCATGTTTGAACACAAAGCCCACATGTCCCCTTGGCAGCCTACTATTTATTATCGGGGAGGCCTCCCGCTGAATTGCTCCTTTGTCCGGCTCCCTCTTCTGCTGGAGAGCCGTCGAGCAGCGTGGGATGGAGATATTTTGAATTCTGCGCAGCGCAACCCGCTCGCGAAGGCGAGAAGCGCCTTTTTCTCACACCCTCGCACCCTGGCGGCCGCAGCCCGGCGGACAGGAAGCGAGTCTGTCTGCCGGCCGCGGCCCCTCCGCCTGTTGTGTCTCGTGAGAGCTGCGACGGAGAGCGAAAGAATGCAACACCCGGATGCCAGATCTGGCGGAATCCCCCCGCTGACGCAAGGCCGGGGCAAGAGGCACATCGCCGACGGGGCACTGGCAAGATGTAGAATCTGCTGGGAATCTGAGGACGGGCCGAGAATTGGGAGGCCACAAAGCAGTTTGTTGTTCGCTCAATTATTTGGACGTTTATGCCAGAAATGTGCAAAATGTTGCCTTTGTTTAAAACGTCTCAGATTTCTTTCACTTTAGTTTTCGCTCCAGACTCTGGAGGAGCAGTTGTGCATGATTAATTGTACAAAAAAAACAAAAAAAAAAAAAAAACAAGGCCTCAATTCTAGTCAGTTCTCCAGAAAACTGTCCGTTTAGCCCTCTGTTTACAGCCACCGGCTATATATCCAATAAGACTCTTTTCGTATTGGACCTTTCATATATTTACAAGAAGGTTTCAGAGGGACCACCTCCTGCAACAACCTGGCTGTGGCTGTTATCTGGGAGTTATTGTTGCTCTCTATGACATCACAAAGGGTTTATTTTAAGATCTGCATGTTTTACTGCAAACTGTCGAGATATAAAGGAAAGCTTTTTCTCATTTCAGGGAGGTCACCGACCATCACAAATCACTTTTTCAAAGAATTTGTGCAATGATTGTTTCTTAATAAATCCCCAAGGAGGAGCACAAATTGCATGAAATACCTCTGCAGGTTCAGCCAGTGACTCCTCATAAGAGCCTTCAGAGCCTTTGATGTGACTTGAGCTTTGTCCTCAGTACAGTGTTAATGAGGAGACCAGCGTACGTCCTCTGCACCGTGTGATCCGAGGCACTGATCAAAGACCAGGGAGACAGAGCGCATCATGTGATCTGGCAGCGGCTACTGTGAGTCGTGAGGCGGCCAAAAACAAAAAAACTGCAACGAAATTCAGTTCGCCAAGGCACCCCCTCTGGTTTTCTGTTTTGCCAACAACTTAAAAGCAAAAAAAAAAAAAAAAAAATCCTTTTGAGAAGTTCTCGGGATGCATTCAATCACATGCAAGTCCCTTGTCATCTTTGGCAGCTTCTCAGGTATTCACTTCTTTTGCAAAAATGTGTCAAATCTTTCTTCTTTCATAATCTCTTTGAAATTAAGTCGATAAAAACAGTTTCTTTTTTAATCAACCCTACTGCTCCTGATAATCAATATATATTGACTACTATTTGCATACAGACACATTTCAAGGCAATTCAATGAGTAAATCTACTAAAGTGATTCAGCATTTCCCAGATTTCAGATTTATCACTGCTGCTCTACTGTTTTGTCCGGAGCTCCTGCTTGGCATTACACAAATCCTCCACTGTGTCTTGTGACACCTATACCTAGTAAGATAACCACCGACGCTCCCATTTATTGGGTTCAAGTCAGTTCCACGTCCACCGAAGGCAACCTGCCAATGGCGTTTTTCACTCCTTGAAGATCCACTGATGCAATCAAGTGCACAGTTGCTGCAATTAGTTGTGATTTTCTTTTCTGTTTTTCACAACACAATGTCGCTTGCTTTGGTTTGGTTCGGTTTAACTTTGCCGCACTGGAAATAAAATTTGATGCCAAGCTGACATAGAAATGCGGCCAACATTACGACACGATATGTTAATGATCAAATATAACGCTGCCACACAAACAGACGTGCAGGTATCGCAGCTTCTCAAAACCTCAAAAAGCAAGCAAGAGCGAAATATGTCACGATACAGAATTCAGTGATGACACAAGGAGGCTGACAAGCTGACAGACAGACTGTCAGGCATTTGGAGCATTTTAAAGGTCGTTGACCCTGTTTACACACCTGGTTCTCCCTCAATATTGTTGCAAGCAACTGTATGTTCCCATGTTATGAGTGAGAATAGGGCAGGTCTCACTGAAACCAGCCAAAGGCACAATGACATAAGGAAATAATCCCGTTAATTCATGGAAGGTCACTGGTTTTTCACAACCCCAGTGCATGCACCCACAGAAGACTGTATGATGATTTACTTATTCATCTGCCAGTCATAAAACCTTTGTGTACTGCAGGCTGGGCCGTCCTCTGTCTAGGATCAAACTCCTGGCTGATTCCACTCACAGGTGAAGAGGGTGTGAGCCGGCCTGCCCTGATTCTGAATCCATCTGTCAACCAGGGAGGAATGAGGAAGGTGAGTCTGTACCGTGCGACTCACGGAGCACAAACTGGCTCTGCAGGTCAGTGCGATGCCCTTTTTAGGCGGTGACAGGCGACCTAGAAGATTCCCATGGATGTCATGCATGGCATGCACGCAAGGGTGTTAGCTTCTCGGTATGCAACGCCGAAGAAATAAAGTCGTCTTATGTAACCAACAGCCAGTAATAATAACAATAATGATAATAATAATATGTTGGCGCCTCTCCTCTCCAACCACACAAGTCAGCTTGCTAAAAACCCAAATTACAGGCCGAAAGTTTCCCCCCTTTTTTAAAAAAAAAAAAAACAACAACCCAAAAACGTAATAATTACACGTTGAACGACAATCTTTCTGCAGAACTGCTTGCCCCAGATACGGCCCAATGTTGGCTGATTTTCCCAGAGCAGCGTGCGGCGCACCACGTTTCCCAGAGGCTCCCGCCTGCCTCGGACCTTTGCCCTGTTATCTCACGACGGCAAGGGACTGCTTGTCCGGTGTCTACCACCACCAGGGGGCTCTGAGACGTTCCCCATGTCACTGTGACCCAAATAGACGTCAACAAGCATCTTGACCTTCGACCTTTGCTCCAGTCAAACTGAAAGGAGGCTGGAGAGGGCAGCGTGCTAGCGCAGGAGGAGAGCTGCGGCTCTTCAGGACCTTAAAAACAAAACACTGATCTGACAAATTTGAGCGATGTGAGATAAGCACGTAGCACCGTTTATAGGGAGAACAAGCAGCCTTGAGGGATTTCACTTCTGCTTCTCGGCCATTTTTTTTATGGAAAGGAAGTGATGTGGAGGGGCGATAAGGCCCAGATGGTGCTTGGGAACGTTTTACATCTGCGTCCTTTGCCAGGAGTGGGAGGCTGCGCATGAAAAGTGCAATTACATAATTCACCAATTTGTTTGCTTGTTTCTTTTTATTTGAAAAACTCCAATAAATAACTTTGTTGTGCGTCAAGGGAGCCAGAAGGCAAACGATGACAGCCAGGTCGTGGGAGAGGAATGGTGACACTATAAAGATTTTGATTGACCCGGAAAATGTTGCCTATTACGCAGCAGTCACTTCACCAAAGTTTTTTAACCATGTGTCCAGTTGGTGAACTTCCCAGAAGTGAAAACAGACCATCACTTTATTTCTTCTGCTTGCTCATTTTTGAAGTACAAAGTAAAAAGGAGCCCCATTTGATGTTATTAAGGGCACTGACCACACCCCTGCCCCTCCTTCCCCCAGCTTAGTGACCACATCTCCAGCCAGCTTTTAGCACCACCATCTGAGACCAAATTGTTTGTGGTCATGTTTCCAAACACCTGGTCGTAACAACAAATCATCCGTTTAAGCTGAAAGCTAACGCTAAAAAGCTAACGCTGTAGAGCATTTTTTGTAGCCAGCTGCAATCAGAAGGCTAAATAGAACTGGAGACCTATTAAAACGATTCGGGCATAAATAATCGAGTGAGGCTGCTTCTCTGGAATGGAGAGGCAACAGGAAGTACAACATAAAAATAAGCAATGCATAATAACCCGATACTGAAAGGCTGGAAGGTATGCGAGAGAGAGAGAGAGGAGAGAGAGAGAGAGAGAGAGAGAGAGAGAGAGAGAGAGAGAGAGAGAGAGAGAGACATAACCTTCATTCCAGACTTTCAATTTATCAGAAAAACAAACAAAAACCTGGGAAACTGTTGACTAATCGACCAATGAGAACCTGCTCAGCTGGAAAGAATGGCTGAGCCCAACAGGTATGATTGCAATGAGGACGGGTGACATTGTGGTTGCGTGGTGCACGCGTGTGTGCAGGGCAGAGAGAGAGAGAGAGAGAGAGAGAGAGAGAGAGAGAGAGAGGGAGAAAGAGAGAGAGAGAGAGAGAGGGAGAGAGAGAGGGAGAAAGAGAGAGAGAGAGAGAGAGGGAGGTTTCTGTTGAGCTCACAGCGAGGATTAACTCCCAACTGTGGGACTCAACAGAGGAGAGAAAGGGCGGAAACATGATGATCCTCTGATGGCGTCATAGAGTCATGGAGAACTCAGGGAAGAAGAAGAAGCAGCGCTGGTGTCAGGCGCGCCATCACATGTCACTCAATTCATAGCAACTTTGTAACAACTCCTGGAACTGGAATCCAAGAGTTGTGCAGCATGAGGCGGCAAAAAACTGTGAGGAGCGAGGAGCACGCTCAGTGGAGCACGCTCAGTGTCCTCACTAAGTGTTTTAGTCAAGACCAACCGAGACCAAGACAATATTAAGACTTGAGACTACTGAGACTGAGACAAGACCAAGACATTTGGAGTTCAAGACCAAGACGAGACCAAGACTGTATCTGCCAAAGAAAAATACCAACAAAACAGAACAAATGACGAGTATCCTTTTTAAATTAAAATTTGATTCTACATAAATGAAACAGCAACATCTCACGGCTGGATTCTTTTCTGTTTTTATCTGTCATTGCAGTGTTGGCTGAGTCTCGACTGGTCTTGATCAAAAATCCAGACTCCGCCCAGTCCGAGACTGAGACAAGACTGCTTCCGAGTCTGAGACGAGACCGAGACTCTTAAAAAGTGGTCTGGAGACCGAAACCAACCTCAAGTACTACAACACCAGGAACACAAACACAACAAAACCTGGGCTTCGTTGTTTCCGAGAGCCACAATATCTCAACTGCACTGCACGCTAATCTGCTTTTGTGCGTTGAGACTTGTGCGTGTGTGCGTGTTTGTGTTTGCCAGCGAGCGGATGTGGGCTTTGCGAGCACGTGAGAACACAGGAAAGAGCTCGTCTCCAATTGAGCAGCGAGAAGCACGAGCTGCAACTGCCGCAACAAAAAACCCAAAAAAACTATGCTTTGCAAAAGGAGAAAGGTGTCAAATGCGTTGCTTTCACATCAACAGGAAATCTGCAGCGAACTACAGCCGCGCACGTTGTGATGAGGCCGTGGGTCACGTTGTCGTGTCTCCACGCTCGGTTCCAGTGCATCCAGAGCCGAGGGTAAACAATGGCATGTAACCAAGCGGCGCCCTGGCTAGACAGACAGACAGACAGATGGACAGACTGAGGACTGTTATCAGGGCGATGGAGGGGGAGGGGAGGAGGAGAAGAGAAAAGGAGAAGAAAGAAGCTGCCAGGTGTGAAAATGTGCAGAGTGAGAGTTTTTCTTTTATTTATGATGAGGAAATGGCTAAATACCAGCAGGCAGGAGTCACTCTGGCTGCGCCTGAACACACCACCCATCACTTCATTTCACCACATCACAGGTGAGGCGCTGGTGCGTGAAGCTCCTGGAATTCTCTCTCCCTCTGCACCTGGAGCAACAAGCCGGCGAGCCAAGAAAGCAAGGCTGGAATCCGTTCAATTCTAAACAAAAACTTTCTTTATCTGACGCGTGATTCATGTTTTCTGATTCGCGTCTGTCTCGCCTGCCCGTGAAAATGAGAAGTCCTCCGTGCACTTCTCGAGACTGTGTGCCCAAACACGTAGTGCTGGAAGTCAGCCCATTGTGATCTCAAAAGGGGGGTCACTAAAACCTCTCCCTGGCTAGTAGCAACTTCTCCTACTACCCGTTGGCTCTGTCCCTCTACAACATGTAGCATTTTTTGCAGGAGGCTCCAAACACAGGGCATGTAGTAATTTTTCCAGGAGGCTCCAAACACAGGGCCCGAAGGAAATTCTTTTCGTAAAAGGATTCCAGTCAATATTGTTTTCCAGCGATCTTCAGAGTTGTTTTTTGGGGGCATCATGCAAGGGCTCGTCCTTTAAAAGCCAAAACAAAAACTGAATTGCGAAACATGTTTGTCAACTCAGCAATTCAGATTTTTTTTCCCCCCCAGCCACCAGCATTTGGAAGCTGACCCCGCAAGCTTCTGATGTGATCTTTGGCTAAATGTGAATTGTTAATGTTATCTAGCCAGCACGTCAGATAAGAAAGCTGTAAGTAACAAGTTTGATCTCGTTGTAGAAAAAAACAAAACAAACCTCAGCCGCTTGGATCAGATATGTCTGTGTTTGCACAATGCTGCTCCTGCTGCTGTGTAGCATGCACACAACCCCTCCCCCGCTCCCACCACCACCACCACCATCACCACCACCACTACCAACTGACAGCCTTCCAGCCTTGATGAAGACGTCGGCGCTGCGAGCTAAATAAAGGTCGGGTCTAGTCCGAGGACATTCCACAGTGACAAAAAATAACAAGCAGAAAAAATGGAATGAACAGGATGTCCTTGGTGTAAAGAGAGAGAGAGAGAGAGAGAGAGAGAGAGAGAGAGAATGCCTGGAGCTGCTGGCTGAGGAATGACAGGACATTTCCCATGACACAATCGCCGCCGCATCCTTTCGGCTCAGATGCTTTTACACAAAAAACTGGTTGTGTGGAATGTAAAGAAGCGACGGGTCAGCCGCTTGATCTCAGGGTTTGATGACGACGTGGGGGCTGATGTCCAGCAGGCGACTGACGGTGCAAACCGGTTTCTCAAATACCGTGGGAGAATATGCATGTTTATAAAATAAGTGATATCTGACTGTATTTATGACCAGTGCTTGAGTGACCTTTGACCTTTGGAGAGACCCCAATTTTGCACTTAAAAGATGAGACTAGTTTCTCTTGTGGGACCAGCAGTTTTCTGCTGAAGTACTTGAAACTTGGTTGAATTAATTATCCAAGTACTGAAAGAGAAAATACAGTACACGCACATAATTAACCCTGTGTTTATAACCTCCTGCTTGGCTGGAGTTTCTGTTCAGGTCTCTGCAAAAAACAGATACTATGTTGGATCTTAAAATTTTTGTAAGGCGTTGGATAAAAAAAATCAAGACAGAGCCCAACAACACTTGGATGGAAATATTGTCACTAACCTTGAATCAGTTCTGATATCAGCAGCGTTTGTAACAACACAAACTGCAATTTCCAAAAGTCTAGGTTTTATCCCACAGTCTGGTTTCTGAGCAGTGTGCTGACCAGCTGGAAACGAAGATTATCTGGTATAAAATGGTGTATGTTGTCTAAATATTGTCTAAAAATGCATACACAGATATATACCTGTGAAGCTATTTTTGCAAAGGGGTGGAAGGTCACTCTCAGTGTTTTGTTTGAGCAAATTACATTCTTAAAATAAAAAGAAAAAAACTTGCTGATTTTGCCTTTTCTCTCCTCAGGGCCATTCATACTTTCCACATGTCCTCGTCCCTTCCAGCCGTGATGGTTTCAGCAGAGCGGAGCCCCTCGCTTGTGCGTTACCTTGTGAAAAATCCACCCTGGATTTCTCAGGCTCCCTCCCCATTCAGCCTCCACCGGCATAAAGCGTCCGTATGTTCTGTGAACAGATGTGTTGCTGGGGGCCACATCGCTCATCAGTCTGCAGTTTAGAAGATTCCTCAGTATGGGTTTCCTTTTATTTTCCTTCTTTTTAAACAATCATGCCGGATTACGCTCTCAGCCGAGGGAACTCTTTCAATCTTTCACTCCAGCAGGCTGGATGTGTTTTGCAGAACAGAGGGATTGTTGCTGTTTCCACCACACAGGCCTCAGTGACCCGCGTCCACCGAGACGGACTTGAGCACCGGAAAAAGCTATTTCAAGCCTTTTTCCACAAAAACCCCCCCCAAAAAAACGTAGAGAAACCACAAAGCAATCTAAAAAGCAGTGTGTCATCGGGGGACATTCCGCCTATCTGTGCCATCATTTGTCAGATGTCTTTGCGGCGTGTCGGAGTAAAACGTGTGGTCACGTTTTCCCCGGCGAATGCAGACATGGAGTTATTAAGGCAAATATTCATCAAGTCTAGACCGAAGCTGCCTGTGGTTTCACTAAGTGGGGCGAATCCTCCCAGACAGACAGGCAGAAGAGGGAGGAATCAGGCCGATATCAGATGGAATGGCAACAATAACAGACGCTCACGCCCGTGATAATGGCAACTCTCCACCCATCGAATGGCTCATTATTGTTGTTAGACTCAAATCAGCAGCATTTATTGTGGTAAAATATATACAATTATACAGATTTATTGATATTTTGTATTTTAGAATAAAATTCTTGTTTTTACTCTTTCATACCACTTTACTACTGTCTATTATTGGCATTTTATTTTTTATTTTTAGATTTGTTTTAAGCACACAAACATTCATTTAACCTGCATTATTTTTTAATTTCTAGATCTACTCTTTTCTTTTGCTTCACCATCACTATACAATAATACACGCAACATTTCTGCTCGGTCAAACCAGCAAAATGCAACAGGCTGCAGTACACAGGCCATGCAACACGCTGTCAAGTCGCACCCAGAGACGAGCAGTGGATGGATGGCTGCGTCGTCTCAAAAGAAAAGTTGATAGTTTTACAGCAGAGATCCAGAATCTGGACGCTTCCCAGCATTTTCTCCCCTCGAGATAAGACAGTTTGCAAACAGTGTCCATGGAAACACCTCACTGCCTCCTCCTCTGCAGCCACAGTGGACACGCTACATGTGAGTGCAAAAACTTCATGGTGCTAAAAAAGCACATGGGGGCCATAACAGTTTGGCACACACCATAAAAACCAGACGAAGCTCAGCAAAGTCCAAGGCTGAGCTTGTTTTTTTTTTTGTTTTTTTTAACAAGGCTGGGGATTCAGAGATCCTTGAGAATGGGTCCAAGGCCAGCTGCCATCTGTCCCACGGACTCCGGGAGAGCAGCCAAGCTGATGCCATCTCCATGAGAGGAACGCAGCCAAATGGGCCGGAAATTCCTCCACACTTTTCTCCCACTGGCAGAATGGTAGATGGTTTTAATGCAGACAGGAGAAAACAGTAATAAGCACAGTTACCCCCCTGTTGCACAGCTAATTAGCTGCTAGCCAGCTCCAGCGACAGCCCCACTAGTTATCAGCAATGCATTTGTCCCAACACAGACTACACAACTTCAGGAGGCTCAAATAGCAGCACCACACAATCAATGTTCCTGTTTACTTTCACTGCAGGTGAAAAAAGTTTAAAAATGTATTTTTAATTTCAAATGTATGCACAAATGTATGCACATATTTACTTAGCACAAACGGTCTCTTAAGGCTTTATTGCCATCTAGTGGCGGCCTGGGTAGACGTGTTGACGACAAGCACCTGTCACATGTCTATTAGTCAATTCCTCGCTGATAAATGACTCACTGATAGCAGACACTTTGGCTTAAATAGATTGATTGGCTGATTATGATTTCAAGCTGAGACGAACTAACAAGGAAAAATAGTCCACAAACTAGGTTTTCCTGGACCTGAGAGGAGAACCGCTTTCTAGAAAATGAAGGCTCTCTATCATCATCAACATTAAAGTCGACTTTACTGTGTTTTTTTTTCTTCAGGATTTCTAATCCTCATTGATACACGAGTATTATCCAACAGCAGAAGTTACTTCTAATGTCTGACGTTTATGATTGTGTTTATGATATGCTGCCACCTGGTGTTGATTATGAAGAAAGCTTGTGCATTTAGAGTTAAACAGCTGAAAGTTTATTTTATAAGTGAGGCATAAAAAAATATATAAATTAGCAGCATTTCCCACGTTGGCAACAGACAAAATGAAAATAGAGCATCAAGGGTGTGGGAAAGGCCTGGGAGGAGGATCATGTGGCTGATAGCTAGAAGATGTTTAGGAATCAACCGGCCTTGAAAACGCTGTGAGTTTTTTTCTTCACATAACATCTCCTTCTCAGCCTCCAACAGCGACGGCTCAGTGCAGCTCAGCAGCCAGTGGGGCAACATGGAGAAGAAGGTGGTTCTGATCACAGGATGCTCCTCAGGAATTGGCCTCAGCTTGGCTGTCCGGCTGGCCTCCGACCCGGAGAAGACCTACAAAGGTAACGCCGCCCAATCGGGGTCCTAACCTTATAAACCTCCCTCAGGTCCCATCACTCTTCTCCTGAACATCGAGCCATCTTCTTACATTAATGCCACACGGCTTCCTGTCCAAGTCTATGCCACGATGAGGAACCTGGCCAAGAAGGAGCGCCTTCTGGAGAGTGTCAAAGGCCTGCACAAGGACACTTTGGACATACTCCAGATGGATGTGACCAGCATGCAGTCCATCCTCGACGCCAAGGAGAGGGTAGTGGAGAAACGGATGGACATCCTGGGTAAGACGATGCAGCGGGATTTCCAAGATTAGACTGTAAGACTTCGGGAACACTCTCGCTCTCCTGATCTGCAGTGTGCAACGCTGGTGTGGGCTTGATGGGCCCGCTGGAGGTGCTGTCCCTGGATTCCACCAGGCGGATCATGGAGGTCAATCTCCTGGGCACCATCCAGACTATCCAGGCTTTCCTTCCGGACATGAAGGCCCAAGGCAGAGGCCACATCCTGGTCACCGGCAGCACCGGTGGGCTTCATGGTGAGCTGAGCAATTGTCCGGGGAGCTGCCGCGTGCCAGCGGCGTTCCACACGTGCAGGTTTTATTTTTTTTCGTTCAGATTTCAAAGACAGATCCGTGTTTATGCAAAAGCGCCCTGCTCGAAATTGACAAAACAACCCCTGGGGTCTGGGGTTCTGTGTGCTCTCCCACAGGTCTCCCTTTTAATGAGGTGTACTGCGCCAGTAAGTTTGCAATAGAGGGAGCATGTGAGAGTTTGGCCGTCCTCCTGCAACACTTCAAAATCCAGTGAGTTTCCAAGTTTCTGCGTTGCTCCTGACAGTGGAACACAAAAATGCTCTAATTAAGAATTGTGCAATGCTCTGCAGCGTGAGCCTCATCGAGTGCGGCCCCGTCAACACCGACTTCCTGGCCAACCTGCAGAAAGCCGAGCTGGGGGACGAGTGCCTCCGAGAGGTGGACAACCACACGCTCAGCCTTTACGAAAAGTTCTTGCAGCACTGCAGCTCTTTTTCCAGAATTCTGCACAGGACACTGAGGATATTGTAAAGGTAGGCTTTACTAATAATTTTGCAAATAGTATATCTTCTGGTGCTCTGCACAACTGTGTGCATGGGCCTTTCTAGTGCATTTGTAGATTGTTCCCTGTGACCACGGGAGCAATCAGGTGTATTGTACCTCATGACATGGCATCATGTGGTATCATGGCATGCTGTATTGGATCTGTCAACTTCTGGAAACAAGGACAGTTACCGGTTTAATGTGTGACGTTGCTGAATATCATCCCAGATTGTTGTTCAAGTGCTGTGGCGTGTCTGTTTTCTTCGGCAGGTGTTCCAGGAGGCCATCCAGTCGCCCAGCCCCGCCTTCAGATACTTCACCAGCGGCGTCATGCCGCCTCTCACCAAACTGAAGTTCACAGAACCGGACGGCTCGCGGTACATCAGCGCGATGAGCAACATCATTTTCTCAGCCGAGGAAGAATAACCTCACCCGTGTTTGTTTTTGTAAGCGTTCACCCGGCCCTACTTTTTCCTGTTGATTTCTTGTTTTGATATTTTAATTCTAACAAAACGTAGTTAGTAAATGCTCAAGGAAAAAACATAGAGTTGTTCCAAAGTTCTATTTTTGTTGCTCTCTTATCATAATTGTAATTTGATATAAATATAGATTCCCTTTAGGTTAGTGGAGAATACTTAACAAGGACTGTGGTTTTTTTTTAAAGGGTCGGTGCAACTTGCGTTCACAGCCTGCTTTTCACTTAGTCAAGCTCTTGTTAGAATTGCTGGCATAGTTTTATGTTCACATTTTTCCTTGTAAGTTGATTGTTCAACTTGACTGTTCTAGAAAAGAAGAAACAAACTATCCTGTATGATAGATAAATTTGACAGCAAATTAAATAGTGCAATGGAAAATAAGTATTCTTGGCCTCTCGTGTCCTCTGTTAGTTTCATGGTATAACCTTCTCGAGACATTCTCCTCGTGTCCCGCCAGGGTGAGGTATTCTTTGTTTTGTCTCCTCTCATTCCCCCCCCTTTCCTTATCCTCGTACTTCCCAGTCCACTGTATAAAAGACCTCCATCTTCCTCATCTCTTTGCACTTGCACTTGCATTCATTTGAGCTGTTGCACTTGTTGCATCTGTTCTGTTGGTTGTACTGTGTTTGTGCCTCGGAGCTCCGATCTTTTCTTTTCTGTTCATTAAATTACTTATTTACTCAGTATTTCTGCATCGGTATCTTTACTCTTTTCCACAACAATAGTTGTGATTTTACATAAACTGATTATATTCCTCATGAAATTTCTGCCCAGGTAATTTGACACAATGTGCATTTAAAGACATCTGAAATTATTTCTGATTATTTTTCATTAATTTAAAATAAAAAGCATATTGAAAGTGACCTTTACATTTTCCCAATCACATCACCTAATAAATGCCGACTGCAGATTTTAAAAGGTAAAAGGTTTCAAGAAAATTACAACAGCCACAAAAACAATCAATAGTCTGTAGATAAAGGCATTTTGTTGAAAACAACTGGCGCTTGTTCTTCCAAAAAAGGAGAAGAAGGCAGGAAATATGCAAGCAAGTGCATTCTTTCACCCGAGCTGCCCTTCCACCTAAAAGTGCACTCACTTCGTGGCCTCTGGTCTTGTCTCGTGTAGGTCGCAATTTACAACACACACACACACACACACACACACACACATAGCACCTCGGCAGGGTATGCATCACTCTTCTGGGAAAGAACTGTCGCAACTACAAAGTGTCCAAAACAGGTTTTGTTCTTTTTCTTTCATCAAATCACCAAAATCTCAGGGGATGTTTCTCACAGGTCTTCACCTACAAGGTAACGTCTATCTCTCTGGGGGTGTCAAGATGTGTATTTCCACTAATAACGGCTGATGCAGAGAAGCCAAACTGGTCACATGGCCCTGCTCTCCAGAGGAAGAGATGTTGTCTGTGAAATTGCAGGCCTTCTCCTCTCCGCTGAGAATCCACCGTCCCCCTCCCCCGTCCTAGAGCAAACAGCAAGGAGGCACTCGGACACCGCCTGCCCCGTCTGCGACTTTCAAAATATTCATCCTCTGGGTGGCAAAGCCTGTTAATCAGGTCAACACGAAAAACAATCCTCCCTCATCTACATCAGACTGAGAGGGGTTTTGCATTGGGTGGAAGGATAGGACTGGGCTAATTCTAACGACAAGGAAGGCATTCAAGGGAGCGCCCTGCCCCCGCCGTGGCTCCTCAGACTGCGATGCTAATTCCTGCGCGCAACCCCCGCTGATCATGTTGGAGAAAAAGAATCCACTGCGAAGTGAGAGAGGGAGAGCCAGCAGAAGGTGAACCTGAAACTGGTTGGGTGGTGTAATGTGAAACAAGCTGGCTCTGAGTGTTGCCAAAACTATGAAGGGGTTTGTGAGAAGAAGGAAGGAGTATTTACTGACCACACTGAGGTGGAGATAGAAGGTGGAAACAAATTCCCAAGGGTGTGGATAACAACTACTTTGTCCTGGTCTCTTCTTATATAAGAGCACCCCCGCCCCACCCCCACCCAACAACCTCCCCAACATCCTCACCAACATTGCAACAGAACGCTCTAAACCAGCGGATGAAAGAACCAGGAAAAAAAGTCCCTGACATCGTCACAGACCATATCGTGGCATCACGTCCAGGACATCATGACTCCGAAGTGCAGTTCACTCGGTTTGCTCTCAGCCTTGTGTCAACAGGAACAGAATGGCAGCAAATGTGATCAAATTTGATCCAAGACCAGTGGGGAAATTCCTGGAACAGGTAGCCCACAGTAAACCACAGCACCCCTCTCCCCCACTTCCTCCTCATCGAGTGCATCCACGGCTTCTTAAATAGGATTTGGCGAAAGCCTTTTAAATTCTTCCCCAATTAAACAGCCTGATTCCAGATTGATGATCCTGAAGTGGATCCAGAGCTGCCAGTTAGAACAATAGTGTTACAGCACAGCCTTACTGGCTGGAGTGTAACATGGACACCATCACAATTCTACATATAAACATAAAATTTAAAAAAATTATGTGCTCCTGATGTGAGTTCTACAGTTCCTCAGTTGTAGAATTACACCGCTGACTCCCTCTTACCAAAGTCCAGGTGTGTCACGTGCAAATCATGCCGCATCTATTTGTTCACTGATTCAAAAACACGTTGCCAAGAAAGTTGTCAGTGACTGGAATTGATTGGAATTGGTTCGTGTCCCATTATAGTGACGCTCTTAATGCCTCAGCAACAATAAAGTCACATGGTCACGAGTTCTGTTGATTAGATAAGAATTAGATTACTTTAATTAATTCCACACAGGGGAAATGTGCCTTATTACAGTAGCATTCTAAGCACAGCAGAGGAAAAAAGGAAACTCATTCATCATTCATCTTCTATACCCGCTTATTCCAATTCAGGGTCACGGGGGTCTGCTGGAGCCTATCCCAGCTGTCTTAGGGCGAAGGCAGGGTACACCCTGGACAAGTCGCCAGTTCATCGCAGGGCCAAAAAGGAAACTGATAATAAAAAACTGACGGCATAAAACATTTTCTATACATTTTTAAAACATTATATTGAATAATATATTTCAATAAATAATATGTTATAAAAAATTATATTGAATAATGTGTATTAAATAAAAATGTTTAATATCATGAATTGAGTTGAGAATTATGGTCACAAAACAGTGGAGATAAAAAAAAAGAAAAAGAAAAAAGTGATCAATTAATAAGTCGATTGATTGCCGTGTGTGGTGGTCGGATAGACTATCGCCTCTCTCACCTGTGCATGAGCGTGGGTCCGATTTTGGGATTGGTCCATCTCCACGTTTGAACCAAATGAAAGCGTGTCGTTGATTGGCTCGAGTGTGACGTGACGTCACGGCCGTGGCTCCACTCCAGCGGCGAGCGTTTATGAGGCGCAACAAACGCCGGTCCTTGTCGTTTGCTCTCGTTGCTCCTCGGACGGACCTCAGTGTTTTTGTTTTGACGGAAAAGCCGAAAGATGGCCAAGAAAGGCTCGTCCATGTTCCTCAAGGGACTGATGGAGCTGTGCGAAGTCCACTCTTCCAAGACTTTGCGTGGAAACAACGCTCGGAAAATAAACGTCAGGTATGTTGAATTGGCGGAGAGGCGGAAGGAAGAAGAAGCAGAACTGGGAGGACGACGGGGTTTCGGTGACTTGTGGTCGCGTTGGCAAAAATTTGGCTTTCAGATGCAACACGAACGAAATTTGTATTCGATGGAAAAAAAAAATGAAACGGTCGTTTTAATTGAAACTGATAGTTTCGGTGCGAGTGATCCCCGTTGAAACATTTTCGGTAGAATTGTTTTTTTTTAAACAATGGGTTTGAGGTCTTTTGACTCCGATGACCCCGGCTTTCCCTCGATGGATGACAGATATGTCGACAAAAATCAGCGTTTGGGGGAAAATGATCGTCAAAAACTTCGTGGCATTGAAGGATTGCATGGAAAGTAATTTGTTGATCATAATAATCGACGAGTTTATCAATTGTGCGCTTCATTTTTGGTTGATCCTTAAACAAAAGAAAATATCGACGAATAAGACCAGTTCACGCGCCCATGTTAAGCAAAATTCATGCTTGTTTTGATAAATAACACGTGCCTCCATCCTGCCAGAGACTTTTTGATTGTTGTTTTTCTGATGATCTATTCGTTGGTTTCGATTATGTAATCATGTGTGAGGCTGCTCCGCTGCGATCCGGGATGGAAATTAAAGATCTAGAAATTTGAATATGGGTTTAAAATGGGACTTTAAAAATAATACTAATTTTTTTTTTTTAAAAAAAAAATAGCAGTCGCGCTCCTGGTGTTCTCAGTAATAATTTTTCCTGGAATTTCCGAATTAATCCTTTCAGTTCAGTTCAACATTCTGCAATGCGCATTGATTAAACCGGTAGGACTCCTTCGCTTTCAATGGCCTCCCCGTCACGTGATCTGATCTTAATCCTCACCAGCTCCCTTGAAAGTAACATTTCTCAGATAAAAATCCTGCCCTGCTCATTGTGCTGATCTGATTGCGTTGCTTTCTAACCCCCGCACAGACAATTGGGTGCCCATGATTCCAGCGCAGCCAACAAAAAGACCCCTGTGACCACCGTCCCCAGCCCCCCGGCTCGCAACCCACTCACCCGTGGCTTCCTCAACCTGGCTGCCTCGGCCAGCGCCCGCCGGATGGAACACAGAGAGTGCCGAGTCCTCGGGTGAGAAAAGTCAACATGCTGGAGAGATCTCTGCTCGCCTTACAAACCAAACAGATTGTAGTGGGATGCCTGGTGTATTTGCACAGAGAGACAGTCAGGGGTCTTCTCCCACACCAAGGGCCGTGTGGAGACACAAAATGGCCACCTCCTTCTATAGTGGAACCTGTCTCTCTCTGTGAATCCACATGCTTGGATTAGTTATTCCATGTAACCAGTGAGTAAAACATGCGTTTTTTCCTTTTTTGAAGAAAAAAATAATAATTCAAGTCCATCAGATAAATGTTGAATGCTTTGAAAATACTAAATTCATGAAGATAATCGAATGAAGCATTATTGTATAATTTTCCTGCGTTGAAGCCAATCAATAATTGGCTACTGACATTAAATGATAAAAATCCTTTTTAAAAAAAACAAACAAAAAAGGTTGCAACTGTAGGGAGAATTGTCGTCCTGCCACCCACACAGCGCCCTCAGGCAGACCTGCTGTAGGAACAGCATAGCTGTGGTTGCGTGCCCAGCACCTGCCTGTGAATTACAACTGTTTGTGTTTTGCTCAGCTGCTCTCTCCCCTCTGTTGGTGTGCCAATGTTGCTGTAGAGCAAGGCATTCTGTCGTGAGAGGGTGCTGGGTAGGCCACCAAAGTTATGACTTATCAATGACACAATACACAATTTCCATATTGCTAGGCAAAAAATTGTAAAAACTAATTTTTGAAGCTAATATTTTCCTTCTGCTGCCATGTGTGTTTTCAGGTATTCTCCTGAGCAGCTGTACGATGTGGTCGCCAACGTGGACCAGTACCAAAACTTTGTGCCCTGGTGCAGGAAGTCCCGCTTCATCAAAAAGACATACGGGTGATTTTAAGGCCGAGCTGGAAATAGGCTTCCCGCCTCTCGTAGAGCGCTACACCTCTGACCTCACTTTTGTCCCCAATCGCAAAATTAGCGTGAGTAAATAGAAATTCAAGCCTCGGCTTTGTCTTGTCTCTTGGTATTTTAATGTCGGTCATAAATGAGGAATGTCTTCTTTTTCCCTTCTCTCTCCCCTTTTACAACAGGCTGTGTGCACTGATGGATCCCTCTTCAGACACCTTGAAACTGTGTGGGACTTTGCCCCTGGTGACAAGGACTCCACCACCTGCAAAGTGCAGTTCCAGGTGAGTGTTTTATGCTTCCGTGAATATGTGCCGTATAACACGACTCGTATAATAAGAAAAGAATGAAGTAGTCAACAATGGGAATTACGCCACATCATCGACAAATTCACTCATTCGAATATCAGCCCTCAGCCCCTTCTAATTAATTAAAAAAGGTAGAGCCTCGCTGCAGATTGCTGTGAATGGATTATTGACTGGAAGAAAAAGTGGAGCATCTGAAATAGCCTCTGGCCAATTGAGTCGCGGCTGACAGGTTTGAGCCCATTCATGCCAGTACCTCTTGTTCAGTGAGAACATGTATCAGGCCTTGTACATGGAGTGGCTTTTTAAAATTTCAGGTCGCTGAAACTGAAGCTTTTGGAAAACAGCCTTTGGGGGGTAGGGGGTAAACATTACTGCTTGTGTGTGTGTGTGTGTGTGTGTGTGTGTATGTGTGTACACAGGAAACCAGGGTTTTGTGGCCCATCCCTTTTGTTTGACTCTTAGTGGGAGGGCTTTTGTTCGTGTGGCTCTATCTCCTGAGCAACCACGGATCAATAGCAGACCTAACCAAGTTAGCAGTGGCAGTGCTAGTATGAAAAGCTCCAACAGGGCTAGCATACATGTCAGGATGCATGAACGTACCGTCTACTCACCCGCTACACTGTGGATGGGAGGCTTCATATGGGAGTTTCTAGTTTTCTAGCTTTTAAAAAGATCTGAAAGTAACTCGACTCCAGTGTCAGTCCAAACATACAACAACATACCCTCCCCCACTCCTTTTCTCTACTAGGCTTCTGATAGGCCAGTATGCTGGCCTACACTTTGGGAATTTGTCGCCACCTTTTGGTTTGGCTTAGTTTGGACTTCGTTGCAGCCAAAAAAAATAAAATAAATCAAAATAAACAAAACGATGTGCAGACAATGATGTAATGAATAAGTATGTTGGCTAACATGCTCCTCCTTCTGTCATCCACAGGTGTCCTTTGAGTTCAAGTCTGTCCTGCACTCCCACCTGGCCAGTGCCTTCTTTGATGAGGTTGCCAAGCAGATGGTTGGTGCCTTTGAGTTAAGAGCCTCCAAACTCTACGGAAAGCCGCCGCCGCCGCCGGCCGATGCGAGACCCCGCTATCTCTGATGTGCCTTAAGTTTTTTTTGGCCAACCGCACCACAGCCACACCTACCTCACTCCCCCCCCCCTCCCGTCCATTCATATGGACTTTCAGCAAAGTGTCTGTATGTTTATCGCCTGACAGGAGACTAGAGCATCTTGCACTGTCTTAAATATATAGATATCGATATATATATATATATATATATATATTCACTACTGTTGACATGCACGTGGTCTTGAAAAAAACTTGAAAGTATTTATCTCTTTATCACAAGTCTCAGGAAAAATATTTTCTTTTTATTGTAGACGTAGTTAGAAATAAATGAAGGGTTTTTAAAATATTGTTAAACCACAGTTGTATTTAATGTTTGATGCAGGGGTGTGCACAGATGAGTGACCTCTGTTAGGTGCTGAATAGCTAAATGGTTGACATTTTGTTTTTGCCCATTGTTTTTTCTTTTTTCCAGTTGGTTGTTTTTTGCTTTTTTGTTTGGTTTACAGTTCAATTAAAATGTCTTATTTTGTTAAACTCATAACCACTCTCTTGTTTCATTTTTAAATGGCCCATATTAGACCAATTTATTTATCATGCTTGACTTCTATTGAAAAGCATTGAATTGTAGACAGAAACCGAAGCTCTAAATATTGTATTTTTTTTAATTACTTTGATAGATCAGGGTAGAAGGTCATATATTCACTGGTGACATTTGGAAGCAACGCAGGAAGAGTCACTGTGTAATCAGTCCAGCAGAGGGCACTATTTATGTATTTATTTTTTACATTGTGGGAGTCCACGCAAACTCCTTCACCATAATAATCACAAGGAAATATGACTGTAGCGCTGCTATGAAAGCTCCATGCATCTAGTTGGAAAGTGTCAGATGGGTTTTCAAACTATGCCGAGCTTGCCGAACATGCAAAAATGAAAACAAACATCTTTAAATGTGTCAGTTATTAGTGTGAGTAAATGTATAAACAAATTATTCAATATTTACTCCAGCAAAAAACTTGAGAAACTGTCCTTTTTACTTTTAAATGTTTCAGTACTCATGATTTATTGAACAATAACAATTCAAGCATTCCATGACTGCTTGTTTTCCAGAAACTGTCTTTATTTGTTACCAAGCACTGGAAGAACCAAATTACAGGAAATGGACTTTTACCAATCGCATCATTGGAATAATGCAATATTCCCATTTATCTACAATAAGACTGCAGCCCTGCAACATTCCTCTGTCCCTCATTTCAACATTGATACATATATATATATATATATATATATGTTGTATAGTGGCACCCTATGTCAGTGATGTTCAGTTAATTTCTTGTGATATTAAAAAGAAAATGTCCAATAAAACCATGCAAGCAATTCAAGAAGATGATCTGTCGACAGTTTACTCTTGAACAATGAGTTTGGCTGAGCAACACGTCTCTCCGTGGTCATTTGAAGCTTTGCATGTGTAAACGTTGCTGCTGCCGGGACCAACTTTGGAGAGGATCAGGGTACATCTGCCATCTTCCTCATACTCGATCTGAATCATGGGCGTCTCCACCACAGGCTCGTCGCCGCAGAGCCACACCACCTCAGGGTCGGGGTATCCTGCAAAGACGAGGCAGATTTCAATTATATTTAAGTTTGTTATCTTGTGAAAAGCATTTTCCCCCTCCATGTTCGTTTAGGAATAACAATGCTGCTCACTGAAATCTGCCTAGATCTGTATCAGAGGCAAGTCACAGCAGGCAGTTGTGCTGGGTTAAGCCAGACTCTGCTGCCCTTTACATGGCTTAAAATAAAAAAGGTGCGTGACAGCCCGAGAGACCGATGTTGCAACAGAGGATTTGGTGCAAATACGGACAAGAAAGTGAGAGACTTTGACAAGTTCTGGCTTTTATTTGTAAGTGCCTGCATAAAGATGGATCTGCAATCTGCCCTTACAGCCATATCCTGAAAAGTAAACCACTCTGCAGCTTTGATTCTGATCTATCTTTATTCCTCAGATTGGAAAAAAAATTGTATTTTACTTTCGTCTATCGTAACAAAAAAGTGGAAAATTTAACATCAATTGCTGCTCTCGATAAAGTGTGAAAAAAAAATGTGAATGACAATCTGTGTCTACCTGTGAGGTGACATGAGAGTCTGGCACTCGCGCCTGGAGCCACAGTCTGGTCCTCAAGACTCTGAGTAAACTTAGGCGGTTCCTGCATCTTGTGCTCCAGAGACTTCAGAGCATTCATTGCCTCTGGTGACAGTGGTGATTCTGGAAGAAATTAAGTGAAAAGGTTAGAAAACTATGGGACTGCCAGACATCATGGTTGAACCTGGAAGTAGACATACAACAATAAAATAGTTTTACCTTCTTGAGGGGTGGTAGGAGTTGAGCTGCTGCCGTCCCCTTTAGACAGTAGAGCCATTCTCTTCAGAGCTAATAAGGCCTTGCCTGCTTTCTGTGTTGGCAAAAAAAAAAAAAAAATGTCAAAGGTCTGATACAAAACAAACCTGAAACAGTAACCCAAAGACCCTTTTCTGAGGTGTCACCTTCCACTTCTGTCTGGCAAGATATCTCTTCATCTTCTCCTTGGACAGATTCTTGGTCTCCAACTCCCCTGACTCAAACGCAGCCATCCAAGAGTGAGCAATGGCCGTCTCACAGGACATCCTCTTCCTGGAGAGCATAGTATTGTAAGTGACAAGTGTATCAGGTGACACTGATGCAAGTGACATGTGGTTATAAACCACCTGGGATCCTTCTCGAGCAAAGAGCTGATAAAATCTTTGGCCTCGTCTGAAATCTCATCGAAGCTCTCCTCATCAAACTCCCACTGGGCAGCTGTGACCAAGGCAAGGGTCTCCGCATCATCATTACCCTGGAAGGGAGATTCACCACTTAGTCTGAAAGGAATGAAAGACAACAAAGTTCATAAATGCATCAGTTAGAATCAGCCAAACATTCACAGTGCGAACTGGTGACCCATCAACACAGACAAAATTTTGATAGTTTTCAAGTTTAGTTTTTTGATAAGAGAAGTTGAGAAACATTTGAAAACAGTTAAAATTGATGCAGTTATAGCATTTTTCACTGACAGCGGATTATAATCTGACTACACTATACTCACAAAATGTAACAGATGACACCGATGCTCCACATGTCAGTGGCATTGGACACAGGTTCGTAGTTGATCACTTCAGGTGCCACAAACTCCGGAGTTCCCTGCATCACCTTCAGAGACGTGTTGCTCTCTGTTGTGAAGATACAATGCACACGTTAATGGATGGATATTTATTTCCAGCACAGCAACAATAAATCTGAATTGTCAAACGGGGATATTATTTCTTCACTGTAGCTGCAACCACATTTGATTTATGATGCTCCAATTTGAAGTAATTGTTTGACACTTTAAATGCATTACGGCATTTACGTGGAAGTGAAAATGTAGCATACGAACCACAGATTAAAAAAGACACAAATTTGAATGACTGACATTCAACCCCTCAGAACTGGCCATTGTTGGCTACCGGGCGAGGGTGGCGAAATGAACATGTTAGCATACGTTAGCATGTGCCATTAACTTAACAATTTGCCCCGTTAACGTGCCACGTATATATTTTTGTCCCCCAAAATCTCAACCATTTCACCATTTCGCCACTAAAAAGAAGGATGGAAATAAGTTTGATTTCGCTTCCGTTCAACGACAAAACATTGGCATGAAATGTGTGTGCAGCGTAACCGAGCGCACAACAAGACTATAGCTGGAGCACAACTTTGCCGTCAGTCAATCAGTACAACCGTCAACACCTGTGAGCAGATAAATAGTCAGCCAACAATACTTTGTTCTGTGACAAACGTCACAAGAAACCTTCTACTTGGAAAGAGATGCCTTCAGAGTTAAGGATAAACTGTCGTACATTCGGCATTATTGATCATACGTCGTACAGAGAGCCAAATGACCGTACATATCCGATAATTTCCCCATGCCTGGGAACACTGCTTAAACAGTGGCTTGTATTAGCTGGCCGGCAAACATAATATTTGGCTTGGTTGTTTTCTGACACTGTCACATTACAAACGAACAGCTTCCTGGCACGCATGTTTACACAAGACATGTTTAAGGGACCACTATCATACTGCCGCTGAATTCGGGTTTCTTGTGTGTGTGTGTGTGTGTGTGTGTGTGTGTGTGTGTGGTAACAAGCCCAGATTTCTTTAGAATCGTTGGTAGATTAATTTGGTGGTGGAGTTATTAGGAATATTTGTCAAGTCATAGCCTGCATTAAATTCATTACATAGAAGGTGTGTGTTGCACTGCCCACCTCCCCAACACCATATTGACCTGGTGTGCTGCATGACAATGCATAACAACATCGTAACACAATGTGACTTTAAGACATACCTATCTTGGTTGCTAATCCAAAATCAATTATCTTTATTGAGGTGCCTGTGGTGTCGAGGCACACGATGTTTTCAGGTTTGAGGTCCAGATGGAGGATTTTTTGTTGATGCATGTAAGTGATGCCCTCCAGGATCTGCTGCATGTAGTGCACACTGGTGAGCTCTGTGTGCTCAAAGTTGTCGTCCACGATGCGCTCAAACAGCTCACCGCCAGCAATACTGCAACCCAGACAAACCACAGTAAAAAAAAAAGCGAGAGAGGATGTATTCAAGCACTTTTCAGGGGGTTGTTTTCTAATCCACATCAGCATTCCTCAGTTCCATGGAGGGGAATGATTTCCACCTGGTTGGAAGCCTGTTGTTGCCAAAAAACAACAGATAAAAAAAATCCAACAGACCAAAAGCAAAACATGTCTCTGTACTGCAGTCCTTGGCAAGAGTAGGTTTCACTCGGACGGAATTCTTTGCTCGCGTGAAATTGAAAAATGGCTGTGTGGATTGAACAAAGTCACAAATAAGCTACCCGCTGCATAGCTTTCAAAATGACACTCACAACTCCATGACCATGACCATCTCTGGAGACTGATCATACGCCGCCAGGCACTGGACCAGTTTGGGGTGGTGCAGGTGATTCATCAGCTCGATCTCCTTGCGAGCAGCTTCCCTCTCCTTTGCACGTCGGCCCTTGTAGAACTTCCCAGCGTACACGCGACCCGTTTCTTTGTGCGTCAGCTTGAACACCTGGCCAAACTTCCCCCTGATGCAGAGACACAGCTTGAGTCAATGTTCTGGACCTGCGAACCTGTAGTGCTCCTTGTTTTGCAAGACTAGAACAAATGTCTCTGCAGGCGCAGTATGTTAATTCCTCGCTCTGCTTGTACTTTTCATTCTTTCGAGACCTCATGCAAATAAAAGAATCTTCTCTTCGCTTTTTGGAAATTCTTATTTTGGAAAACATAAATGATGAAAGACACTCACACTCCAAGTTTCTCAAGCACGTTGTAGTGTTCTGAAACCTTGTGTGAGGAGTCAATGGTGACAGCGGCGTAAGCCTCAGGCTGCTCCTCCTTCGCTGGTTTATTTGAATCTAGACACAAAGTCATATTAGTTGGAGGCCAACTGTGATATATTTTCTTATTTGCCATGAGAAATTCGAAGACATCGCACCTTTCTGCTCCATTCGAACCACAGGCGACTCCGGTCCTGGCTCACTGATCCCCACTGCGTTGTAGGCACTCACTCTGAAGCAGTACTCCTGCTGAGGTTGCAGCCCGGATACTTTGTACGAGGTGCTCTTGCACTGGGCGGTGATCTCTCGCCACTCCCCGGGTTCTGCACCTCCTCGATCTTTGACCTCAACCACGTAGCCCTGAATGGCGCTGCCGCCGTCGTAGCAAGGGCCTGACCAGGAGAGCACGAGGCTGGTGGAGGAGACGGGGGAGATCACAGGACAGGAGGCAGGGGGCTGGGGTCTCTCTGATTGGGGGGGTCGGATTAGAAAAAGCTCATCAAAATTACACAGATGTATCTTTCATGAAATACGTTTACAGTGTGTATTTTTATCCTACCAATCACAATTAGCGTGAGCGTATGTTGAGCCGAGTTCCTTCGGTCCTTCAGTAAAACCGTGTAGCGACCGGCGTGCTGTTGTCTTGCTTTTGCAATCACTAATGTTGTGCTGAGATCTGTATTTTCCACCCACACCTCGGGGCCGTCCGCTATCTGCATGGAGAAATGGTGACAGCCGTGAACAAGTCTGATAAGCAGCCATAGAAGTCAATGATCTCTGATGGCCTCACAGCGCTCCATAAACAGTCTCCAGCTCTGACTATTAACTGTGCAGGCTATCATACGCCTCGAGACAGACAGTGAGAAGTTTACGACATTCCTGTTTTGCATGTTTTGGGACTGAGTGTGTGGGAGAGAGTTCCTTTGCAGGAACATAGCGATCCTGCAGACTGGACTGGGAAAGCATCCCTATCCTAATTGGGATGTCGAACCGCCGCACCAATCGACTTCAGACGGCGGCGGATGAAGGATTCGCGTGCAAGTCTCACAAATACAACACCTGCTCGCCGTTTGTGATCCAACAGGACGCGATGGGCGGGGTGCCAGTGAACAAGCAGGTCACGCGGGCAGTCTGTCCCGCCTCTGCCTTCAAGTCTCTCGGAGGGCTTTTGAATTGTAACGCTGGACCTGCAAAGACATAACATATGTTTTGTTGTCTGCCTGCCCGCACGTTGGCCTACCGCTGAACTCAAAGATGTGCATTGGAAGGAAACTATTCAGCGTGGGGAGTCAGATAAAGCCAGGCCGGGTACAGGAATGGGATTGGATGACACTATCTACAATGTTTGCTGCACATCACCAGTGTGTGCTACTTCCCCTGGCACCCCCATTATTGTAACACACTGTAGACAAAATGTCTTGGGAAACAAATGCAAAACACAAGTGACCTTCCACACACAAGAATAACCAGTCCTTGTGCAAGCAAGTGTGTTCGGTAATGTTGTGTTCACACTCTCATACATGTCCCTGTTCTGTTTGCCCAAACAAATATCCTTAAAAGGAGCAAACACATTGTGTCTAAAAGTTTGATCCATTTGTTTGTTTAACACCACCTCCTTTTACTGTCAGTGGATTAATCAATTTGTTTTAGGTTATCTTGTCACATGCAGTTCCAAACATCCGGATACTTACTGTATACTTTCACTTCTTTCCTAGTCTATTTATTTTGCCATCGTCTCAAGCCTGCACCCTTATCTCTTCCGCACAGCAATAAACAATCCAATCAGGCCATTACAGGGAACACTGGACACTCCTAACCAACATTCAGACCACAAGCTTTCGCGTTTTTATGGTTGAATATGGCAGAATTACAGATTATGGTGCACGGCAAAACAAATTGGCCAGAACAAAGCTGTCGAGATCTTCACAAGAACAAGACAGAAAAGCAGGTGTAGCTCAGTGCCAACAGCTGTGTCCGAGTTTGAATCTACGCCAATGTGAGGACACAAACTCTGACAGATCATTTGCCAAAGGTTTGGTAAAGAAGGAATGATTAGGAATATTTTTTTCTCACCTCTTCCCGAGTTGGCTCTCTTCTTTGGGATGACTTCTGTGGAAACGGGAGGAAGTGGTGTTTTAGTAGGTGGGGACGGAGGAGGTGTGGTTTTGCTCTTACCCTTCTGTCTCGGCTCACAGAGAGTGACTGAACTGCGTGCACTCCCCTACATGGCGCGCCACAAGGGATTGAAACTCTCTATTGGGTGTATCAGGAAGCTGCATTGTCGTGGAAGTTTGTGCATAAATTCTGAGACACACATTTCATGACAACCAATAGCACAAAGACAGGAAATGCAGTTTTTTCTTTTTACACTCCATTTAAAATATGACATCCGGACATCCGGGGGCTGCAGTGTAAAGATGTTGAGAACAATAAATTGACCTCTAAATTGTCAGCGCTAAGTGGGCAATGGCTATTTTTACCTCTTGGTGATGTGATTGGGCTCAGCTTGCTCGAACTCGCACGGGAGCTCCCCAAAGATCCTGTGAAAATCTGTTGCCCCTCTTGGTGAGACGGTGCGGCCCGTCCGTTCTCTGTGGCGGCCTTGGATGTGGGGGCGGAGGCAGTGGAGACTCGCTGCCGCTCAGCAAAGATAGTTTCAAAGTCTGGTTGGGTTTTTAATTTCAGAAAGAGGAAGAGCAAAGGAGACCGCAACACGTCAAAACTGAAAGAAACAGCAGTATCGAGTTGTGAAAGGAACAATGGCTTTATCCTTTGACACTGTACAGATTGTTTTGATCTTTCTCTCTGCAGCATTAGCTCAGCACTGCTGAGATGAGCCGAGTCGCATCTCGCTAAAATCAATTGTTTCCTGTTTACTCTGACTCAACTTTGTATCTCACTGTATATTTGAAAGAGTTGCAGTGGTTCCTAGGACGTATATCACAACTGGGAGACTCCCACGCCACATGTTAGTTTGAGATGCGCTTATCTCTGCTGCTATTTTTTTTTCCACAGAAGTGGGATGAGTTCAAGTAGCCTTGCTGTTTGGTCTCGGCATTCAGGAGACGATAACTCGGCTGCAGAAAATGTATCATCCCAATGCAAGTATTCTTGGCGCTCTCGTCATTTATGTGCTGCATTTGTGTCCTACTGACCTCTGACCTTCACAGTGCCGCAGCTCGAGGTCCTTCCCACGCTGTTTTCTGCCAGGCAGGTGTATTCCCCAGCATCCTCAGGCAGGGATTCCTTCACCACGAACTTCACCTCCCTGCCGTTGAAGGAGGGCTGCCCAAAATTGGCCACCTCACCTGTCCACAGCACAAAAACAAACACACAAGCTGTGAGTCCTCCGCTGCTGCCCGGATGGAGACGCCTGAACTGTCGGGGTCTTTGTTCTCACCATTGTGCAGCCATGACACTTTAATCGGCTGACATCCTGCGACGGTCCCCTGCAGTATGATGTCACCTCCCTCGTCCACGGCGCAGTCCTGCAGGGGTTTTGTGAAAACTGGCGGATCCACACGTTTACTGTCTGTGAGAGAAATTCAAACACAAACGCATGTTATTTATATCTGATTTATATCTAGAGCACCATTCTGACACGCTGACGCATTGCTTGAGGAACTTGAATTCACACCTTCAAGAAGTGTTGCACAGAGTACTTAACTGTCCTCATGCTCGTTTTTTTTCTTTTTCTCAGTTGGTGAACACTTTATATATTTAGACCAACAGCGCATCTAATGACGCACCAACATAGAAATACTTTTCAAATTTATTTTAGATGAAAGGTCTAACTGGCAAATTAGGTTTAAACTGAAAACTACACACAGTGTAAAAGTGCAATAAACCTGATTTCTGGCTCTCCTTTCGTTCAGGCTGTATAAGGTTGGACTTTAACAGGTGGTCTTAGGTCAACCATTGGCCACCGTTTACAGTGCAGAATTATTTCCTGCAGTGCCTTTGAAATTAGCCACCAGCTGCTGCTGCAGGTGTCGCGTCAGCTGCTTCAAGCTGTAGGTTTGGGCACCAAATGGCTGATTTCCCCTCATTTTGTTTTGTGTCTGCCATTTTCCAAAACAGCTCAGAAAGAAATTATATGTTTGACAAGGCAGTCGGTCGGTGTCGGTCATATGGCTGGACCACAAACTAATGAGTTTGTACTTTTGAAAGGAAAATATTTCAAAGGCACTTAATCAAATTAAGGGAAACATTGTGAAACAGCTGCCATAACAGACAAGCCTGTGACAATTACGACACCAAAAACTAAAAGGACGCGTTCTCAAAAATCACAGAAAACATGCAGGAACCAAAACACCACATTAGGCAACAGACAGTGAAGAACCTGGGCTGCTGGTTTTGTGTGTGCCAGTCAGAAACACAAGGTTAATTACTTTCGGCTTGTTATGGCAACGGCCCCAGGAGGCTTCATCGTGCCCTGGCTTGTCACCATTGCCGCGTCAAAGCTGCTTCTTGGACTCCTCCAACACTAAACTCACCCCCCCAATGTTATTAATCCCAGCAGCCTGCCTCCTTCACTCCCTCTGCAGCTCTTACCAGTGTTGGTGGACCGCTCTGAAGGTCTGATTTCCACACTCCTGGGACCGCTTCCTGGTGAGTGGATGTGCATCTTGAAGGTGGACACGTAGAGCTGCTGGGTGGTTGCCATTCATTTTTGCTGCTGGAGGATCTCCCCCTTCCTTCCTTCCTTCCTTCTTTCCACGCTGGAGAGCACAGAAATTTCACACAGTCATTTCCTGAGCTGATAACCCCACTTCCTGGCTTTGTCTCGATGGCTCGATCCCTGTTGTCTCTTGTTGACCAACACGCTCTCAAAGTGTTGTTCTCTCTCCCAGCTCTGCCGTGGCAGCTCTGCCAGCCCTCATCACACTTCTCTCTTGCACATGTTTGAGCCCTGGTGCGACACCCTCCCCCGTGCTGGTCCGGGGCTCCGCCTACATCACACTGGGGGGGAGAGCATCTCTTTATCATGGGAAAGGCGTTCTCACAACCACTGCTCAGTCCCTTGTGTTGTTTGTCTTGACACCACAGACACACAAGAGTCCCCCCAAAAAACAAGCACAAAAACACACACACAAATAACGGAAAAACAGTAAGAGTGATTAGTGGGAGAAAGAGGTTGGGCTTATCTCCCCACCCAGCCAAAGGTCATATTGTGTGATGTTTGTCGAATGAGCCCTCTCACTTATCAATGTGGCACATGAACTTTGTGATGCCCTCGAGGCTTTTTTATTTCACTGTAAAAGTTGTGTTTGTGGACAACAGGACGATAAATTTTCTCGACGCAGCTCCTCCCCTGCACGGCAGCAACAGCACAAACACTCTGGTTATTTCCTGGGTGACGGCGTCTCTTCAGCAGAAGCTCCTGCCATGGCAACCGCTGCTCTCTCAAGCTGCAGACCCTGCTGAATTCATGCTTCTGAAAATGTATTTGAAAGTCATAACTAGATGCACATTTGATAGATGATGTCTCCCCTGCTCTGCTCCCCTTCCTCAATTCCACAGCAGTGAGCTCTGTGTGCACAGGGGGTTCTGTTTTAGTTTCTCTCTCAGGGGAGAATTTTTCCCAATCAAACATTTACCGCAAAGCCAGACTCACAGATACTCTATTGTGAGGATGATTCTATGATAATGGATCAAAACATATCCACTTGCAGATGGTAAAAGTGTTTTTGTTTTTGGAACAGGAATCTGTCTTTTTAAAATAACAGGACATTGTTTACTTCATGAATATTGACCAGAAGTGAACTGTGCCAAGAAATATTTTCAGCGTGAACATGAAAAATATTGAAATTGATGGTATATACATGTGCACTTTAGCCTCTGTCTTACTCCTCATGTTGTACTCGCTGGAGGCGGGGCCTTCTATGTCAAGCGTTAATTCAGGTTCTGACTTGCAAAGACAACTTTTCCTGATAATCCCACCAAATTGATCTCAAAGAGATTCTGAAGAAAGAATCTGGGCTTGTTACCACACACACACATGCACGCATGCACGCACGTATGCACGCACGTGTGGCTATCAGGTCGTGGTGTCTTTTGTTTTTCTTGAGGCTGTCTGCGGACACAAACAGGATGTTGAAAAGGACAAGGAAATAAATAGATTAAAAGAAACACACACACACACACACACACACACAAACAACACACAAATATGCTGGACACAGTGTCTAACTGGATTTGACCCAAGGTTGTAAATGCAATGTGACAGCTTCCTGGAGGGAAGTGAAACTAAGTGTAGAGTGAAGTTATAGCTCATTATGAAGAGGGAGACTAATAATAACGGTGTGTTTCTGCCTCCCAACCTTGGCCAGGAAAAGTCTAATTAATGCAATCAGGAACAGGATCATTTACTTCACACAATGGAGTCAAGAGCAGGAGAGAAGCAAGCAAGGCCACCAACTTACCTCCACCTCATATTGACAAAAAACCCTTAACCCTTATCAGTGCCAATCACAGACATACTAATAATAATGACATCATGACAACACAAACAGG
This sequence comes from Thamnaconus septentrionalis, assembly GCA_009823395.1. Lineage (NCBI taxonomy): Eukaryota > Metazoa > Chordata > Actinopteri > Tetraodontiformes > Monacanthidae > Thamnaconus > Thamnaconus septentrionalis. The sequence continues at coordinate 16,832,451 of CM020515.1, read as the reverse complement.
TTTTCCAGTGAACTAACATCGCCTCATGCCATTTCCTGGTTGAACTCCCCTCTGAAACCTGATGCCTGATACCAGAGTGCTGTTACAGTCAGGTTTGGTCAGGGTGAACCACGTGAGAAGAGGTGGATTAAACGTCAGATCAAAAGGATTTTTTAAAAAAAAAAACGTAATAGGTGTCTGGCTCCGTCTAGTGGCCAAAACTGTACATGCAAGCAGTGCGACCTGTCAGGTCTACAAAGTAAACTCCAATCAAATATTCACACAGTTCTTAAAAATCAGATATCCTTCCTTGAAAAAACAAACAAACTGTAAACTAATGTATCTTGTAACATTAGATTGTCCCTGAGGTTTTGTTTATTTGTAGTTGTGGAAATGTACTTTGTTGTCATTTTGAGTGTATTTTGTTATTTTCATGTTTTCACCCAGTGTTCAATAAAATATTTTCTTGTTGTGACCATTTCATGTTTTTTTCTGTAATTGACCTGTTTATGGCAAAAAAAACAAAAAAAACAACAAAAAACATTTAAATGTTTTCCTTCTTTGGCAGTTGCATTAGCATAAAATCCGTTTTTGTCGCATTTAAAATAAAGTGTCTTGTGTATTTCTCCACCTTCTGCACACTTGATACTTCTTTGACCAAGTAGCTGATTCATGCAACAAGAACAACAAAAAACTTTACACAACTCTGTGTGCAACTGTTAACTGGGGTTGTGATGAAGCGATGCAACACCTACCAGCTGACCGTTGACCTCTGACTCCACCACATCAACTCACAGGCAGCCAGGACAAACAGTCATTAACGGCCTCAGGCTGTCACACTGAAAAGGCCAAAGTAGCGTTGCTGCCCGCTGTTTGCCTGCCTGCCGTCATTCACTGCTGCCTGTCTTAGTCTTTATTTCAGACCCAAGGTCCATAACCAAGATGAACAAACACAACAGACACGCAACTTGCCCAAAAGGAAACAAATGCATACATTAATATAAAAAACAAATACACCGGACACCTAAAGGAGCTACTGTGATGTTGGTCAAACTGCTGATTATCTGATTTTCCAAAGCATCAAGCTGACAGATAAATCTGTATACATAAGATTTCTAAGAACAGCATAAACAGCATTTTATTCACACTCAGCTGCCGAGGTTACTTAAGCAACATTCAGAATGCATCAATTTAACCAAACTGCAGTTTCTGCATTTGTTTTCTTATATTTACACATTGGTGTTCAGTATGCAGAAGCGTGCAGTTTGTACTGACCAGTAGTTATATATTTATTTATTTATTTTTTTCATAATCTGTAGGTTTAGGAAACCTGCTGTGGACCAAATTGGAGTGACTTGCGTGCACGAGCGCCAACTTTTTGTTGACGTGATGTTGCAGTACAACAACCTGAACACTAGGTGGTGTTGTTCACCATATCTATGTATCCACACAGATGAAGTTCATCTAAAAGTTGTATGTCTCAGTTTTGGGTCACATTAATAACCGCACAGGTTGGTGGTTCAGTATTTTCTAGCTCTACTGATGAATCACCATTTGGAAGGATCTCCTGAGCACCATAATTCCTCCTACTTGCAGTTCAAACCAGTAGGATGTCTTTAAAAACTGACCCTGTCGCGTGAAAGGTCCTGTTTTTACTCGCACAGTTGGTTTCACACATTGACCGTGACTGTCTGGCCCCACAGCGCCCGGGGTTCGCTACTTCAACATGTGTGGCAAGGGAGGTGCGTGACACAAAGGGACAGGAAGTGAAGGAAATCTCACGGAAATTATCCCCCAAAAAAGTCCAAATAAGCCTCTGTGAGACTTCTGGCTACTTAAGTAGAGAGATTTGGAATTGGATTTGATGTACGTGTGAAACATTTGCGGCTACACTTTCTTTAATACTTCAAATCCCATCGCAGCATATTGCTAATAGCCTTGCCAAATGTAATAAATAAATAAATAAATAAATAAATAAACATTCCATCTGTTGCATGTGAAAAAGGGCCTTATTGGTCCTATATGGAGGAACACATGGGTATTTGTGTGTCAGTGCGCGACTCCCACCTTTGCATGTGAGGCCCTCCGCCCCTTTGTTGCCGTGGAGGACCCACATGGAAGTGATTAGGCTGCACAGAGAGTGAAATTACAGAGGGAGAAAACCTCCACGTCTAGAGCCCTCCTTCGTCTACTCCTGTCATTCACACACAAACACACACACGCACACACAGGCTCACACAGAAGCCAACAAGACGCACGCACGCAGTTGCGGAGAAAACAGCCACTTAGCCCAAAAGCAGCACACTTGCGCCGCCGCCGCCTCTGTCGGGACAAGGCTGCAGTGTGACTTCCCTCCTGCAGGTCTGGAGCGGAATGGGGCCGGGGCTGTAAATTCCTCAGAAAGAGCTGTTAAGAGCACCTCCATTAAAATAAGGAGGCGGGGGGGCGGCACTCGCCAGAGAGGAGCCGATTCAATAAGTCATCTTCGCAGCCCGAGGCCCTGGTGGGGCCCACAGGAGAGCAGCAACAGCTACTGATTGGATAAAGGTTGCTTCGCTCTCGCCATAACAGGCGCCTGTTTACCTGCGAGTGCAGGTGCTGCGAGGCCCCGCAATGCCGCTCTGATGGGCCAGTGGGAATCATTTTACTGCCTTGCAATGTCTCCGCAGAGGGCCTGATTGAGTCATCAATTAGAGGCTAAGCGATTACTTTCGCTGCAGTTGGAGTGCACGATTGAAGACATCTTCTTTTTTTTTTGTTTTATTTTTAAGTCCCCTGCTGCGGGGACACAAAACTCGCCTGTTATGTAAAAATGATAGTTGTTGTTTGCGATCGGCCTCCTCTGAGTGTTTGTCGAGGTAAAACCAAGTCCATCTCTTACTTGCTTTGCATAGTAGACGCAGTTCTAGAAGTCAATGACAAGTCTCCCAGGTCCCAGGACAGGGCATCCATGTCCTTCAATGACAACAAGTGGGAGGTCCAACAGAGCGCTAGTTTTAGTAGGATGCTTTGCAGTAGGGTGTAAACAGAGGGCTAAATACGCTGTTTCCTTGAAGTCTGGAGAGGTTTCTTTCTTTGAGGGGGGATAATTGATTGTGCACAGCTGCTCCACTGGATCATGAAAGCAAATTAACTGAAAATGGGGCCTTTAAATGCACATGAGCTCCGCAGCTAAACAGAAACTAGAAACTAGAATTTGGAGGTCATATTGCCGTAACAGGATTTTTTTTTCTAAAAAATTTCCTTGGTCTCTATGACCGTTCTGCTAAAACGCAGCCGCAGTTGTAAATCACCTTGGCTGCGAAAAAAGCTCGACGACAATGACATCACACAGTAGCTGAGCGCTGCAGACACTTCATCCCTCCATCTGTTACCCCCTTTGCCTTCAAGTTTTACGAGTGGCGTGGCTGCAAACACACAATGTCTGGATGCATATGAATCATCTCCACGCCTCTTCTCACACACACATGTGCACGCGCATGCACACACACACACACACACACACACACACACGCATGCACACTCCTCCCAATCAAGCCCATTATTATCCCAAGTGTGCTACCAGATCCAAAAATATCTGTCAGGCAGCTGTCGGCACCTCTCTGCTTGGCAGCTGGAGCGGCTCGCCGGCACCCTCTGTGGGACCATCCCAGGCTCACACTCGCCCGTAGGACAAACAGCCACACACACACACGCACTCCCAAAACGCGTCACATTCTCCCCCAGTTGTTGTTGTTGTGTTTGTTTTCTTGTCAGAGCCTGAGTGGTCTGCACGCTGACGAGCAATAAAAGCCCAGACAAATGGCGAGCGTCAGGCCGTGGAAACGAGCCACAGAGGGGCTCGGCCCAGTTTGTCGAGCTCAGCTCCCGTCGCCGCCATTGCTTTTATAGTGGTCTTGTAGTGCAAGGAGAGGAGGCCGAACACATGTTAATCTGATGAGCAAGGCAATAAGGTATCGGGGGGAAAAAAGAGAGCGAGAAGGCTGCGTTTAGTAATTCAAGAACATCTGGCGAGAGACAATGACGCGAGACAGAAGTGATGGAAAAACAACAAAGAGAAAAAAGAAGAAAAAAAAATCCTTGGATGATAACTGAAATGAAAACACTGCGAGATCTATAGGATGTGGAGCCACTTTGTGTTGTTATTAATAAACTTCTTTGAGAGGATTGAGCATCATTTCTGTCACTGGGGAAGGGCATTTTAATATGTTTTTAAATGAAGTTATTACGATAACATAAGATAAGATAAGAAAGACGCATAGCAAACAAAGAATAAATAGAAATATAGTCAATATAAACAAGGGAAAACGCAGCATAAATGAACACTGTATGTACTGCGAAACAGAGGAGATTTGTTGCAGACACATCATGGGTGGAGAAACAGGACGCCGGCCCTCTCTGCCACTATCAGCAGCCACCATGTGCGAGGAAACACACATGGAGGAGGATATGAGGGAGGAAGATCACTGATCAGCGTTAGCGTGCTCTGGAAAATCAGTCGGCCGCTCTCCTCCTATGGTTAGGATAATTTATGAGTGCAACCTAATTTGGTGTTGGGCTTCAGAGCCAGAGTTCCACTTGAGCTCGCGCCAGGATTTGATTAGAAACAGTCTCGGAACATGTCTGGGTGGCGCACTTCTTGATTCCCTTGTTGTCAGCGCTGCTCCACAGAAGGCCGCCCGCTCTGGCCGTAAATTCGGTGACGTGCGTTCAGCACGTATGTTCGCAGGGGCTGTCGAACAATGGCTCGGGAGACGCTGACATGCTGGCTGCCTGCGTCCAATAAAAGCAACGTCAACACCGGAGTCAACTGAGAGGGGCATATTTCTCATCTCTCCCCAGATCCTCGGCTTGTCCCTTCTTGCCTCGGAGCGCACCAGGAAATGGCTGCACGCGAGATTTAAGATCTGAGATCAGCCAACATGAAAGATGCCTCTGAGCGCTGAACCCTGGGCGCTGCCTGTGACACCCAACACCTCCTTTGTCGCTCAGTGTGACACAGTCACGCCCCGTCTCAAAGGTTTGTCGGTGTAGAATTGATCAAAAAAGTCCAAAGGTTTTTTTTTTTTAATACACAACAATATCACAGAGCAAAAACAACTAAACCTTTTGCCTACAATCACTTCTAAGTAGAGCATCTGATTCTGTTTAGCTCTGATGGTCTGTGATCCAAAAGGTTTTCGCCTAAATGTTCACTAAATCAGAGGCCCGTCTCTCCTCATTTGCCTTCTTCCCGCCTTTGTTGTTTTTCCGCTGGAAGAAAGACAAAGGCAACCGAATAATACAAGATTTTCCATAGAGCTCTCCAAAAAAAAAAAAAAAAAACTCCACCTCCTTCTCCACCTCCTCCTCCCCCTGCTTTAACCCTCAAAACAATCTCGCTGCTGCACACCGCCAGCACCCCACCCCACCCCACCCCACCTCCCCCCGCCCCGCCGCAGCTTGCCTCCATTCTCTCGCTCGGCGCTCGTTTCTCCGCTTCGGTGCAAAGCCAAACAAGCCAGCCATTAAGTCGAGTTAAGCGCAGGAAGTGGGCCTTCGGGCCGGGCGGCCCTGTTTACAAGGAGCTAGTCGGGTTTCGGCGGCGCTTTGATGTGAGCGAGGCACACAGGAGACCGTCTTTCTGTGGACGAAAAAGGGCCCGAGCGCCGCTCCACTGACTCACTCACATTCCCCCCATTCATCTGAGCAAGGAGAGACAGAGACAGAGGGAGAGAGAGAGGAGGAAGGAGGGGGGGAGGGAGGGAGGTGAGGAGGGCGGAGGCCAAGGCGCAGGGTGTAGATTTTATGGGTTTCCCCGCTCTGAGTATCTGTTTCGAGACGCTCTGTCGGCTGCCGCTGCTCGTCTGCTGTTACAACATTTCTTCCTCCAGCTTGAGATAACAGAGGAACAGAACCCAACTTGTTCAGGTGACGAGATACGAGGAAGATCAGCGCCAGCAGCCAGTGACTTCACACTCACGAAAACCATAAGCATTGACTTTTACTGTCAGGACTCAGGATGTGTGTGTATGTGTGTGTGTGTGTGTGTGGGCGGGGGGCTTAGGAACAATGTTTTAAGCAGCACATTCGTTGTTTAAGTACAATGCCAATGTAGTTCTATACTCCCACCCACCCTTCCCACCCTGCCACAAAAGACCCTCTGCTGCAAGGCACGAGGATCAGTTTCCTTCTCCAAACGTCCTGTTGCCTGATGACATCAGCACACCAGACTGGGCTCGGTTTCAGCCGGGCATGACCGTAGGGGATTCCGACTGGAGCTGCGGGAGGTGGGTGAGGGGCGCTAACCTCAACCAGGCGGAGGAGGTGAAACATTTTCTCACCTGAACAGCTGCACTTTACTCCCGTCAAACAGCTCAGCTTAGATTTTCGCTTTGCTTTCCCTCTGTGACAAACAGACAATACAGAAGGTTTTTTTTTTTCACTGGTGTGTAAAAAAGGTAGGTTCTGGTGCTCCTCTCTCCAAGGAAGCCAACCTGGTCCACCACCAGCTTCTCAGAATGTTCTGACATCATGTCATCTAGCCGGAGAGGTGTGCCTGATTTCATCAAAACAGGCTGCTTCACCAGATGACTGGTGTGAGGGCTAATTTCCAATAAGAATTCCAATAATCTTTCGCTGTTGCCTGCAAGTCTGAGGCAACAGATGTTCAGAGGTGACTCAAACCTCAACTCCCCCACTTGGAAAAACAACGCGGCTGCACTTTTATCAGAGAAAATACCTTGTGAAAACGAGATTTATGAAGAACACTGACAAGCAAGTGAAGGAAAAGTGAAGCCAAAAGCTGGGTTAGCTTGTCTCCACCCATTTAGAATGTTGACTCTTATATCAAGCAACTGATTTATAGCCACTCCATCTGCCCAATTTCAGCACATGATTCTGGTTAAAGAGTCACTGCAAACTTTGATGTCCAAAAAATTGGATGTCACCCAACAACCTGAAATGTGGACATTCTTTTAATTCATCAGAAAAGCAAATAATATCAAGCGAGTCATTAAAAAAAGAAAGCGGCGTAACTAGATGGACAGCGTAATGAATGGTTACAGTGCAGCAGGAGGAAAGAGCTGGCTGACTTTTGTTAAATACAAATATATATATATAAATCCATGTTTTTACACAACGCTATTTACACTTTTCATCAGCGAAACGTTTACACAGCGGATGAATGGCTCTCTATGTTCTCGGCTGCGGGATGGCGGCTCCCTTTTGAGTTTATGGGGGGGCTTTAAAGAGCCAAAGAGGTGGGGAGGAGAGCGCTTCAGCACATGGTGTTCAAAGTCCCGCTGCTTGTTTGTTCAGACACTCAGGTTCAGTCCCTGTTTATCCAGCTTGACCTTTTGTCAGAATCCGACCCCTCAGGTTTGGCACGTGTGATTTAAAAGCCTGAGGTACTAAAATGTGGCAAGAACCCCCCCCCAATAAACTGTACTTCTCCCCCCACCCCCCAAGTAAAAAACAAAAACAAAAAAAGACAAAACAGTCCCAATAGCGTTCAGATGCTCTACACGGCCGTTTCCCCGTTTTTACCGTTTGTCAGCCGTGTGTAGAACTTGTGCCATGAGTGCAGAGTCTTCCCAGACCAGATCCAGAAGCCCGAGGTGATGCCCACGATCAGCGTCATCAGGTACTTTATCATGTACACGGTGAAGTCCGGGGACATGCGGGGCCGACTCTGCATGGGGCAGGGGATGGCCAGGGAGCGGCAGTTGTGGCTGACCCAGCTGCGCTCCCAGTGGCTGCGGAAGGCCTGCTCGTAGAAGAAGCAGGCGATGACGATGGTGGCCGGCACGGTGTAGAGCACGCTGAACACCCCGATCCGCACCATCAGCCGCTCCAGCTTCTCCGTCTTGGTGCCGTCGTGCTTCATGATGGTGCGGATGCGGAAGAGCGACACGAAGCCGGCCAGCAGGAAGGAGGTGCCGATGAAGAGGTAGATGAAGAGGGGCGCCAGCACGAAGCCCCTCATGGGGTCCAGGTTGCTGAGGCTGACGAAGCACACGCCGCTCAGCACGTCGCCCTCGATCTGGCCCATGGCCAGGATGCTGATGGTCTTGATGGCCGGCACCGCCCAGGCCGCCAGGTGGAAGTACTGGGAGTTGGCCTCGATGGCCTCGTGGCCCCACTTCATGCCTGCCGCCAGGAACCACGTGAGGGAGAGGATGACCCACCAGATGGAGCTGGCCATGCTGAAGAAGTAGAGCATCATGAAGAGGATGGTGCAGCCCTCCTTCTTGGTGCCTTGGACGATGGTCTTGTAGCCCTCCGGGCTGAAGCTCTCGTTGCAGACCACGCCGTCTCCCAGGAAGTAGCCGGCGATGTAGGCGATGGAGACCATGGTGTAGCAGCCCGACAGGAAGATGATGGGCCTCTCAGGGTACCTGAAGCGCTGCATGTCCACCAAGTAGGTGGTGACGGTGAAGAGCGTGGAGGCACAGCACAGCACGGACCAGACGAGGATCCAGATGCGGGAGAAGTGGATCTCCCTGTCGGTGAAGAACATGCTGCCGCCCCTCCTGGAGGGCTCGCACGGAGCCGCGCAATCCTTCTCCTCCAGGAACTTGTAGTTGAGATAGGTGGGGATCTTCAGAACCGAGGGGCAACGGAACGGCAGCTCGTGTGTGTGCGCCGTGGAGAGGCCGTGCGTGTCGGCGCCGGGCAGCACGGGCGGCACTGTGGCGGCCGACGACTCGTTCTGTCCCACGCAGAGGTTCCCGTCGCCCATCACGGGGAAGTTCTCGCAGCGCAGCCGCTCGGGCCACTGGAAGCCGAACTTGTTCATGAGCGCCTCGCAGCCCAGCTTGGCTCGGTCGCAGAGGGACCTGCACGGCGGGATGGCCTTCTCCAGCACGGTGCACACGGGCGCGTACATGGAGCAGAGGAAGAACTTGAGGTCCGGCGAGCACTGCACCTTCACCAGGGGGTAGAACTGGTGCACCTCCAGCCCCGCGTCCTCCTGGTTGTAGTGGCCCATCAGGTTGGGCATGATGGTCTTGTTGTAGGCTATGTCCGTGCACAGCGGGATCGAGATCGGCTGGCAATATCCATGTTCCGGGACGACGATCCCATTGTCCCCTTGGTGCTGGTGCTGGCTCGATGCGAGCAGCGGCAGCAGGAGCGCAACAGCCCACGTCTTGCAAAAAGTCATCCTCGCGAGTTTCCGAAAAAGGCTGACTTTGGACCAAGGAAGAGGAAAAAAAAGGACTCGAGGCGAAATTTATGTTCTGTGTGTCATCGGTCCTGCGAAGAGTTCTCGAGGAGTTTGGCCCTTGCGGAGGTGAAAATAATGACAGTGTGCTCCCGATAGCAACAGAGTTGTGGTCTCTCCGCTCCTGAGAAAAACTTCAGGCTGACTTCTCCCCCCACCCCACCCCCTTCTTTCCACCAGCCCAGATTTCTTCCCGTTGTCAAGGCAGCTGTAAAACACACCCAACTTCCTGTTATAGTTTTCCAAAATAAAGTCGTCACTGACGGAAACTGGCCTGTTTTTTGTCTAGCTGCTTCAGAGACAAATTCGTCACCAGCGAAACACACATCACGGCACATGGTTATCGATGACATTTAATTATGAACATAACAGAAGATAAATGTTTTTAACATGTAGACGTAAAGTGAGACATTTGGTTCCAACGGTTTGTTTTGTTTTGAACAGATGACATGCTTTTATTTTGAAAATATTTTGAGTCTTTCGCCCTCGTATTATTGCACAAGGAACTACACACATCTGGATTGTATAACCCAAACAGATTTATACGGAGAGAGGTAACCATACCCACAATGCACTCGTCTGCGTTCCAATTTATATTGAAATTTGATCCATCTATCGGTCAATCTGAAAAGAATTCAAAAAATGTATGCGCAAAGTAATTATGCCTAGAAGCCAATAAAGTGGCCATGGCTGTCAAAAGTAAAGACGATTTACAGACGGTTATTTATACGCATTCATTCAGAAAAAAGAAAATGAGAACGAAGAATAAGTCAATAACAATGAAATAAGGTTTATAAGTTCTAAACCTTACATTGCACAGTCATAAATTATAACTGTGCAACGTGAGAGCCGGACCACTTGTTGCCATGCCTTCCGAGCTCCTGCCTAATGTTAATTGGAGCAAAATTAGGCTCGGGCTCAGCCAATGAGGATTGAGATGGCGTGGGCCGAGTTAAACTCCAGTCTGAGTGACAGGAGCTGGACAAGTGCACGAGCGCCAGTCTCCTTGAATGTGATGTCCATCGCCCCAAGAAACACGGCGGCAAAACCCCGTCAAAGGGATTGAATGAGGTAGATTCACTTTTTGTTGGCGGCGGAAACGTGTTGTAGTGACGGTGGGCGAAGTGTGGCGAAATGTGAAGTTGCTACCATCGTTTTCTCCGAACTAGCCAAGGCACCGCAAAGTTAGCCAGCGTGATGGTTGAAGTTGCTAGGTGGTGTAAAAAAAAAAAAAAAAAAAAAGTGCCTCCTCCACTCCCTGTACTAACCAGGAAAACTTGCGAAAAGGTGATCAGGGATTGACAGTGAACGCATTTTGAATGACTATCGTTGTTAGCGGTGCGATTTTTGTGTTTTCCCAGATAATAAAGAGCGAGACGGTGAGAGTGTGTGGCCAAGCAGGCCGAACTGATTGCAGAGAGAAGATGGCGTCTGGCGGCCTCCCGGGCCTCTCCGTGAGCGAAGACAATCCACCATTTTATGCGCACCAATTTCAGGTAGGACTCGATTATCAGAAGAACGTATTACGTAGATGTTAAACGCACATATTTCATGAGAAGCGATTTCACTGTTACACGAAAACAGATAGTTCAGAACACATTGTAGCTTAATGTTATATTTATGTAATAAACTAAATACTGTCACCTTAATTTGTGTTACGTTATTGTAATGATCATAGTATAGTTTTATTAATCTGTCATATTTGTTTACTTCATGTTGGGAAAAATTATAACATCGTAAAGTCAGACTTTACAATACTACAAATTCTGTAGTTGGTTGAGTTAAAATTCCCTGTGCCTGTTGTCTGTCTGCAGGAACAGACAGCATCCCGCGTGTCTTGGTCTCACGATGCCCATTATGATCCCTACAGCCTTTTCAGTTCCGCCCAAAGCAGCGCCAGGAGCTGGTAATCAATTTTAGATTTGTTTTTGGTGAGATTGTAATTGTTTGTTTGTGTGCTCTCTGAGGCGTGCTTAAGAGGATTGATGAGAATCCGCCTGCTTGTCCATCTAGTCAGAATGATCTCGCTGAGTTGGATTTTTTTTTCCTATTTCTTAAAGGTGCTGGATGACTTTCTGTAGAAGAAATAGAAAGCTTTTATTTATACAGTGAAATATTTAGGTAGAAAAATAATAAATATATACATACATTGTAATTAAGACCATGTTTTCCAAAATTGTAGGAATCCCACAGAACAGACTCAGCCTGACGGGGAGACTGATATGCAGGGTTTGGTCTTGAATAATATGGATGGAGGAGACTCATACAACGATTACAGTCTCGGGTATGTTTAGGTGTAATGTTTTCGAGTCCTGGTTATTGCTGTTGGTACAATTGTGTTTTGAAAGATTCAGTAATGTGATGCTGTATTAGAAGAGCCAAAAATGAAGATATTTCCCCAGCTGTATACATGCATTTAAAGACATTACAAACTCTTCTTTTAGGTCTCTTCTGACACGTAGCTCCATCTGGTCTCCATTAGGGGAAGAGAAGCTACAGAATTTTCAACCAGATGCTAAAACACAACAAAACCCCACTTTTCTTCCAAGCCAAGCTTCACAAGGACAGGCAATGGGCAAAAATGTGAACAATTTTTACCAGCACTACAGTGACACCAGTACCAGGCAACTACAACCTTTTAATGTGTATAATGCACATACCCCACACCCGCCACCAAATCTGCCCTTACCAAACAAAGGAAGTGGCTACCTGCCTCAGGCGCAGTGGAATAAATATAACAGTACTTCAGCTCTGGATAGTGCAGGGAACATCCAGCACTTGAATAAGTTACCTGTCATCAGTGAAGTCTTTTTACCTCAAAGTGAAATGACCGCACCCTCTTTTGGGCGTCATTATGATGACCAGCACATCCAAAACAGTGCAGAGCCTCCCCGTTATGAAGCATATTCACCTCAGGCCATCAACCAAATAGTAAACAGTTTTCAGTCACTGATGACCGCTGATCATGAACACTTGCTGCAGGGCGACAATCCAGTTCTAACTGGGGAGAAAGGAGGCCTGTATCAAGAGGAAACAATGAACCGCCCAACAATGTCAACACATGGATCCCCCACGACACATATCTCAAAAGAGATGGTCGAAGACTATGGGAAGATTCACATGGAAAAAAATAAAGCAGCGAGGAACAAAATACCAAAGTGCACCTCTAGTAGTAGTGCAAGTCTACCACACACACAAAACGTCCAGCAGACGCAGTTCTACTCTGGCCCTGGCAGTCTCCAAAACCGACAACAAAAAATTCCATTGGCCACAAAGAGCACCGTGCTCCCTGTGAACGGGAGGGCAAACCATCATTATAGGCAGCATCCACAGCAGGGCCAGAGCAGGAACAAACCGCAGCCGGCAAAGGAGAAAAGGAGGACGCACGTGTCTGGTTCCCAGGGAGACGGTTATTCTACCAGGAGTGCATCTAACTTTCACATGAGGGGGGGTGAAAGTAAGAGGTACCCACCACCAAACAGCCTGCACCCTCAGACATACGCAGGGGATAATGGCAGAGTGAAAGGTTTGAGTACTCAGCAGCTTGGTCCTCCAGTGTTTCATGCGAACGACCCCGCAGGACATTCTGCTGTGAACTTCTCCAACTTCATCTCCAGATCCAAAACACCTCTCGGAGGTAGTTTTACTGGACTGGAAGCCAGCAATACGATGGCAGCCAATGAGGTTGCAGGTTTAGGTTCAGTTCTGAGTGACACAGTCACCCACCCAAGAGATGCCAATCTTAATGGCGGCGCCTCAACCACGGCAATGAACGAAGCGCCCGTGAAGCAAATTCATCTCTACCTGGAAGAGTGTCACAGCCAGTGGAAGCTCTTAGAGATGGAGACGGAGATGGTAAGCCTCACTGTCATCCCTGATTAAGCTGCAGAATCTGTCAAATGTCAGAAATAGCCTCATTGTCATCTGCAAGTAATAACAGATATGTTGTTTTGTTGTTGCTGTTGCCATTTTCATTTTCACACTGGGTTTGTTGCAGACTGAAGCTGTCCTTGGAAAGAATCTTTTTGGGAAAGAGACGACGTCAGTGGCCAAATCCCCACCGGAACAATCCAGTGTCGACCAGCTCCTTGTCAATCTCACCAATGCACAAGAAAAAGTGAGACCAATAATGCATTATACTGCCACCTAGAGATGACATTGCACACTGCAGTCTGTCTTTGTTTTACATGGCAGCGATGGACATTGTGCACAGGGGGAAAGCTCTTTTCTTCCCCAGTGGCTGTGCGATCTTATGAAGTGAGGCTAAATCCACCAGTTGAATTGGTTGTTGTTTTGTAGGTGTCCAGCCTTCTGGATAAGATTGAGGGTCTCAGCGTTTCCCTGCACATCAACATCCGCACAGCGCTGAAGAGGCATCACATGGCCATTAGCATGACTCAGGCCAGGCGCAAAGAAGGAATTACTAACATGATGCGACGCCATCAGCTGGCAGCTCCGCACACAGAGTGCAGAGGTAAGTCACTTTGTAATCACAGACGTATGTTTTTGTTTTTTAACTTGACTGATGCTGATGTCCGTCTGCTTCTGAAGACACCCTGCTGCTCGCCATCGCACTCAAGGACCTGGCTGCTTCAACACGGAAACTGCGGACAGCGCTGTGGTGCGCTCTGCAGATGGCTCTCCCGAAACCCGTTCACAGACTCGATGAAAAGGGAGAAAATGAAGACGCAATTGCACATCCTCTCCCAACAATGAATGTGTATTTTACACTATGAATTAGCAGTCAGAAAGCACGCGATTAAGTTAAGTAAGGAGATACATAAAATAGGACTTTCTTCTAAACTTCAACAAGGTACTCTCCAGCCCTTTTTCATTCCCGTTGTATTTTAAGGTATTATTTATGAGGAACATTTTAGTGATAACTTTTCCCCCCTCTCCATTTTACCTATTTATTAAAATGAAAAAAATTAAACCAAACCAGTCTAATCATTAAAGTACTGATTTACTTTACCTTGCTTTTGCTGTAATCACAAAAAATATCTGAAAACCTGATAAAGTTTGAATTATATTGAAAACATTTAAACTTTTGAAAAAGGTCATTGTTTTAAATTGTTTCAGTTTGTCGATCATATTATTTCTTTCAATCAATCAGTGACATTAAAACATACAAACAAAAACACAGTGGTCATTGAAGACCACTGTGAAAGAGCCCGCATAATTTATTATATTTAGATGCGAAATTCTAAAAATGTTTGGGTCAAGTCAGATTTTGTCGTTTCCACACCTAAAATGTAAGTTTGACATGTAGAATGTCATGATGTTCAGAGTTTAAAGGTTTGATTCTTTTAAACTTGCTTTTCATTGTTATTTTGTCAGAAAACAGTTCATTTGTCTTAATATTTCCGAGTGATGCAAAGTTGACGATATCCTGTTATGTTCCAAAACTGTTTTTCTTGTTCCCTGTTGTAACTAGCATATAATAATCCATCAATAAAAAACAATCAATATTTCTCAGTGTTTGTTTTTTTTTAAATTAATTTAAAAAGTCAGCAATAAACATTCATATTTTATTGTACAGTAATATTTGAGGTATAATTTAGTAACTTCTCCTTGGATGTGGATTCTCAGACAAAATACTGTGGAACTGTGCAGAGCCATGAGACCTTTGCAACTTTTACAAAGGAAGATTTAATGGAAAAAGATTTGCCATTCCTCCAACCCTGCAACGTTTCTCAAACAAAATCAATGTACTTGTCAATCAACAGTTCCAATCAGAATTGGTTTAGCAAAGTCATTGCACAATAATTCAAAATCTGAATTTGAGTCCTCCACCGAACTTTGCAGAAATTTGTTCTATAAACATGAAGTCATGTGATGTAAATAATAAAGATGTGATAAAGGCATGATATTATTCGTAAGGTGCCAATGCGGTTTAGCTAAAATCATGACAGGAGTGTTTAATCATGTTTTGTAGCAAAATATTGTCACCTAAAAAGTCTTCCCATCTCCTCGGTCTTA
This sequence comes from Thamnaconus septentrionalis, assembly GCA_009823395.1. NCBI lineage: Eukaryota > Metazoa > Chordata > Actinopteri > Tetraodontiformes > Monacanthidae > Thamnaconus > Thamnaconus septentrionalis. The sequence continues at coordinate 16,817,288 of CM020515.1, read as the reverse complement.
TCTTTTGCGTTCCCCTTTTTGTGTGCGCTTTTTCTCCTTGTCCTTCCTCTCTTGTTTGGACAGTTTGTCCTTCTCCCGCTGCATCTTGTCCATCTCCTTCTTCTTCTGGGAATCTTCCCGAGCCTGGACCCGCTTCTGCTTCTGCCTGTTGAGCACCTCTTCAACGTTGTTGTTCTTGAAAAGAGCTAGGACGTGAAGTGAAGGACAACCAGACGGAAATAAAAAGGACCCATCTACAATGCTTTAAGTGCCTCTGCATTGGATGCGATTTGAAAAAAAAAAAAAAAATCTGATCGCACACAGAATTAGAAGGATACAGTTTTCATTTCCAATCATGTGGGCACCACTTGTTGGCTCCTCTTCTTCTTCCGTGCGTTTAGTCAAGGACAAGGTCAACACCACACGTGGATCACAACTAAACATTCATTTAAAAGACAGTGGACCGCATGGCAACAAGACTGGGTAAAACAACGACACGACAGCTGCAAACTCAAGGATATTCCTCTTCATCTGTTATGTTGGCATACTGAGCGAGGAGTGCTTCTTTCCTTTTCTTTGACTCTTCCGACACCTCCTTAGACTTTACCACTATTTGAGCCTGCTTTTCTATCATGCTGGCGATGGCCTGGACCTCGGCTGCAGTGCGAAAATGCAAAACAAAACAATGACATTCAGATCCTTGACTTGCAGTAAAAGTTCATTATTTATTTATCAATATTGTGCTTGCGGTGTCTGCACAAGTATGTGTCTTAGCCACAAACTTCTCTGAGTGCACAAGCCTGCGTGATGATATGCACAGGGTAAACAATCTCTTTCCAGTAATAAAAGGGGAACAATCTGAAAAAACAACACTTTCTGGTATAAACATTTTTTCACACCACAAAAAGAAAACTTTCTGCAGTTTCAGGAACTGTTTTGCTTTACTCTTCCAGGAAATCACTCCTCGAGATAAAACTGTCACGCACTCTGCTCCAAAACTCAGAAATAAACAATTTCACAATGTGTGTGTGTGTGTGTGTGTGTGTGTGTGTGTGTGTGTGTGTGGTGCAAGACTCTTGGCAAGCTGTCTTTTTTTTGTTTAATCTACACTTAAGCCAGCTGATGTCACTTCTGCAATTTCTTTTTGGAGTTTCAGTGAGTGCCCACACTGTACAACCGTGCAGTGCGTTTCACCACAAACTAGTTATTTTCAGCAAGTGATAGCAAATCTTGTGAAAGGAAAAGAATATTGTAAAAACAAAAAAAAAAGATAAGTGATAAAATACCATCGCCACTGTCTCTTTTGGCTCTTGATTGGCTGATGTAGTCCGTCCACTGTTTGATGATCTGTTTGCAGACATCCTCCACAGCCACCTCGTCCTGCACAGAACGGAAAGACAGGGTCAATAGCCGAAGATAACTTGACAGCGACACGCCATGTACTGACGATGTGGCCTATTTACAGGTCAACGGTTATTTACTAGCATGCACGCTACCGGTTGAAACATAAATGGCGCACACGATGTTGACAAATGAGCAGCGCGGTGCATGTCTACGCCATCGTTCTGCTGTCTTTGGAAGACAACAACTGTTCAAGCCCAAAACATTCGATTCGACGTTACTTGCCGCATGCTCCATTTACACCACGCACCCACACCAAAAACTTTGAAAATCCTCACTAATATTTCGAACGACAACAGACGTCAGCACACACTCTTCGTTAAGGTTTTGGTAACCATATTTTCCATATGAGCAGAGAGCTATCATTAGCACACCCAATTCGTGCCGCCCATGCTCACTGGACAGCCAGCGGCTCAGCGCAGTGAGACCGCCGCCGCCTTGGTGGCAGAGGGGAACATGCCGTTGTGTTTTAATCACCAGAAATGCAGATAAAATCCCCTGAAGCGCGTCTTCTTTCTCCTCGTCTGTCTCTTCCTCTTGTAGGACCCCTAAAATGTACGCCCCATACACCTCACGGTCCACTTCCAACGAGTCCAGACGATCATTTAACCAGCTTTCAAACTCCCCGGCGTCTGCCACGGGCGCAGCCATCTTGGCCCCTTTGGGTCCTTCGCTGGGCCACTGCCGTCCTTTGTTAATGCCTGTAAGAAAATCCCTCCAATTCCGAATTTGTTTGACAAAGATGTCTGCATTTGGGTACTCTTGAATTTGTTCGTAGTTCTAATAAATATGAAGGGAGATTTTGTGGATGTCTGAACTAATCTTGAATTATTTTTTTTTAAACGCATGTATGTACTTATTTCTAAAAACGTATTGTTGTATCTTTTTTTTTTTTTAAATCACACTTTATCTTTCAGCCACAATAACTCTGTCACAAAAATATACAAATTACTTGGAGTATGTGCATCAGCCCCGAATTTGACTTGACTCTACAAGGTAAGGTTTTGCAAGCCTTCCATTTGATTAAAAACTGTTGTGATAACTTGGGTATACTGCCTGGCTTGTTGAATTCATTCCAACAGCCTTTCAGTCAGTGGCACATTCTCAGCGTTGGCAGCATTTGTACAGTAAGTGCCTTGGGCTATTGCCACAAATCCCAAAGTTATTGGTTGAAAATTCATTTTCGATTGTTGCACAGTTTGCACAGATCAGTCACTCACGGGCTTGACAGTAGAGGTCTAATTGGTATGCTGATTTCAGCTGGTAGTTGAATAGACATTTGTTGGCTCATACTAGAAATTTTCATGCCATAGAAAAAATACTGGAAAAATATTTGTTTATATGAGTCAGATGAGGCATTGTACTGTAATTATTGTTAACTTTTGTCAAGGCTGTTGCAATGCGTTATTGGCACTCAGGTAGAATAAGGCCTTTAAAGTCTTGCAAGGTGACAATCATTAAATCAAAAAATGAGCACACTATTGTTGTTTATTTACTTGCGTTGATCTCCAAATAAATAAAATAATTTATATAATAAAAGAGGGGAATGAAATAAAAGTGCATCGCAAGAGAAGCTCAGGCCTTGACGTTCCTATATTGTCCTCTAGATGGAAGTAGAGAACACACTTTTTTCCACTCCTGCTAAGGCGTTGACGCTACACACAGCTGAATCTTGCGTGACCATAGTTTGCACCTCTTTTAATAAGTGACTCACCGCAAATTGCTCGGCGCTATCTTACGCTGCGTTTGTTAAGTATAGTTGCTGTAGAGCTGTAAAATGGAAATGTCCTTCCAGCTGTTTGTTCGTCCTCTTTCATTTGACACCGTCAACAACTGCAGCCCCTCCCAGCTATTTGAATGTATTAAACTGCGTTTCCATGTGAATGGCTTCTTCCTGCTTCCGGAAAACACTTTCAGCAACAGGGGACGGGTGAGTTATGAGTTGCCCTCCACATGCACATCCCACACCCTTTGCGGGCCCAGACGCACATGCACACATAAACACACTCGTCCCACTGTTCCTACATAATGACTTCACACGTCCCTGGCCTTGCAGTAATGAAGTGTGAAGATTCTGTGACGCCACGGGGAAGCTAACGCGTGGAACTCTACTCTCTATTTTAGTGCACCTCCTGCAATTCCTTCCAGCCTGGGCACAGTTGCTTCCTATGAGTTCACTCTATGATATATATTTATCTGGGCAAAAAAAGTAAAGTACCTAACATTTCTTTAAGACTTTTTTTGAGTGGGTTGTGCCATGTTTATATTCTATGGCATTTGCACAAACATTGGTTTGTGGAGGCTTTACCTTAGACTTTGTTTTTGCCTGAGCTATGTATTATGCATTAAGTCTGACAATGAGACGAGTGCTATGAAGATATAAAAGCATGTGAAATATAAAAGCAAAAGTAAACACTTTGTTTCGAATGTAAATTGCGGTTTATGGTTTTACTGAGTCCCAGTCCATGTAGTCCTTAATGTTTATTCATTATTCAAAGCCAGGCCTCTTCCACTCCCTCTATTTAGCTAGTGCATTAAGCGCATTCATTTAAAAAAAAAAAAAAAAAAATTATTTGTGCCAAATTAGTGCTCTTCAAAGGGGCTGGTGTGCAAGTTGGAGGGAAGCTCATTATTACAACATCATCACGACAGGCTGGCGTAGTCAGCTGAGGGGTCTTGGGTCGATGCATAATGCCATTGCCTCTATTAGCACTACGTGGCTTTAGGACACCTGTCCTATTTATATTGAGAGACTGTGAATTGATGCGAAATGACGAGAGCCGCGAGGCTGCAGAGTGGGTGGGCATCCACATGCTCCGCTCCACAGGCAACCCTCCCCTCCCATGCACACGCACGTGCACACACTTACACACACAGACTCACACACACACACACACACACACACATGCACACACACACACACACACACACACACACGCCTGTCTACATGTCCCAGTGCCACCAGCCCTAGAAAAGCCCTAGAGTCTCAATGTGCAATGTCCTCTCTCTGTCAACATATCCTCTTTTCCCAACGTTAATGTGACAGAATATAACCAGAGCCCAGAACAGCCAGGCAAGTGCAGCGCCATGAAGCAGCAGCATGTGTAACAGGCATGTTTCCCCACACTCCTCTCTTATCCAGCGCGCCCCTGTCCCCGTCGCACGTCGACTCCACTGCATGCAACTCCGTGAGTTGAGACTCACAGGCTCGTAATTTCCGGTGGATAATATGCGGTGAAGATTGCAAAGCCCCTTGAGGCTAAATAAATAAAATTGACTCGACTTGAACGAGCCTGTTAAATCTCTGCACTTGATCTGTTTTGCTGTGCGCAGCTGCAGAGACCTGGATTCACCTCGCAGCCCACAACACCGCAGCTAAGCGGCAGATACGAGGTATTGACTGGCATTAGTAGCACAAAATGGTAATTTATCAAATTGTTTCTCCAACAGTAGCCGTTGACATCATCGCTCTGTCTTGGAAACGTTGCAGTGTTTGATTCCGAAGCAGCAAAGCCACAGGTGAATCTTGAAACTGTAATTATACAACGAAAACGAAACCATATCATATCAAAACATCTTGTTCTATTTATCTATTAAACATTTTAGGCATTGCACTTCTTGTTCTCACACGTATAGATTCCCACTCTTGCTACTTCACCTCATACCCTCTCCTACCCACACACACACTGTGCGATTTGCATGGCAAGGGATTATGAAAGTAGCAAATGTTTTTTTTTAGACTGACTGCTCAGACACTAATTGCAACTGCCTGACGAGCTGTCTCTATGTTGTTAAACGCACTCAATTAGCATGTGTAAAACCTTCTAATCTCACTATACGAAGAGTTCAGAGATTTGATGTTTGACGATTTAGTGGACGTAGACGGAGAAGCGGAAGCCACCGGGCTCGACTGAGGTGCACATCCCAGTCAAAAGCATTGAGTGTTTGTTCCAGCTAAATGCTACTTATTAAAATGGTAAATAATAAACAAACCCTACATCTATTTCCTTGAGCGATCTATAAACCCACCTGCACGGCGGTGGCATGCAGCAGTTCATCAGCTCGCTGCAGCCCTGCAGCCTCCTCAGAGGGGAGAAAAAATTAAGTCGAGCTGAGAGCCATGGGAATAATCTGGTTATGTGTAATGAGTGCTCTTATTACTGGTTATGTGTTTATCAGGTTGCGCTGTGCGCTGGTGTTAGACTTCCCACATCCTTCCCTCAGGAGGCGCGGCGCTCTCACTCTGCTCATCCGGCTTTTTACTCGGAAATGTAGGCAATTAAAATCCTGCCATGTGAGGCCCGGGAAAAGAAAGGTAATGAATATGTAACACCGACTCAGGGACGTCTGCAGAGACCGCTCGCAAGAGTTCTGAGGGTTCCTTTCCCCCCCAAATCATTGGAAAGCACAAAGATCATTTGACAGCTTTCTATTTTTTTCCTCGTACCTGTGCCTTGCTCGACGGCCACGTGGCGCCCTCAGAGGTTTTAAAAATGCAAAGCCCAGTCTTTCCAGGCAGTTGAACTTCCGTGACCTCTGGCAGCGCGAGGGGAAACTTTTTTTCTGTCGCGGGTTTTGGCGCCCTGCCTGGCCGACCGCGGCGGCTCTGGCTGCCTCTCCGCAGAACGGAGGAGTGACGGGAGGAAGAAGGGAGAAGGGAGGATGGAGAGGATACGTCTCGATGGCCAAGTGGCGGAGGGCAAATATTTGCGGTGCCACTTTGGGAGGAGATCCAGCCCTCCACCCCCCCTACTCCACCACCCCCTACTCACCGTGGCACACCTCTTACTCTGAGAAATCAGGCCATGTCTCCGTCCGTCTCCCTACACCGACTCCACACTCTGTATTCAGGGGCACGGATCTCATTTCTGGGATAATATTTCAGACTGGCCACAGATGGGAAATTAAATTGAAGACCTGGCCCTGTATGGGGCATAAAGGATGAGTTTAGGGGTATTTCTGTAAAAGAGATGATACGGACGGAAATGGATCCTGTAGGTTTAGGCTTAGCGCTTTTAAGCCACTTTTAAGTGTGAATGAATGTTGGAAGAACGGCGAGCGAGCTGCACGCTTTAGCGCAGGCGGAGAAACCTCGGCAGACTTCACTGTCACACACATCAGTCGGCCGCTCCAAAACAAAACTGCTGTTTTTTGGCTTTTGAGAGCTGTCAGTGTGATTCCTGACTGTCTCGCGGTTATATGTCAGTGGAGTTTACATGCAGGCTTTGCAGCATTTTCTTTGTCTGTTTTTCATTTGTTTTTGTTTTTTTAAAGAATATTTCCTTAAAAGCCCCACCACAAATCCAGGCCAATTTCCCCTGGACCCCCCTTCCCCACCCCACCCCCACCAAAAACATTTGAATAAGCCTGCTGTAATCAGATGAATGGCTGTCAGATGGCTGCCTAACAAGGATACTCAAATCAGGGGTAAATATTGACTCGGGCGACCGAGCACATGACAGTTTAGGGTTGCACCACACTGTCACGCGGATGACAATTTGCGCGGTTGCATCGCGGCTGGCGTGACGGCGGCGGCGGGAGCCAAAGTGGCACGTGGGGGAGGCAGGGAGGGAGGGGGGAGGCAGGGAGGGAGGGCCGGGAATTTGCACTCAGACAATCACGCTCATAGTTTTGTTTCCCGCAGACTGGCGCTGGCGTCGCGTCTGCCGTTGGACTTTGTCGGCCCTGCTCCGCCGGAAGCCGTCAGTCACGTCGCGCGAGGCGGCGCAGTGAGTCTGGCGCCACCTGCCTTCCTGTGTGCAGACGCGGCCGGCGCGACGGCCTGTCTTCGCCGGGCCCCTCGGCTTCAGGGGCCGCTGTGCTGGCGACGACCCGGCCACTAGGGCTGGGGGTGAAGTTTGACACGTGGCACTCAGCTGAAGAACAGGCCATCCATCCAAAGATTTTCCTTTTCTTTTCTCATTAGTCATCGGTAGCCGTCGAGCCGTTGCTGATGTAGCTGATTGATCGGTCGATGATTTTGACTGGCAAGCTGAGACAGTCTTGATAAAATATTAATGATAGGTCGTTTATCAAGTGAACTGCCTGTTGTGATAAATTGTTTCTTAGCTGTACGGTGTCGCGTCATTGTGAATCAAATGAGCACTTTTTTTTTTTTTTTTTAAACCCAACCAACAACAAAAAAAAACAGGTGAGTTGAGAAAATCTTGATAGCTCAGCTTAGACAACTTGCCAGTGTGTTGTGAATTTAGAATTTGGAATTTGGAATTTTATTGGACTCTATTGAAAAACAGAAAATAACAAAATAAGCCTTGTTAACCGTTTAGGCTGTTACCACAGGGCTTGTTTTTTTTTTTCCTCTTAAACATTTCATATCCACACCTCTCTAATGAAAGCACTTGTGTTGCATTACTGTAAAACCTAGCAGGACTCGCCCTGCCGCTGCCGCCGCCGCTGCACAAATTACATTATGCTTATTAGAACCAATAGTCGCGCTGACAACATTTATCAAGGAAAACATGTCCTTCTCCTCCCTAATTGTCCCCCTCTGGGCCCGCTGTTATGCGGACCGGCGTCAACAGCCAGCCAGTCATTAGGACATCACACTCGAGCCGGGGAGCAGAGAATTGGAAGGCCGGACTCTGGTTGGTTCATTTGATGTGAGCGGAATGACACAGCGTGCGAGGTCTTTGTGAGCAGCGTGGAAGGATCCAGACGGCCGCCAGGAGACTCCGGGGAAACGGAGGATGTGAATATCAGCAGGTTCGGGAAAAGAAAGAGCAGCCAGGTTTTTGAGTGTTGGAACAGGAGTGAGTGAGTGATATTCAGGTGTATCTGTCACTCTCTGGCCCGGCCTTTGAGAGCGAGCGAGGCCGACGCGGCCCGTCTGAACTTCTTTGTGGCTCTCGACAATGGTGGCGGCCGTGACTGATAGCGATATGCCACCTGTCCGTCTCCCGCCTCCGCCGTCTGATGTTTCCTCCCCGCCTTTTGTCTGCGTGCGTTTGCTCTTCAGATTGTGATCTGCGGCCGGGGCGGAGTTGTCTCAGCTGCTGCTGCTGCTGCTCGTGCGCGACGATACACTTCGCCCGACACCTGGGGGCGGGGCAGCGACACAGAGCCCCGGCCCCTCGGAGCGGAGCGGCTCGGTGTTTTGTCCAGATTGGCCCTGCTGCCACTCTGAAAAAGGTCTTTGCCTCTAAAATGTTATCACCTCCGAGCCCACGGCTCCCCGCCGTCCCAGATGGCCACCTGATATATCTCTCTGTCTATCTCTCTGTCTGTCTGTCTGGGGGGGGCTGCACGCCGCCTGACACCCCTCACCCCTCCCTCCACCCTCCCCTCAAGTGTCGGCGCTCTATTTCTGAACCGCCTCGCACCGGCGAACGTCGCACGTTCCTTTCCTCCCGATGGTTTGGACTGATGTCCCCGCTGCCAATTAGAGGCTCTGATGCCGATCAGGCGAGGAAAACGCGTCTCTTGTCTGTTTGCCTCCTGGCTACCAAAAGGCCAGACGTGCGCTGGCACCAGATAATCAGCACTTCTCACACAAACAAGATAAAAAAAAGAAAAAGAAGAGGAAGAAAAAGTTTGTGGATTTCACCGCCGTCCTGCTTGTCAGGCCTCTCTCCGCTGCAGACGGGGGAATTATTTCGCTGGTGTGGGTGACGGGTGTCGTTTCCGAAACCGATTTCCTTAATCTTCCACTTTGTAAACACAGGGGGTGGAAGGAAAGGAGGGATGATTTTCGTAATGTGGGAGGTCCCGCCGAGGTTGCACAGGCTCACAACACCGACATCTTGTCCCTCTCCGGCTCCGCCCCCCCACCCCCTCCTCGTCAGCCTCCACCCTAATTAGTCAGAATTAAGACGAATGCCTCGGCCCCCCGCGATCAATTGGTATCGAGCGGACCTTCGCTCGCCCCTGCCTGGAGGCCTCCGCCGGCCCGGCAGATCATTTATATCAATCGCCTTTGTTTTTCTTTTCTTCTCCCGCTTGTCGTCTTCTCGCCCCCCTCGCCGTCCAGCGGGGTGCGAGCTGCGCTCTATTGGCTGTCGCGCAGGATGGACGGCGGGCGAAATGGCAGAATCTGGCAGAGAAAACGGTGTTTCGGCGATATTGATGGAGCCCACCTCTCTCTCTCTCTCTCTCTCTCTCTCTCTCTCTCTCTCTCTCTCTCTGTGTTGGAGTGCTCCTCGCTCTGTTCTTTTCATGCTGCCTCCTTTAAGTGAAACGCTCACCCTTTAGAAACGCGGGTCCTTCTCCTCGGCCCCTTTCTTCATCCTTCATTTCTCTCTTTTTTTTCTCCTTCTTCTCCTTCTTTCACCAGCTCCGTCTCTTGTCCCTCTCGCTCGTTATTCTGCGTCGACGACGCGCTTTTCTGTGTGCGGTCCTGGCTTTTATCGATCGGGCTATTTGCACCGCGATAATAATCGGTTCAGCAGATCCATGTCAATCCATCCAACTCCTTAAGCCCGCCACCCACGTCTTCTCTTTGCTGAGGCTTTTATTTCGTCCTCTCTCGCTGTTTAGAGACGTGAGACCTGCTTCTGGGACTGATGGCATTAACACCTTTTTGATCGTTTTTGAGATAAAAAAAAAAAAAAAGGAGCAATTTCAAATGGCAATTTTTTTCTGCAATCATTTTAAAGCCCTAATTGATCCTTTCTCAGCCAGCAAAAACCTTTTTGCATTGCTTTTCTTCTAACTTCAACGACCGTTTCTCACTGTAGTGGCAAACGTCTTGTGCTATTTCTGCTTTTCGCTCCGTTTCGGCCACAGCACCGTAGGGAAATTCTGTTAAAGGACAAATTAAATAAAGAGGGTACAAACGCAGACTTTTATTAGTTTCTCTCGCCAAGGTTGCCCGGGCCAAGGCGAGCTGCCAGTGGAGGCAGCCACCGATCCAGTTTGTCCTCTTTATGCAACTGTGTGGGTCACTGAGCGTGCGCCTGTGATGTTTTTGTTACGCTAGCTAGTACACACACACACACGGGTGTTAGACGGTGAGTGCATTTACCCTGGGGGACAGGATCAAATCTGTCAGGTCAGCAGCCTCTTCACGGTGCATGCTTCCAGCGCACGGCGCTCTCCTGATGCCGTGGAGACGGCGGCCCGACGCCACCGCGCTCATCCAAGCCTGGGCGCCGCCTCAGTTGGCTGTTCTGCCGCTCTGGGTAGCGGGCTCGGGTCCACGCGTCTTTAGCGTGATCCAGCACCGTCCAAATGACTTAAGCCAAGCTAACTGGTTTAAGCCGTGCAGCTAAGCTAAGATGAGCCTCGGGGGCTGCGAGAGGAATCCAAAGCAAACCAGCTCACGTTAGCCACGGTGAGAGCGAGCCAAACCTGCTGTGGCCGCGTCTCTGTTTGCACCTGGACAGGTACTTCAATTTGGGAACGTCAGGCAGTCATCATCTCCTCCTCTTTTTTTCACACACAGTGACACTTGAGACACAGTTCGGACGGGGCAAAAGAGTCTTGTCTTTACTGTTGTTTTCTGTAAATGCAGGCAAAACTACCTGGGTTGTCGCGTGATCTTGCAATCCTTGCGTGAACCAATGGAGCGGCCGCGCTAGACGGAGTGAGCGGGTACGGAGCAGTTCCTGCGCACCTACTGCGGACGCACCACAGACGCTTTTGGTGCAAATTGGGGATGAGTTCCCTGCTATTTCCAGACAAGTCAATGCAGTGCAATTTCCACTCTACAGTGAGGGGCAAAGAAGATATAATCAAGAGCAACACAAGGGGGCATGCACGGAGGAGCTCTGTAGGATCCTGCCAGATTAATGGGAGGTAAATGTGGGGATATTAATCCCATTTTCTCTCTTTGTGCTGTGAGTATATCGGGGGGATATGATGGAGACAAAGTGGCGCGTAAATATTAAGCAGTGTATGCTTTTACGGCATTGCCAATTCGCCAACACATCCTGCTTATTATCGAGCCTGTAATGAGCCACCGAGGAGCAACGTGCACGCTCAGCCGCGTCTCCCCACGCGTGCGTGTGCTTGATTTCACGCCGTCTGCGGCAGTAGTGGCGGATGCTTTTTCGTATTTCTGCCTAATTTACCATTGTGAATACTATTGAGTTAAGTGGCCTAAGTTTGTTTTGCTTCCCCTGCTCCCCCCGCTGCGTTAGCGTTATTACCGCCACTTGGACCATAAAGCAACTGGAGGAGCAGAGCAGAGAGAGACGAGGAGATTTAAAAGGGCCAGATGGTGCAGAATAAAAAAAAAAGGGTGGAGGAGGAAGAAGTTCCAGTTTCCTGGGTCGATCCCTTTCGATCCGTTCGATCCACCGTGGCTCACCTGGGTTAACTTTCAGGTCGGACGGAACAGACAGTTGATCAGTTGTGTCACAGCAACAGAAGACTGACGTAGTAAAAATACATGGCTGGATCCTCGACTGGCATTTGAGCAACATGACAGTGAAAAAATGACGTGTATGTGATCTGTTTAAATAACATGCACTACCTTTCAGCTGTGCTATCTGGAAGCTGAAAAGAAAAGTCTCATAAAGTCTAATAGCTGCACTCCGGAACTGAATGATATCAACTGTGTCAACGCTGTAGACAGATTCTTCCCGAACTTGTATTAAAAAAAACATTCTCAAAGATGATGGGGATCTGGGCTTTTTTAAGGGTTGAAAGGAAAAAAGTGAACCAACAAGTGGGCAAGTGAAAGATTTTCCATCTTCCAGTGCTGTACATTTCCATCCCGTGCCGTAAAACATCCCAATCCAAAATCTGCAACTCTGGAATTCCAAAGGCTGCACAGCCAGAGAGGGAGAAAGAGACAGTCTGCCTGTCTCCGCCTCCAACCCCCCCTCCGGAGCGCCATGATGTATTCAACAACCAGAATACATGTTGTTTGGAGATCCACACGGTGGCAGATTCTCGTTAGCCTGCATCCTGAATAATCAGTTGTTGTCGGAGAGGCTCTTCCTGCAGGGGACCCGAGGAAGAGACACGGCCCCCGGGAACCTTGGGGACCCTGGCTGAGGGGTGTGTGTGTGTGTGTGTGTGTGTGTGTGTGTGTGGTTTGCGGCGAGGGTGCCGTTTGACGCGGCGTCTGTCTATCAGGAGATTTGTAGGGACGCTGGGGGCGCGGAGTGGAGACAGTGTCAGGGCGATACCCTTGACGCTGACGTGATTGAGTAGACAGCCGGCGACCCGCTCCTTTCTGTTACCCACCACCCATCTCTTTGCCGCCACCGCGTCTCCACCCACCCGTCGCCGCCGCCGCCGCCGCCGCCGCCGCCGCCGCCGCCGCCGCCGCTCCTCACGCGGCAGCTTCCCACCGAGTGAGCGATCGCTTAAAACTGCGCTGGTTATTATACCCCAGCACATCCTGGTAATTTATGCATGATTGCCCTGCAATCGGAGGCCATTCATCATTCTCTTTCCTATCTTTCTTCCTTTCTTTTTTTTTTTAATCTTGTTGGTGTCTTGTTCCCCTGGACTTTAATCTATAGGGCTATTAAGAATGCCTGTAATAATGACCAGGCCCAGGTGACAGCGTGACATTGGCGCCGTCATTGGCGCTACGCAGGTCTGGGGATCCTGCAGGACCTTGGCGCTGAACAACAACCCAACCTGCCTCCAGTAGCTATAGAAAAGGAAAAAAAAAAACAAAAACAGCGTTTTAACTCATGATGTTGGTTTTGGTCATCGGAGGACATTCGCTCCTGTCAGGCAGCAGGAGGCGCTCTGTTTGTCCGAGGGTGAAGCTTTGAACTGTTTTGGGATGTATTCTTAAAGTGCGTCCAGGAAGCCAGGCGGCTCTTCATGAAACTTTTATCTACTTGTTTGACGTTTTAAGTGCACACATGTATGTTCTGCGTTACTGTGAGCTGTGTCGCGTTAAATCTGTATATCCATGAAATTCATTAAATTTTCATCCCAAAACGAACGTTCGGGAGGTTGTCTCCCGTCGCTGAGTTTTTGACGGTAATTATGTTTGATTGACAGAGCTCGAACCCAGAACTAAATAGCTGTATTTGCAGAGGATTTTTATTTTTTTTTTAAATTGCAGATTTTTTTTTTAAAAAAAAAGGATATTCCAGCCCTTTTTAGATGCACCCCCCAAAAAAAAACATTCATCCATTTGTTAAAAAGTAAAATTACCGAATTGAATATTATTAAGGTACATAAGAGGTTACAAAAAACATTGACATTGATACAAAAGTAAAAAAAAATAAGCACAATTGGAACACTAAAATAAGTTCATATTAGCTGTATAAGGGGTTACAAACTAAGCTAGTAAGAGAAGGTGACACTTTTTTTGTTCTGGTTTTGACAATGAGAAGCGTTTTCCATTTTATTTCTGCACTGGGAAGCGAAGGAGCAGCATCTCCACTCTTCAGCTTGCACTCAGCTCCTTTTTTTTTTCATTTTCAAACCTCCAGCCTCAAGGAGATCCTTTAAGATCCGTGGTTTTCACAGTGGGGCTGCAGAAAATTGGAAAAGAAGAAGATAAGAAAAAAATCAAGTAAATAAAATAAATGATATAATCAAAATGTATTTTAATAATTATTATCAGGTCCAATCCAATTATTATTTCATCATTGTTAAATATAATCTCTAATATCACCATCATATGGCCTGCCTGTCAAAAACATTGTTCATGCCATTGTGTGTGTGTCGTGCCTATTTTCAAGGTTGTTTGCTCCACAAGCCTGCCGATGTTGTTGAAAATGGACAGGCTTGTGACAAATAGACCAAAGGAACAGACAGACAGCCCCACTGTGGAAGACACTGCTGCTGCTGCTGCTGCTGCAAAAAAAAAACAACAACCTTACACCTGGTCAACTAAAGTAAAATAAATATGAGGTGGCATGCATTAAGCGTGGCTTTACAGCCATACAGAAAAATGGGCATGATTATCAACATGTTAGTTGACTCTATCCTTATTCAAAACAAATGTAAAAATAATTGAATAGAAAAAACATTGTAAAATTTCATGTTTCTTTCTGTTACATTTTGTAACATTGCGAATGGGGTCCCCGGTCAGATGCTTATGCTGGTTGGGGGGCCATGGCCTGGAAATGTTTGGGAACTTCTGGGTTAAACTACTTAAATGCAGATCAGTGATTAAAAAAAAAACAAAAAACAAAAAACAAAAAAATCCAGTTAAAAGTGGGTTTTTAGTTAACTAGCTAACAATGTTAACATAGCAAAAGGAGACAGAAAGCTTTGCTTCGTGACGCCTATTGCAGCACGTCCACTTGATTGGACCGCAAGATAGAGAAATATTGCTGCTCCCTGCGTGCACTGCTGGACATGGATATGGTTGTCCACATGCAGACAACCATGAAACATTCAGCAATGGAGAGGCCGAGGCGTTAACAGCACCAGCACGGGTGACCCCTCTATTAGGGAGTCATCCATCTGTGACTCCCAGGCGCGGCTAATGGATGCCGACCTCGCCACCCGCTCTCCATCGCTTCCGTTCAGAACCTATCAGGCCAGGGATGTGTCTTGATTTACCCCCCTGCATCCCCCTGAAGTCCCGACTTCCACGTCCTGCATGTAGAGCGCAGCGACGCGGCACACTGTGGCCTGCCTGCGGGTCTTTTTAATCTCGCCGGGCTTAGTGGGGGCTAAATTGGGAACGGCAACAGCATGAGCGCGAGTGAGACAACAGAAGGTAGCGGCTTGGAAGACAATCAGACGGGCAAATAGACTTTCGGCTCGGTGACCCTGCGTGTGGAGTAAATTTCCTGTCAAAAAATGCCAAAGCAAACAGAGGAAACATGGTTTGAGAATGCGCTGCGATTTACAATAAATCATCGGTCTCGCTGCGGTTAATGCAAACTAATGCCTCTGCAAACAAATGCAGTGTTGCCTCCGGTTTAAAAAAAAACCAAAAAAAAAAGCAAATGGGGGAAAAAAAAACTTTCAGCGCGCTTGCTCGTGTTTTCGTGTAAGTTATACTCCAGAAAGCCAGGTGGCACTGTTTGTCAATGTTAGTGCACTGAGGGACAAGTCGGTGCAACTTTTAACAACAGACAGTCATCAATCTTGCGATTTAATACTTTCCCTGAAAGCAAACACCCATTTCTGGAACAACAAACAAACAAACAACATCTTGCACAACAACCTGTCCTGATTTATTCTTCCTCTCTTCTCTTTGCGTCTTGCCAGTCTCAAGGTAAGAATGTTACATTCAGCGCACAAGTCTTTCTTGTCGGCCGTCTTATGTGCTGACACAGATGGCCGAGGTTACGTTAAAAAGCGGCAGATGGTATTCGGGAAAAATGTGATTGACATTTTCGGTTACAGTGCAGCGCCGCGTCCTCCACTTACCCAGGTGTGACGGCGAGGAGAGTCGTGAGAAACGACTGACACCATTTCCCATCAACTGTTTCCCGCCGCCCTGTCGAGTTTATACCCTGGGATTTAGCTTGTTTTTCCTGCCTCTCTCTCTCTCTCTCTCTCTCTCTCTCTCTCTCTCTCTCTCTCTCTGTACAGAGGCACTTTAGAAATTGCCATCTCATGGGCCTAAATAAAACACCTTGGCAATGAAGCAATCAACACAAAAGACACCCTGTTGGTTTGTATTTATTTAATTGTCCTTGTGTGTGCTTGCGCGTCTGTTTGTTACAAGCAAAGACACAAACGTGTGTGTGTGTGTGTGTGTGTGTGTGTGTGTGTGTGTGTGTCCTCTTTCGCCTTTGTTGGCCTAGCTCTAAATCCATGTGGGAGCATTTTTTTTGGACAGCACTTCCAAACATTTCATTGACACTCAGCAGCAGCAGCAGCAGCAGCAGCAGCAGCAGCAGCAGCAGCAGCAGCAGCGGTGGCGGCGCATCGATTTTCCGTTGGTCGATGCTGGATGAGTTTGCAGAAGGAAGTGCCGAGATAAAACATCTTCGTTGTTGTTGCCGTCTGCGGCAGTCACGCCATTCTTTGCATCCTCTTTCAAGGCGAAAATGTGAGGCGGCGGGAGAGAGACGAGAAGCGGATAATGAATTGATGAGCAACAGCGCAGGGCGGCTCGGAGCTGCGGCCGTTCAATAGTGTTCACATTTCCTACCGACAGTGATACGCACCTCTAGAGGCGGTGAGTGAACTTGCAATGGAATTAAACGTCCATATTTTTTGAAAGCGTGTGCTAAACTGGCAAATCAGCTCGTACCTCAGCTCACCCACATGTTGGCTCCACCCTCTTTTTTAAGCAGGAGGCTGTGAACAGAGGGCTAAACGTACTGCTGGATGAGCATTTAATTCTGGATGAAATGTAACTTTTTCAGACTGATAGTTAAATCACACTGGTCCACTGTTGGTGTTGTTGGATCTGCAGTAGACCAATTAAGTTTTTTCATACCAATTTATTTTGCATCCGGGCCCCCGCTGGAGAATAAACATTATCGAAGTAGAATAAAAGCAAAGTAAAACCAAACGCACACTGCCAAGCGAACTCCTATTTCTAAAAATAACTCCACTTTTAACAGTTAAGTCGTGCAAAACTAAAAAAAAAAAACATTTTTATCAGCCCTCTTAATTCTGATTTATTGCTCACCAGTGCAACTACGGCACCTCATGTCATCACTCACACCAAAGACAAGGAAGATGCCGAAGCCTCTGGAGCAGCGGCGCTGCGCGGCTCACTGGGGACTCGACTCGGTGGCCGCTTGTCCAAGAAGCCCTGAGAGCCTGGCGGCTCCTCAGAGGCCGCCGCCGCGAACTCCGGCTCCATCTCACAGAGGAAAAAAAGAAAAGAAAGAAAAACCCAGCCTGCCGGACACGCATGCCTGCTTTACGCTCCCATGACAACTCAGAGTGACAGTCTTCTTTCATCTGTACCTTACAAATCCTCCCCCTCCTTCCTTCCCTCCCTTGCTCCCTCGCTCTCCCTCCCTTCCTCCCCCCGCAGTGTTACATCAAACTTTCCCCTCCGTCTCTCCGGAGCTCTGTCAGGACTTAGGAGGTTGTTCTTCGTCGGGGACTCAGAAAAGACTGCAGAAGCAGCTTCTGTGGATGGAGGGCGGTTGTCGATGGAATTATTTCGAATCCTTCCTCTCCTGTTGTTTACGCCTTACAACCCCCCCACCGCCCCCATCATGTCGGGGCCACGGCCGACCGTGATCTCCGAGCGCGGACGAGCAGTTTTCCGTGTCGGTGTCACGGCTGGCAGTAAGCGATTGTGACAAAGTGACAAATTCCGCGGATCTGTGTCACAGCCCGGTTTGATCGCACATGTCCTCCTCCTAACAATTCCCTCATGCCCACCCGCCCGCCCACCCCCCCCAACCCACCGGACAAAGACGGCTGCAACGGCGATGAAAAGGCCCGATGGATCGGCGCGGTCGGGGTTTAAATATTAGGCGGATAGCGCGGAGGTGGAAGCGACGCTGTAATCACACGGATGGAGGACCGATGTCAATCACAGCCTCCGATGTTCCTGGCGGATTGAAGGAGGGATGAAGGCGGACGGAAGTGAGGGATCTCCTGTGTCACGACTCAGATCAATCTCCGCCACCTTTCGGCCGCTCTCAACGCCGTTCATCATCCAGGTTTTACCCCCCCCCCCACTCCGACCATCTCTCATCTTAATCGCCGCTCAAAGTTTCGCTAAGTGACAAAGTGTCTCTGCATGGCAGCGGGGAAGAAAAAAATCTCTTCCAGTCATGAGGCGACGGGTTTTCCAACCTCGCGTGCTAGCAGCTCTCTGAGGCTGTGCCATCATGCTAATGGGATCTCAAGGGCTTTGTTGACGAATGAGACGCATCTTTTTCTTTTTCACTTTTTCTAAAATTGTCTGAAAAGTGCTAACGAGATGCATTTACGAGGTGCGGTGTTTAATTCAGTCTCCGTCGTGACTTAATGGCTGAACGCGCCAATTAGCTCCAAACTCAAAACTGCATCGTGAAGCTTTCTGCTTCCCGCGAGTTTGAATCCGGTCCAATCGAGTGTATCCGCTGGAAAATCAGCACATGGTGAATCAATTGGAGAGTCACAATCACAAGCACAGCTGGCCATCCCGCCCAACTAGTCCAGCTCCTACTGGCTCGCTCTAATTGACCGAGAAAACGCAACGTGCTCGTGCGCAGTGAGCCACAATGTCACGCTGTCCATTTTTCTGATGGTTGCAAATATCCATCCATCTCTCCGGTCATTTTTTATCATCGCTCATCCGACACTCAGGGCCGAAGGGTCGGCTGTCCTGGGGGTGAAGGCGGGGTTGCACCCAGGACGAGTCGCCAGTTCATGGTGGGGCCACACACAGTGAGGCAAAGCACTCACGTGCTCAAAAATGAATGCCGACAATTTAGAGTTGCCAGTCGGCCCGACGTGCACGTCACGGCAACGTGGGAGGAAGTGGGAGGTGCCTGGAGGGAATCCATGCAGTCACACAACAAAATAACATAGTCAGTATATGCTCACAATATGTGTAATAATCACGCAGCCAGATGAATCTCCGTATGCAGGCATCAGTAGACTGCTGCAGCTGGCTTGTTGCACAGGGACGTGAGGATTAAGAGGCTTAATGCGGCGTTCCCGCTGCTGTTAAACGTTTGCGCGTGGGCTGCGGCTGCAGTGTCACTGCAGTGTCAGGAGCGAGTGAACTCCAGGGAGGAGGAGAAGAGGAAATTAAAGTTTGCTCCAAACGTTGGCCGGACGGTGGACGATGCCGCAGCGGAAGCACCTGGTTTTAATTGGGAGGTGGGGAGGGAGGGCTGAGTCTCCTAAACACACTGTAAATAATTAAGGGACCAGGAAACCCCCGCGTGTGCCCGACTTCCCACAATGTGACACCCGTTTAGTCGGCAAAATGGAGATTAATGCACCTGCGCAGCGCTTGTTTACATGATTGCAGGGGGAGGAAAAGGCAAAAAAAATGAAGAAGAAATCATCACTTTAACAACTCAGCTGAGTCCCTGAAGTGAAACAAACATCTCCCCACCCCTCCCCCACCCCAGAATGAAACCCCGCCTTTCCCAAACCACATAAACGACATCGCACGCACGGCGGCAGACAACCCACAGTCCCACATCCTCGTCTTCCTGCGTCTCGGCGAAGCAGGCAAATAAAAGCGAATTTGATTTTCGACAGGTGTCTGAACCTGCGAGGAGGTCTCTCCTGACAGTCCTGTTTCAAAAAACACCTCTGCAAAAAAAAGTGAGGCGCGGCTGTCGTCAGGAAAACCCCCGGTGGTGTTGCAGACATGTCAAAGAGACTCAGACTGTTAAGTATTTATTTATTCCTGTGCCTGTTTTTTTTTTTTTTTTTTTTTTTTCATGTTTCACGATCAAATGCTCCAGTTAATTGCTCAATTATTCCCAATTATCTCTCACGTGCTTTGCATGGATGTGAAATGTGTTTTTTTTTTTCTTTTTTTCTATTCGGCGCACGAGTTCAAGTAGGCAATTAATATATTGAGGCATCTCAATATTTCCATCCTCTAAATCATATTTTTTTTTTAATGGTTTTTAACGGGTGCACTTTGATTTGCTGTGTTGATAGATAGAGACTCTTGGTGCCAGCCGCCGTCACGCTTCCTCACCGCTGACTGACTGGGTCCTGCCATCAATCACCGACACTGTACTTATGCAATTATTAACGCCTTTAATAACAGACACGTAATTCATGGATGGGGAGTCGGTGGAGCCCAGCTGATTTCCTTCTGCATCTCAGTAAATCAGCCGCGGCGGCTGCAGGAATATTGACCGACTGGCTCCCGTTTCGTCGAGGTTTTCTCGCTCCCTCTCAAAATCACGAGATTCCCGACACTGACCGCCGTGCAGTTAACCCCGCACGGCTACGTTCCTCTTCAGTCAACAGATTAGTCTCCCGCCAACGCCTTTCCGTCGTCCTTTCATTTTCCTCTTCCTGTCTCTCTCTCACCGCCTTCCCCTTCACTCTGCCTCTGTCTCCATCTTTTTTTTTTTTGTAAATGCATCAAAAGGCCTTGATGGTTTTGACAGGCCGGGCCCCCAGAAACCTGCCGCCTCCCTCCAGACCCCTTCCGCAGTCTCTGCTCCCCTCATTGAACTGTTATCTGCCCCATTTCTGCTGCTCTTTCCCGCCAACCAGGAGGCAGGGCGCGTGTGAGCGAAAAAGAACCAGGTCTCCGGTGGAAGCGTGCATCTCGCCTCTCAGACAGCTGTCTGCTAGAAAGACAAAGAGCAAGAGGAAGGGGGGGGGGAGGGTGGGGTTGGGGGAAGGAAGAAGCAACAGAAAGTTTGGGGTGGCAGGAGAAAAAAAAAGTTGTTTTTCCATCGCTTTTTATTCAGGAAAAACAACTTAAGTGGACGCCGCTCGGCGTTCAATGACCTGCAGCTGCACACCGACAATTCCTCGCCAGCGTTCCGTTACATTCCTGGTCCTTGAGCCGAGCCGAGCCGAGCCGAGCCGAGCGTCTTTGTCCTCTTGCTGTTACAATAAACCCCACCCTGAGACATAACGGAGAACGGACTAACGGAGAATCTCAGCAGCAGGCAGAATGCATGACAATAGCGTCTCCTTGATTGGTTCTCCAGCAGCCTGTACAGACTGTGAGTCTGAGTGACTGAGTGACTGACTGACTGACTGACTGACTGACTGACTGACTGACTGACGGCCCTCAGGCTCTCGTCGGTGGAAGTAACCCACATTTCCGTTGCTATTCTAGGGCCTTAATGTCAGACGAGATGCCGTCCACGGTAGATAAATACATAAATAAATGAATAAATAAATCACTCGATGAGCGCCACGTTATCAAACAGCCGTCTGATTCCCTGGAAAGTCAAACACGTGCTCTGGATCCCCCCCCCCCCCTCCCTCGGGTTCCTTGCTCCTGGATGCGAGGCGACGAGGGGACTTGAAAAGTCAGGAGGAGGGGGAGAGGCGGGCGGGGGTGGTGGTGTTGGTGGGGGGCGGGGTTGTTACGCCCGCGTCTTCTGTAGGATTACACCAGAATCCCAGCGGTTTTAAACAGTCACACTCTGCCACTCAAAGCCAGACGTTTTTCGTTGGGAGCGTTTATTAAAGGAGCTCGAGAGTCTGCGGTGACAAGCCAAGCGTTTTGTGGCAGCGGAATGAGGGATGGAGAGGAACGGAATCCAACAACCGTTATTTTATTTTATTTTATTCCCCCCTCCCGCCCTCACCTCCCTCCCCTCCTCCCTCCCTCTCTTTTTTAAAAAGTTTCAGTCTCAAGACTTTCATGGCGTCGCCGCACTCTTTTGGAAATGCGGCGGCTAACACGGCGGGTCGTAGCCGGGCGTCCGGACCAAATGTTTCCCCCAATTAAGATTAGCATTAAGGTCGAAAGGGATAAAGGGGCTTCTGAGGGTTGACGTGACGGCCGGGATTGTGCTGCCGGCCACATTATCCTGAAGACAAAGGGAAGCAGATCGTGGCTGCAGGAAAAACAAGCGGCACGTTATCTGGAGGCTGGAATGAAATAATTTTCATTCCTTTCCTTGTTTTCTCTGTTGACAGATGATTGGACTTGGCTGCATGACATACCTTATGTTTTGAATTTGAAATGAACTATAGTACATACAGAAAAAATGTGCTGTTCTACGTTAACAGCCTCTGGACTGATCCTGCCCAGGGATGGACGTAATCCAGCATTGCTTCAATAACAGTTGTTCTAAAGAGAATCCGTCGTCTGGTTGTCCAGCAGGTACTTTTGATTTTTATTTTGCAGAGGTTCAGCTGAGTGCTGAGCGTCTGCTCTGCTACCCGTGTTTGTGAGCGTCTCTGCAGAAAACCCCCCCTCAGTTTATCAGGAAGCATTTAAAACCATAAGCGCATTAGCACTCTGACACGGCGGCGGCAGCAGCAGCAACAACAAATGCAATCACCTCCTCCTTCCTCTCCATGATGAGACGATAAATACACTCAGTCCACTTTCAGTCATGCCGTTGTTTTATGGCATGTTCGTTCTGTTTACTTCAGCGACGGACACATCCCATGAATCTATTTATTTGTGGAAGACACTCCTCCGCCGGCTCCCCCTGTGTCACTCTGCTGCTGCTGCTGCTGCTGCTGCTGGTCGCCGAGATGCTCGGCGGAGAGACTATGGATCCACTTCATGACAATCCATCATTTCTGACAAGTACACACAGTAATCTATTTTAAACAGCAGGGTGTGATGCTGATGATGCATGGCAGAGGAGGTTGTACAGTGCGCACACTTGTGGGCGTGCGTATTGATAATCAATTTTCTTCATTTTTACCATGGCGGCGAAAAATTAATCTTTCCAGGGAGAGGCTCGGAGTTGCAGGTTTGCTTTTTTTTCCACGGCCATTCGCAAATAGTGCGCATTACAATTTTTTTTGAAGTATCGACACCTCGACGCTGTTTGGAAACTGGCACGGTGGCTTAATTGAAACGTGATTTTTTTGGAGGAAGCTTTCTTACAAAGTCCATTTAGTCCACATCCATCTTATTAGTGAGAGCTCTATGAGCTGCACATCGGAGCGAAATGAGTAATGAAGCAAACGCTCCCCGAGCCTTATTGTATATTGATCCGTCAAGCGGCAGACAGCGGCTCCGGCAGCTCGCCGGCCAGACAGAGTTGCTGCCGAGGCAACATCTTATTTCTTTCTTGCGTTTATCCTCCAGGAAAAGCCACAAAGAGCCCCAGTGTGGATAACAACTGACCTCGGCACGTTTGTTGCAACAATTAGCATAATGCGGCGCGGCCGTCAGTGAACGCAGCGGGGTTTGGGGGGTGGGATAGAGTTAGTGGTGTGGTTGCAGAATTAATTAATTATCCTGTATTGGCCGGGCCACTTCATTCCAGGATCGATGGCGGCGGCGACGATATCTGGGTCGATGCTTCCTCTCTGCGCTTCGCTCATCGCTTTACTTTGTGGCCCGGCTTATGAAGGAAAAGTGGCAGATATTACTATGGCAACGTGGCAAACATCCAGGCATGGCGAGCGGCACCCTGCAGCAGCAGCAGCAGTCCTTGATGTTGCCCACGACATCTCAGAGTTCTGTGTGTGTGTGTGTGTGTGTGTGTGCGCGCGCTTTCCAGTTTTCTTTAAAAAACACAACAACAACACAACACAGACCTCGATGCTGGAAGAATTCTTCTCGAACTCTCACTAATAAAGCGAGACCACCCACATGCGATTAAAAAGCTGCAACTTCATCCAGACCTTTTTGCCTCCTTCTCAGAATGCTAACTATTTAGCTTCTTTAGCTTTTTGTCCGTTGACACGTGGCGGGCTGCCAGCGAATGGCCGGACCCTCGTCCCAGAGACGCCCCGGGGTTAGTCGCTTGTTGTCCCACTGTTTCTTCTCTCTGGCTGCGGAGGTGGGGGTGGGGGTGGTGGGTGTTGACTGCCAGGTGCTCCTGGCTCCGCCGACTGTCCTCTGACACTGTCTGGGAAAATTGGGCTTGGGTGAGAGTGGCGGGTTAAAGATGCGGCGATCTGGAGCTACCTCAGAGAACTCGGCTCTCCGAGCAAAAAGTTTGGCTTGGCTGACGCTCCCTCGCCAAAACTATTTTTTTTTTCATTCTTTCTCCTCACCCCCCTCTCAACTCTCCCTCTGAACTAACCCCCCCGAGCGGGCTTTAGTCACGGGGATGGCAGCGAAGTCCTTCGCCGAGTCCCTACGGGGGTCTCGGAGAAAAAAGAGAAAGAGTTCCTGTTTGAGCGAGCCAGTTGGCTCGGCGTGGTGCAGTGACCGCATCGCCATCTTCAGGCGCCGACTCTGTCACTCAGTCACACTTGGCTGCTCCGCGGCTCCACTGGTCAGGCAGGAGTTCATCGCTTCCTGGTGTCCTTGTCTGAATGATTCTCTGGCTGCCAGACAGACACTTCGGCTTCAGCTGCCGAAGAAAGAAAAAAAAAGAAGAAAACCAGCCTTCAGTCTGAGCCTCTTCCTGCGTTTCTTCCGCATCCAGGGCAGCGATTCCCGGGTTTAATCGGCTACACCGACCGTCCAGCTGCTGCTCCTGCCTCGAGGTGAAGCCTG
The DNA here is from genome assembly GCA_009823395.1 of Thamnaconus septentrionalis. Classification (NCBI taxonomy): domain Eukaryota; kingdom Metazoa; phylum Chordata; class Actinopteri; order Tetraodontiformes; family Monacanthidae; genus Thamnaconus; species Thamnaconus septentrionalis. Next base: position 16,793,026 of record CM020515.1, on the reverse strand, counting down.
TAAGCCCGGTGATAGTTCTGCCTGCGCTGAGGCGCGGCTCGAATGACGTGCACTTGCACATGGCCAGGAGTTTGGAGAGAAGCTGCAGAAAGCAGCGGCTGAATCTCCCTCCCGAGCCGTTTCAGAGCAAAAGAGAGCTTTTCTTTTTCATTTTTTATTACTTGCGGCACCACGTGTGCAGGTTTTAACAGAGGTGCGAGCGGCCACCCGACGGGGACCTGAAGCTAGCGGCAGGACCACGGGACGCACGGTGACACACAAGAAGCCCCTTCGTCAGCCGTCACTTGTGTGCGATGAAAGTCGCTCGTCAGCCCCTCAGCCCAGCGGCCCACCAGACCACCAGACCACCAGACCGTCTTCAGCTGTTGGGAGAAGTGTTTGACAGGAGTGGCTGGTGCTTGACCTTCTCTCTGGCTTTTTTTTGTTTTTTTCTCCCCTCTCCCCTCACGCTCATTCCTCTCACTCTTTGCCCCCGTGTCACCACGAGTGGACCGTTCTCGCCCTCTGTGGCCCCTTCGGGTGTTGTCAGCGAGCCAACACCCCCCTGCGCTGTGCGGCGCCTGCGCTAGTTGTTTGTTTCCTCTATTTTTGGGCAAATGCCTCACAGGGGGACCGGCTGAGTGTGCGGCCGTAACCTGCCGAGGTTAAAGTTCCCCTCCGCTCAGGATACAAGCCGAGGTCAAAGGTCAGACAGACTAGATTGAGGGTTGCTACTTGGCAGAAGAGAAGAAAACAAAGGAAGGAAAGCAGGAGAGTTTGTAAGTGCTGCATTAAAACTGGGAAGTTTACTCAAGTTTACATGTCAAATGATTTACATTAGTGTGGACTAGTGCTGCACTGGAGGACAACTTCTGCTGTAGTTGGGGAATCACTGCAGTTAATGAACAATTTTCAACATATAAAGTGAAAAGTAAAGTTAAAGTAGCCGCTGATCGTTGCACCCCGAAGGATGTGTAGTTTGTTCTCGGCCCGAATCAACCAAACCAAGTCCAACCTTAAATACTGAGTACCAAGCAGGATGGCAGGTGGTACCATTTTTTATAGTTTGGTTGCTCGTGATACTTTGTGTGCTTAGGATGGCTTTGCCATGTGGATTCTCTCCTGCCATGTTAGCCAGTTTAGACATCTTGGCCATCCAAGAGGGAGGGAGGAAACAGAAAACTAGCAAGGGCTTTTGCTTTGAGGAGAATCCCTTCGAGTGAGGAGAGGAACTTTGAGTGGAAGCTTCGGGTGACAGTTCTAGCGGTTTATCAGCAGTTTGGTCTGTTTGTTGTGTCGCTGTGCAAAGTCTGATGCCTGCATCAGTAGTTTGTGCTCTGTCTGGGCACAAATCCAGGCTAAAACAACGTCTTGCAAATCCTACTCCAGCGCCACATCCAAACACTTCCAACACCAGTAATTATAACCTGGCCCCTAAATCCTGCTGCAGCTTTGCTTTGTGTTTCCAACAGCGTCGGACCGGCAGTGGCAGTGGCCGTAGTGACCGGTCGCTGACTGCCCCCCCAGCCTGAATCTACATGTCGGTGTGAAGGGAGACGCGCTGAATTTTTAACCGCCTTTATGCACATTTCCATCTCTTCTCGCGGACACTGTCCCGTGTATTCATCTTTAGTAACAATGGCGAGATGTCAGCACACTTTCAGGCTGCTCTGAATTAAACATTCATCTCCTGCGAGGACACGCCGCCACTGAGCTGCTCCTGCCACTGCTCCTGTTTGTTGTTCTCGCCACTTTAATTTGGCCGTGTGAAGAGATCGAGGCGGCTTCTCGTCATTTGGACCGGATGGTATAGAATTTTAAAAGGTGTTTTTGGTTGGTGGAAGAAGAAGAAGAAGAAGAAGAAGAAATCCCAAACCGTCCGGCTTGCTGCTTTCATGGTCACATCCCAAATGTCCCCGGCCGGAGAAATGTGCAATGGCCGAGAAAAGTTGAAGACAAGGCTCGAGATGGGGAGGGGGGATATTTTATTAATGGGAACTATTAATATTCCATCGCAGTGGGACGATGGTGTGTCTCTTTTGCAGAAGCATAATGAATAACTGAGCGCCTCTATGGTGCTCGATTCCTCAGCATGAATATTCAGGGGTTAGCGGTGCATCGTGGGAGTGTTGAGAGCCTCTTCCTCCTCGCCGCCGCTGTCCAGACACGTTGCCTCACCTCCCCGTTTTCCGTCATGAGCGCACTCTGACCGCGGCCCGGCGGCGTCCTGGGATCCGGCCACCTATAGATCTGATGGCCGGCTCTCAATAACGGCCCTCCGCTGAGGCCCGGTTGATTGATTACGCTGTTGTGGCTTTGTGTGGGTTTTTTAATTGATTGATTAATTGTGGGCCTTGTGCTGAGAGGTGATTGATTATGAGTGGCCAGCAGTGGGGATGGAATCTGGATGTCAAAGCGAGCGAGCAGGGAGGTGGGGGGAGGAGGTGAGGAGGTGAGGAGGGAGGCGGCTCACTATAATACTGTTGTTCAATGTTACTTGCAGCTTTGTTGCTCGCTGTAAACACTCCCTGTCCTTGTCCTGGTCACGTCTCGGGAGCTTCTTTTTTTCTCTCTCTCTCTCCCAGTGTCGATGTTCACATGTGCTCCCATGTGCCGTTGCCTGGTGCTCCTTGTGTCCTGTTCTTTGCGAGTGGAGTGTTTGGTGATACCGGGGTCGGCGCCACTTAACGACAAACAACAGCTCCTTCGACTGAAGCTCCAACGACTGATCTCTCACAATGCACCGGACCGGCGGGAGCTGAACGTGTCGCTGAAGACGTCTTTTGAAGCTCCGGGGAAAGTAGCCTTGAACTTTTAACAACAATGATCTTTCTGAACAAATAGTAAAATAGCTTCTATAATGACTAATAACTCCTGAACGTCCCGTTTTCCTACCTGTCCTTGGAATGAAAGGTTTTGGAGAGTCTTGTGTCGCCACTGGGCACCAAACTGGAAAGTGTGCAACTGGTCCAGATGCTGCGAGACAACACACGATAAACTTGAGTGAAACACAACACGTGATTCTTGACTTTGCCAAAAAAAAAATACCCCGACGACCTGTTCAATATGTGCACTGACTCCATCATGTAAAGGGGACCTGGAGCGTGATAAAATCGATTTAGCCACAGCAGAGACAAATTCATACATTCGAGGCTGAGAACAGTGAAGAATCGCTCCAGGTGTGTTTTACAGACTCGCAGCTGCGGAGGCACCAGAGGGTTCGCTGCCCCCCTGACTGCGGCTCTCGGCGCCACTCGCTCTTCCCCGGAAAACGCAGAGTTGCGGCGTGCGAGAGGTCGACGTGTCACAGTCGTTCATCAAACGAAGGGCTACCGAGGTGTGATGGGTGGTAATATTGCGGCGGCGCCACAGCAATACGTCAAATTCTGTGTATTGTCACCGGACGAACAGACACAAATCACCAGGAGACGAAGATGCATAAACCGATAGGGAGAAAACAAGCGTGACAAGGTAGCTGCGATGTGCCAAAATGTGCCAGAAATGACTCCCTAAATCACCAGCCTTTAAATATTAACCACAGGACGGACAGGATGTTGCCTAGTTTGTAAACCGACCGGCCGGTGGAGTGTTTCCTAAATCCCCTCACTCATTATATCTGGAAAAGATCCAATAAAAATCTGTGGCTGGGTGGACCAATCAGAGTGATTGAACCATGTCAGGGCTGTGTGTTGGTGCATGGAGCGACATTAGAGAGCCTCTTAGTGAGGAAACATTTCAAGATTCAATGAAAGTCTCCACATTGTTCCGTCCAAGCACTTTATCTACTTGCAGCAACTTCCTATTTTTATTTTTTTAAATCACAAAGATAATTTCTGGTGGCTGTAGATCACACAATTCAAGATCTATCGCTTGACTTCAAATGAAGCGAGAGAAAAAAAAGAACTGAAAAACAGGAAAGTTGGAGCTAACATTTACTATCTTACTTTGATGTTCAAAGTAAAAGTTCTCTCACGCCTTAAAAAAAAACCTTTACACATACGTGAGTCTATATGATTCACAGGCTGTCAGTGAGGTTTCACAGACATTGTGAATGGACTTGGTGGGACGCGTTCAAATCAACACCATCCGTGCGTCGCCTCGGGTCGGAGCTCTGACGGACGCCTCTTCAATTAAATCTGTGTCCGCCGCCGATGAACAGCTCGTCCCTCTTTCCCTCCTCACTCAGTCCCGTCGGTAGCTAATGAACTGCGCTGTGTGCTCTGTTTGGAGTTCGTGACAACGTTTTCCTTGTTCTAGCTCGGGGCCGAACTAATTTTACCGGTCCGTTTTTTTTTTGTTTTTTTTTAGCTGAAAGTAATAATTTGATGCTGTTAGATTTGAAATTGTAACCCAAAGGCTTTGTCTGTTTTATTGAGATTGCGAAGATGTGTCAAGGCAGAGCAGATACCCTTCAGCAAATATGTTACACATATAAAATGCATGTGAATGTGGCCCTTTGTGATGTCACTAAAGGCTCTTGCCACTCACCCAGTTCAATGACCACATCTCCAGCCAGGTCTTGGTTCTGCCCTGTGAGTACGCCTTGTTTTTGGCGTACTCACAGGATACAGGTTTTTTTTGCATAGCAGATAATGTAATAATATAGTAATAATATTGTGAAGGTGTCCTAGTGAAAAATAAAGGAGTGAAACTGGCCACAATGTGGGGGACCTTTATCAATAATCGTTTAGATTTTTGCATCACAACAAAGAAACTCGTGCAGTCACATTAAGTTCTGGTTTACTGCAGGACTTTTAACCTTAATCTGGCAACACAACAGCTGCGTTTTAAAATACTAGATGGTGAGCAGGGTTGAGCAGAGGAAAGCTTGGGGCCAAAGAGCAGGAAGTTGTTTTACAAAAGGTGGAAGAGTTTAATATTATGTCAAATTTAAAGTGGAAAAAAAATATTTTTTTCTTTTTGGAATTCTGGTGTGGCAGAAACATTTGGCACCACATGGAATGAATCACCACCCAGAATGTATTCTATGCTTGTTCTTTATGAGACGGAGCTGCAGTCCAGCGCTGCTCTTCTTTTGTCCCGAGCAACAACAACAACTCGCAGCGAGAGTCACTGTGGCGCTTCGCAAACGATGGACCGCAGAGCAGGAGGTGTGTCGAGATCTCCGGGGTTGGTCGTCGGGCTCCCTAAGGGGCCCCTGGTGGTGGCAGCGGTGGCGGCGGGAGGAGCGCTAACACAGCCAACGCTGCTGGCTGCCTCCGCCTCCATTAGAGGCAGGGAGCAGAGAGGATTACTGCCAGGGCCAGGGCTAATGACTGTCATGGCCACAGAAAGCCGATTTGCCGAAACCGTGGCAGGGAGGCGTGAAGCCAAAATCTCCCACTAAGACCCGGCGTGAGGAGCCTTAATAAAGGAGACACTCGGGCCGCCGTCGGCTGCCTCCTTCGCCCCAAGAAGAAGAAAAAAGGAAGTTGTTTAAAGTTGCAAAAGAACAGCGTGCGTCCTGATGTCTGCGACCTTTGTGATACGTTCTTATACCAGCGGTGATGGTGGTGCGGCGGATGCATCTGCCCACAAGAATGCAGTTAAGTCTATTTTCATTTTTCGGGGTTCCTGAAAGTTTTCTTTAGGTTTTCTTTTTTTTGCAAATATGTTTTATTACTTTCACTTATTTTGGCCTACTTTATTTTAAATGAGGCGTTATTATAATTTACTACAAGAGCAAATTGTAGTAATTTGCACAAAATGCAAATTAATCTTAGTATAATTGTTCCTTGGCTTTAAAATTGTGTCTGCTTCAGGTGGTATTGGAATTTAATTGTGTATAGCATGTAATTATTCCTCTTTTATTTCACAACCATTGTATCCATTAACACGTGAACAAGGAGTTACTGATTTCACACCATCTGATTATTACTGGGATCGACATATAAATGGTCCCATAGTTTCCCATTTCCATTTTTATTTTCAGATGAGCAGCCTCAGAGGGTGAGGAAAATTCACTACTGGCTAGGAACACAGAGGCTGTGAGTCTTTTAACACCGAGAGCTTCCAGTGGATTCCCCTCCCCCAATTAAATAAATGAATAAATAAGTATATAATACATAAATAAACATTTGAATAAAAGAGCGTTTTTTTTAAGCGGGGAGTGGGCGGAGCTCCATCTCCTTTATTTTTTCCCTTTTTCAAAAATGATACAGTTGTGAGAGAATCACAATAGATGCCCTTAAATGTTAATGTGGAGCCATTTCAACATTAATGTTAGAATGAAAGCACCTCCTGAAGTAGGCCGAGATCACAGAGATATGTGATGGAGCGTGTGTGTGTGTGTGTGTGTGTGTGTGTGTGTGTGTACATTTGAGAAGGTTTGATCTGAGGAATTTCTTGTGCTTGATTGTATCTCCTCCTCACCCCCTTTCTTCTTCTTCTTCTTCTTTTTTTTTCTTCCACGTGCAGTTTGTCCTCCGTTGCCCCCCCAGCTCCACACCCCTTTGTCTCGCCGAAACAGCAACACACACATACAGGCACGCAAACACACACACAGATAAACCCACATGCCCGTCCATCGATCTGGCGGGTTCAGAGTGTTCGGGCCGAGGGAGAGCACTCACGGAGAAGTTTGTACAATTGATCTCTGGAGGGCTGGAGATGCACGACTCTTCTCTCTCTCTCTCCGCTCTCTCTCTCTCTCTCTCCTTTCTGTAACCACCCCTCCCCTGTTACTTGGTTTCCTCTGGCCACATATGCATTTAGTGGATTTGAGTCAATGCAGGCGGGAAAAGAAAAGAAAAAAAAGAGAAGATGAAGGAAGAAAAAGACACAACCATCACGAAGCTGCTGCTGCTGCTGCTGCTGCTGCTGCTGCTGCTGCTGCTATGCTGGGACCTCAACCGTTTTATCCTCGGAGGAAGGATCTTGGTTGACTTGGCAGCAGGACTTAAGATGTTACACAATGTGTGTCAGCTTGCAGATTAGTGCTTTTCTCCACTGCTCCCTCTTTCCGGGGGAACCCGGGTGCTGTATTTTTTTTTTTCAGATTTAAAATAGGGGATGGGGTCTTACCTTTGAATTTATCTGAGTTTATCCCAGCCCAGATGCAAAATCCTGATAGTTTATGCAGCTGTGACGTGTGTTTGACACTCGGAGATCGAATCAGGCCGTGGACTTACACAGAGGCCTGTTGTTTTTTTCCATCTCTGTGTGCTGAGACATTGCAGGTCATCTGCATACATTTCACCGCAGGTCGGTGCGATCAATAAAAGGGGGAAAAAAAAAAAACACTCACTCCGCCAGTAGCACAACAAGAACGTTGTCAGAACTGTGCGTGCAGTTTAACAGCCACAGGAGACAATAAAAAAAAAAAAACACAAGGCAGGGACCATCCAATGCCTCCCTCCTTAAAAATTAAAGCCTCGGCGCAAACACGTGCTCTTTAGCTCATAGTCGTAGTTGTTTTTAACCACAGTGAGATGGGCTGCTGCCGCTGCTGCTGCTGCCGCCAGCTCTCGCTTTGTGGCGTTAACACCTGCGCTGTTGTCATTGCTGAGGTCACTCCTCGTCTTTTATCTCACTACAGGCCCGGATATTTCAGCTGGGTTTCTTTTTTTTTTTTTTTTTCAAGAAATCTCTTTTCAGGAAGAAAAAAATTTCCGCGCTTGCCGCAGCCATTCAGTGTCGAGGAGCTCAGGTGGCTGTGTAACATTTAGTAATTTAGTGGTCCCTGTGCAGTGTACGGATGCCCACCGCCAGAATAGACTCTCCACAGTGTTAATTAGTAGCGGCAGATGTTTGGAAAATTGCGGAAGGAAAAAAAATAATTGATGAGCAAACACGTGTATGTGTAAAAAAACAAAAACATAGCGTAACCAGGTCACAAAAATGGCCAGTTTTCAGGGCTCCACCTGAATGTCTCTGGGGAGCTGCTGTTAATTTTGTTCTTTTCAAACTGGGATCACACGCTGCCTTTTTTATCTCATTTATTTTACAAGAAGCGATTGTTCAAGGTGACGGAACAAGGTACAGCACCGGTCTTTTTTATTACTCTTTTTCTTTTTCTTTTTTTTAGTTCCTTTGGTCTCAGTTTTTTAAGCGGGCAACTAAAACCTAGAATTTTAACACTCGGCTGTAAACAGAGGGCTAAATATACTGCTTTGGAGGTTTCTTTTTTGTTTTTTCTCAAATTTGCGCTTAGCTGCTCCACTGAAGTCCAGGATGACAACAATGATCCAATGACTAACACACATTTCTATACCACCATACAAGTAATTGCATCCTGTCACATGTATTTATTTATTTATTTTTCAAACAGTCGATCATCGCCAGTGTGGTGTTGCCGGCCATCTGACGGCTGATTGCCTTTTTTTCCTTCTCTTTTTCTTTTCCAAACCCCCTCCTGTGAAATCCTCGCATGTTTGTGAAGGAGGGGAAGTCTGGCAAAGGATTAGCGGAGAACAGCAAACTGCCAAAATCTGCACAGGCTGTCAGAGTTTGGAGAGGGAGGAGACAGGAGTGGGGGGGCAAGGAGGAGACTGCAAATGAGGCTTGTTTCAATACGGCCGATCGATGAGGGACGCGGCAGAAGATGTTGTGTGGATTGATGATAAATGTCCAACAGGCAAACACAAGGGTGGGGGCAGGGCAGGGCAGGGGGGTGGGGGTGACATGTGTCGCGTGAATGTCGAGCAGCAAAGGTGGAGCATGTGACCTTGTTTAGTTTTGCAAGGTGGAAAACTACGTCTTCAAATTGAAAAAGAACATTTCAGATATGCAGCCGTGGAGCTCGCTGCTCAGCTGCACTCCGGCTTTCCCCCTGATAGCCAGAACACAACTCCCCAACACACTTCTGGGGTTCTTTCTGGTTCTTTTGTTGCTCACTGTGTTCAACAGAAGCTGCTGGAAAACCTCAGAGAGTCAAAGTTTAGCCTTGAAATCTTCCAGAGTGATGCTGGAAAGCTTGAGACTGTCCTGCTCTCTCAAGGCCCAGGTGCAGCTGGTCAGCTGATCAGTTGATCACTCTCACCTGCCGCTGCACAGGCTGGAGTGTCTGACCGGGAGGGAGGGGGGGGGAGTGAGCAGGTGAGGGTGATTGGGGAGGGGGAGGGGGGAGAGAGCAGCACTGCAACACCTGCTTTCAATATGTTTGGCATTAATTAGCCCTGTGTCTCTGAGCTGAACTGTTCTGGTTTTTGCTTTTAATTAACTTGCTTGTTGTTGCACGCACTCTTTTTCTTGTCATCGTGCTACTTTAATACCACCACAATTCTCATTTACTCACTTACTGGACAAATCAGGTATTTAGTCCTTCCTTCTTGCCTTACGCTAACTAGTAGCTGCCACTATTTATTTAAGCCACGGTTTAGTCAGATCTCCACGGGCTCAGTCATTATTTTAGGATATTACCCTTTGATTTTTTTTTTTTCCTTGTTCCCTGGTGACCCCCAGTTTGAAGATGTGATTGTTTGGGACAAGCCTTCAGCAGTCGTCCATGTCAAAGGCACTTGTGGGGGGGTGCACACTTGGGGCACAGAGCCGCCCCGACTGATAGCCTTCATTATGTAAAAAGCGGTGCGTGACTGTATCATTTATTTATCCTGCTTGTCCTCCTCGCCGCCAGAGCGTCTTGGCGTCTGCTGGTTGAAGTGCAGCATTGTGGGAAAGGTCCACAGTGCAAGGAGTTTGTCAATATCTGTTTCATGGAGGTCGGAAGTGGCCAGTGTGACGACGAACAACAGCAGACGGCAACTTGAGCTTCCACCTTCTCGTTATGAGGTCAGAGGAGACTTTGTGTTAATGATGTTATTGCACGCGGACGCTGCTAAACGCTCACATACGTCCTGCTGCTCCTTCACATCACCAACTTGTCTGCTTTTTTCCCCTCTACTTTATGGAACTATGACAGGAGGAATCTGGGACCAGTATTTTATTATTATTATTTAGATGGAAATTTCCCCCATTACATTTTAATACCTCTTCCCAAGAAAATCGTACTTGACAACCTGTGTGATCTCAGTGTGAGATCTGAAGACTGCCATGCCAGACTTCCTTCAGACTTCAGATTCAGCTGCTGATGTTTGTTGCAGACCCCTCCCTCTCCGTCTCTCCCTCCCTCCAAACCGCCGTCTCCCTACTGACACGTTCATGCTCACAAAGAGGCACATCCATCTTCTTTTTTTATCCCAAATTACTCGCCGGGTGGTGGAGGAGAGGGCTGATGGGTCTTATTAGAGGTGTTGCATTGATAATCAGCGGGGAAACAGCCAGGTACGAGGGGGGGTGGGGGGAGGAGGACAGGGAGCAGCGAGGGGTAGAACAATAGGGACGTCTTCATTCGTAATGGCAAGGTGCCCTTAGGAGATGGAGAGAAAGAAGAAAAAACTCCCTGGCGGGGAGGAGGAGGGTGAGGAGGAGGGTGAGGAGGAGGGTGAGGAGGCCGCGGCGTGATGTCACTCTGGTTTTTCTCTGTCAGTGCGTCGTGCTGACCAGAGCGGCGGCGGCGGCGGCGGCGGCTCCACGTGCGAGCTTAGTGAAACTTTGTGTTTACGGCCAGATAAACGTTAGGCGGCGCTGCGGTCTCCCCCTCCCCCGCTCCCCATCCATCTAAGCAAGTGGAAAAAGTGCGCATGTTTATTTATAAAACATGGAAGACCCATTTCTTCTGCATGGCCTGCTGGGTTACGATAACCCGGCGGTTCACGCCGCTCCTCCGGGTATCTGGACGAGCGAGTGTCCTCCAGCGTATGATGATGACACACGAGTCTCTCTGGGGTAATTGCTTTTTGTTTTTTTTTCTTTTAAATGTATTAAATAAAGAGCACGTGGCCTAATCCGGTAGCAACACACATCGGTCTTTGTCGTTCCTCATGCAAGTTCCACCTTCCTCAACACATTACAGGTGAGAGCGGGAAACACGAGGACCGGAAGGCCGTCTGTCATCCCTCAGCAGGATCATCTCCACCTGCTCGCACGTCGGGGCCCGGAGGAGGAGGAGGAAGAGGAGGAGAAGGAGGAGCAGAGTGGAGGAGCACCGATGATTTATGCCCTTCAGGTTTGGGCCGTATGCTGGGGCCGCAGAGGAGCCGCTTCATTTATAATAATAGACTTGTTCTTCTCCACCCAGTAAACACCATGGTTCTGCTGAACTGAAAATGGAAACTTTTTTTTTGGATTATGAGGACAGGAAGTTGTGTTAGCAAGCTCCCAAATGAGTGGTCGTTGTCATTTTTATACGCAAACAGCGTAAATCCAATTTTACATGGGCTGCTCTGTTCTTATTTTGTTCATTTTTTAAACAGGATCATCTGTATACAATACAAGTTGAAGAGAAATAATGCATTTTGATTTCATTGATTCCATTCAAACCCTGAATGAAATGTAAATATAACATAAGAGAATGAGATGTTTTTTTCCATATTGAATTGAAAAGTATACAAAAAAAATTTAAAGTTATTTTTCCTCATCTCATTATTATTAGCTTGAATCAAAGCCCTCGTATGAGGTGGTAAAAAATGAGGCAACGAGCAACTGGCAGATTTTTAAAACAAGGAAGAAAGAAGAAAAAAAACAGCCCTTGTGTGACGACTCACATTTAATTAGGTTACTGTGATCAGGTTGTTAGCAAGACGGGGAACAAAAAGAGCATCTCGGAGAGGCTGAGACTGAGTCTAATCGGGTCTAATTTGCCCCTCGCTTGTTTTGCAGGAGACGCGTCACGTGAGCGCGCTCTCACGAGGCAAACTTCTCTGGAGTTGGGGAGCTTGTGAGAACGTAGTGTAGGGTCGGGGGGAGGCGGAGGAGGAGGAAGATAGATGAGGAGGAGGAAGAGGCATTTGGTGTTAGTGCAGAAGGTGTTGTGCACACAGAGCGCCACGCTGCACGCTCGAGGAAGAGAAAAACACACACGCTCGGCGGGCGGCTTTATTAGATCCAGGCATAAAGCGGCGGCGGCGGTTACAGCTGCCTGGCAAGGCTTTGTGTAATCAAGGAGGCCGAGACTGTCGGGCGGAGGAACTGACAACACAACAACACAACAGCGTTTGAGACGGCACAACTTGCCTGATCTGAACCTTCATTGTACTTTTTGATGACAAACTGCAATATGACAAGACTGACCCGACTGTACAGCAGCTGCATTGAGTTTTGGGGATTTTTGTTGCGATGACTGTTTCTGCAGCAGAAGTTCGCAATTGAATAATTCAGGCGGAGTAGGAAACAATCAGCGTAACGTCAATGAGAAAGAAGCTACAACCAGGTGGCTACAGGTTCTTGAGTCTGCTGGTGTTGCCACCTGAAATGTGATTGGCTCATTCGGAATGTGACAGAGAGTTCATTTGATCATCTATCAAGGTACTGTTTCTTCCCTCAATGGGAACGCATAGTCTACGAGGTGATCAGACCGTCTTGGCTAGAGGAAAAACCCAACAACAGAAAAACAAAGGGAGCGACTTGGTGACATAAAACCCAATTAGCACATCACATTCACGTGTCTTGTCTCTGGCTTTGAACTTCTTTCTCATGCAAAAAAGGGCTTTGTTGGTTAAATCCGCCGCTTCGTGGGATTACCGCCTTGCCCATTTTGCCCCATCAGCAATATCGGGAGATTCGGAGCCTAATGAAGCATCGTTTAGTACATAATACAGCGCAGACTGGCCTGAATGAGGCGCAGATTGTCTTCTCTTCAACTTAACTCCTTATAGACAAGTCTTCCAATCTAAGTGGAGGCAGGTCTGCGGCGCCGAATTGTCCGTTTGGCATTGATTAACAATGTGACGTTCGTGTCGAAGCTGACAGTCGGGATCGCCGTCAAACATTGGCCAGATGAAAATGTGTAGGCCGATTGATCACAAGTATTGATTTTTTTTCCCTCCTTCGTCGAGCTCGCCCCTCAAAGCCTCCACAAGTTGCCCATTAGCTGTAAAGTGAGAGAAAACTCTGTCAAGTGTTACCATGAGGTTTTGTTTTATTTTTTTTGTGTCAGAGGAATAAAAACAGCAATAGTTGGGGTTTGGGGATGGGAAGTGAGGGTGTGCGTGTGCGTGTGTGTGACTGGCCTCCTCCTGGTTCAGTGATGCATGTGCGCCGCCAAGAGATGCGCTTCAGCTCTGACATGAGTGCCGCGACACCCTGCTCTGCAAATGTCACTCCCGTCCAATTAGATGCCCTGGTGCTGCTGTTGCCCACATGGGATTCCCTCCAATAAAAGTCCATGTTTCTCTCCAGTTTTGTTGCCCTCCGTGTTTTGTTTTGTTTTTTTTTCTTTGAAGACGCTCAATAAGCAAGCGTGCTCTTCACACGTGGCTGACAGACAGGACACCTGAGTGGTTACCCCAACACGTCTCACGCTATGGCAGCTCCCCTGCTACTTCTCACATTCCCCTCACATTGCCCCAGAGTCTTGCCTGCGTTCATTATACATTTGCCAAGCCAGGTTTCGACCACCTTCATGTCGGCTATATTCACAGCAACATCATCCTGAAGTCTGCAGACTCGACTCGCTGACGTCGCTGCCGTTTGAACTTAATTTATGGTAATGTTGTAAAGTTTTGATGAACAGAGGGCACATTTCATGCGTCGAAACCGTTTCTGTGCAACCTTGCAACGTGCTTTGGCATTGACCACCAGAGAGTATCCCTGGTAGCTGCTGTCAGCAACACGCGTTGGGTCCGTGGCGCTTTTTGTTACATGAGCGTGATCGCTAGGTAAGCAAGCTAACATGGGTCCAGCTGTGAGGTCACAATCTTATCGATGCATTGTCAACATTGTGCCGTGTTTGGTTCATATTTGATCAATCGTCGTCCTTGCTGAAGACTGTTTACCAGTAGTAGATGTGCGGTTAGACAAGTTGACGTGAAAATATGGCAGCTAGCCTCAGTCACCATCTTTCCCCGGAAAGAGCAAAATGGCAAAAGATGATTTTGTTGGTACATATGCATTTACACATACAGATATATATGCATTTATACACATCATACGTATATGTGAAGGTGTCTCAGAACTCCAGTATAGATAATCTAAAAGGCCAAACAGATGAAGACTTTGGAGCACGTACTCTAATGCCCTTGAAAATCATAACTTGAGCTTCTTCCTCCTCTCCTCCTCCTCCTCCTCCTCCTTCTTCTTCTTGGTTGGCTGTCAGAGCGATAAAGGGCGAGGAGGAATGTGCGCTTGTGTGAATCCCTCATTACACACCACAGCCATTTCCACATCTTAATTAAGCCAACTTACCAACCTGCTGCTTGCGGTAACTGCGCCAATCTGCCACTCGTACAACAAGAATCCACGGTGGCGGCGGCGGAGGAGAAATGTGCTGGCTCGCTCTGTCGTCTCGGAGAGAAAATCTTAATTGGAACACTTACATAAAAAATAACATGTGCTGTTTGGTTCTCCAGGCAGATCCTACAGATGCTGAGTCCAGTCCGTCCCTGTTTCCCTGTCGGAGGAGGATGCACATTTCACACTCACAGTCGCTAAACTTATTAGTCAAAGTGTTTCCGCTTGACACTGCAGAGGAAATGATCCGAGCGCTCCTACATTGGGATTTGGTTTATTTATTTCCTGGGAAAAAAATAAAAACAATATTAATACTCAACCCAGGCTCAGCAAACAGGACAGGTCTAGGTCTTCACAGTACCTTTGGATGTTTTTAGGTCCCTAAAAGGAATTTGATGTTCATTCCAGCATGTCAACAGTCCCCGCTGCTAAAAGTAGCTGCCGTGAAAGGCTGCGCTCCACATTACAGGGAATGTGGTTCGGGAGAGAGGCACCTTAATGGGTCAGTGGGTGATGCTGAGAAAAAATGTTAAGAGTCTCACATTTTATTCAGGGTTTACCCTCCATCGGCTCCAAGTACCAGAGAGAGAAGCCGCGTGACCCCTGAATGTACCACGCAAAGAGAGTAAATGCGTGCATGTGTCTGTAGTAAATACACACTCTGTGTAATTTGTCCGTCACATCTCGTAGCCTCCTCTGAGGTGGATTGACCCTTTAGTTTTACAGTATGTCTAAGAGATGACATGAGGAAACTGACATTGCAGAGGGAAGTGAAGGAGGGGGAGGCAGAGGAGAAGGAAGAATGGGACGTTTAGGTGGAGGAGGAGCAGGAGGACAAGCAAGAGGAAGAGGAGGAGGAGGAGGAGGAGGAGAGCCTGAGACAAGGAGAGAAAAAGACTCAACCCGCAGATTCAAGAGGAAGAGCAATTAATGAGGAATCCTCGAAGCAGAGCACTGTGTCTTGTAAAATGAACGATATTTTGATGTTGGTATAATGAAAAGATGTACCACCAGCAGGCCCCCGGAGGACTTTTGTGTCAGAACTGTCTTTGACCCGTTTTAAAATAATCTTTATCTTGCAATGTAAGGAAGACAAAAAAAAGTAGAAGATAAAAAATACCTATGAAGCAGAGCTCTGGACCCGTGTCAACGCCCTGCAGTCTTTGATTTTCCTGTGTCTCAGCGTCTACGAAGGTCTTTGCTTTTCTATTGAAACATGGATATTGAAGAATATGACCAGACTGCTCCAGACTGAGGACACAATTATGGTATGAGAAAAATAACTTTTCAACCACCTCATTTGTAATTATTACATCTTTAACCTTGACACAAGATTAGACCTTTTTTCTTCAAAGCCTCAAAGACGAGAAGGAAATCCTGTCAGCTTAAACAGCACTCCTCTGCTCTTTCACACATAGCCTCTGAAATTCACCTTTTTTCCCCCAACGTCACTCTGAACGATCTGCAGCGTTTCTGCTGCACAGAAGCAGTCGGTAAAACCAGACGGCAACAACAGGCAGTTGGGAATGCATTGACAGCAAACAAGTTGTTGCAGCTGATGAGGGGCGTCCGCTAGACTTTAAACTGTTGCCATCTGCAGCGATCTATTCTATGAAAAAAAAAATGCAACATCTCCAAAAATGTCTGTTTGTCTTCAAACTATTAATTGTCTAAGAAAAAAAACCCAGAAGA
This sequence comes from Thamnaconus septentrionalis, assembly GCA_009823395.1. NCBI lineage: Eukaryota > Metazoa > Chordata > Actinopteri > Tetraodontiformes > Monacanthidae > Thamnaconus > Thamnaconus septentrionalis. Next base: position 16,777,129 of record CM020515.1, on the reverse strand, counting down.
AAAACTGAAAACATTTGGATCAGCAGCTGTTCTGGAACTTTTCTGGACTCTTCATCATCATAAACTTTGTGATGAATAAATAAAAAATGTTTTTTTTCTGTTTCCTCAACCGAGAAGCTGTAATTGACTATGTTGTATTTTAATGTCCTCTGTTGTTTCCAGTTTAGGTGAAAGTTTAGATTGGAATGTACACTTAGTATACTATACTATACTTCCTGAATCTACCTTACATCTAATAATAATAATAATAATAATTATAATAATAATACAAAAATCAGTTTGTGTAATATTTCTTATTTTTTCCTCAGTCGACTGGCCGGCTACATGACTTCTTTTTTCCATCAGTAACAACACGGATTAAATGAGTCTGATCAGACTTAATTGGTCTGCAGAGGCATAAAACCCTGAGGTGGTAATTATCTGCGTTTATGACATCAGTAAATAGCCTAGAACCATTTTCACATGATGTACAGTGCAGCATATTAATGCCGTTGTTATTAAAAGAGGTCAAACACTAATTTGATTGTTATTTTTAAGGGCTGATATTTTTTCATTCCAACAACAATTTACCAATGTGGAGATTCTATATCTGAGTATTTTAATTAGTCATTTTTGACCTCACTCTCCTGCATTGGCTGTTTAAGATGTGAGCATTTGTTCATATATTGGCTGTCGGGGGTAAAGGGATGCAACTTCGCTCATCCCACAAAATCAAGACGGACGCACCCTTTATACTATTTTATCATGACTTCAGACAGCACGCTTCAAGTTAGTCTCATCATCAGGCACCGTGCCAGGTTCATACTTCTTCATATTGTTGTAAAATTCAAATTTAAAAAACAAAACAAAAAAAGCAGAGGATTGTGCAGCCGGCTGAAGGGTTTTCATGGAGACAGAGTCCCTGGGTGTCTATCAGCCGCCCGTCTACCAGCTCGCATCTCTTCAAAGCGTCACCTCAGCAAGGAGTCAGGAGGACACTGGAGGGTTTTCTTAGTGAGCTGAAGAAGCCAGAAAATAGAAGGGTAAAAAAAATGGAATTTAACGAGAGCGCTTATTCATATCAAGTTAAACGCGAAAGGAGAAAACAAACTCAGAGATGGAAATGATGCTTGAGCGGTGGAGCAGATGTTGGAAGCGTAACGAGCTAATTTAATCTACGTCAGCGCCCAAAAGTCTGCGCCTCCAAAGACTGAAACCTCACTGTGATCAACATCACTACAGTGTCAGGCCCCTTAGAGAGGAAGTCTTTGTAAAGCCTGATCACTTATATACCCTGCTTTTGTTATACAGGCCGCATACGCTGCACAGGTGCATCAAACGGTGCATTACCTCCTGGAATAAACAGATTTTAGCCCACTGTTTACAGCCTCCTGCTAAAAACTGATGCATTTTTTTCATATTGTTTACATTTCATGAGATGCGTAAACAAAATCTACCGCTCCCATCCTTAATCAGTGCAGATTACATGCAGCTGTGTGAGCGACTTCTTGTTCACGTCATAAATACTTTCAGACCTGTGAGATTGTGTCGCGTCGCTAATTGAGAGGGTTCAAGACGCTTATCACGCTGCCACATCACCTCCGACGCAGCCACTGCTGCTGCTGCTGCTGCTGCTGCTGCTGCTGCTGCTGCGCTGCGATGCCGACGGCTGATAGATCAGCGATAACGCAGATAGGCCCGTGGCTGCTGAACAGCACATCCCGTCTATGTTTTACCAGAAAAAAAAAAAGCCCTCTGGTTTGTGTGACAGAGAGTGAGAGACGTGTCTGACGGAGCCTGTCGATCGTTCCACTGATTCCAGAAGCTGTGAGTCAGTTCAGTGTGGTCGGCCAAATCCAAAACTTTTGTCATGTTGATGCTCTGCGTTGAATGAATTCAAAAATAAGAGAAGGATCTCAGCGGAATAGACGTTATTTAGAAATTATTCAGAAGGGGACACAAACACTGAATTGTTGCTTGACACAAACTGACACAAAATTGTGCCCGGATTATTTAATTGTGCCAAATTTACTTTTAAATGTCCTGCCAGCTGCTTAAACAGCGGCGCTCGTTCTGCAAAGTGGACTGGAATGAGGATTTTCCTCCCGCGGACCTTCTTTCTGTCCCTAAATCTAAACCTCTGTCCAATCAGTGTGATGTATGGTGCAAGAAATACAGGCAGAAGGTTTGAGATCCCCACTCCTGGTGATTTATTGAAGATAAAGGTGAAAGAAAACCCACAAGATGTAGTTGAGAAAACATAAAGAGGCGCAGTGGAAGAAGAGCCGGCTAACGAGGATCAGGTGCAAATCGTTGAGCTAATCAGCAAGGTTCACAGAGGCCGGTAGTGAATCTCTGGTTAGCTCCTCCAGCAGCTCACGACCCGCTGGTCCTCCGTCCTGTAAGGAGGAACGTCTAGAAGTTGGGAAACAGCGCAGGGTGCATTTCCTTTATCACTGCCAGACAACAGCGCAGCGCTAAACGGCAGTCGAAAGTCATCTTGGCTGTCGGGGCAGCGAGAGGAAGATGGAGAATGGGCGTGCGAACAGAGAGAGAGAGAGAAGAGAGAGAGATGGAGAGACAGGGGGACGTGGCCGAGGTAATGGGAAAGCCTTCAAGTGAGACAGTAATCTGGGTAATATGTCAGGCCGCCTTCAGCCGCCCCGACTTGATGTTTTCCCAATTAAGTCCGCGGCCGCCCAGCCAGCCTTTTACTTCCTGCCTGCTAATTGTTTAACATGTAGTCCGACGCCACCCCCCCCCCCTGCTGAGCGTGACCTATCACGATCGCTGCAGATGTGATTGACACCCCCCACCTCCTCCCACTCTCACCGGGCACCGTGGACTTGATCAGCGTTCTGGTTCAACACCTGCACGTGTGAAGAAGCACCTGTGGCTCCGTTTCCTTTCTGAGGGAAGCGAGGAGGAGGAGGAGGAGGAGGAGGGATAATGAAGCTGTTATCAATCCTGCAGGTTATCAGGCATGGGCGGCCGCCGAAGGAGTCCATTAATCTTCATTATGATTCTAAACATGTCATTCACGGCGAGCAAACGTTTGGCGCGATGCAACGCCTCTTTTCTCCACCTCTCTCTGACTGCTGCTTCTTCAAGGGGAAGGGGGGTGAGGCTACTTTTTTATTTTTGCCATATTCGCCATTTGCGGCAGCCGCTCGGCACAGCGCCACCTGTCTGTTCACAGAGAGCCACTTTAGATGCCGTTAACCTCTCATCTCGTGGAAAACGATCAATCAGGACTTTGTCCCACTCATGCCACACATCTGCAGATGAACCAGCAGGCCAGCTCAGATCTCTCTCTCTCTCTCTCTCTCTCTCTCTCTCTCTCCTGGCTGGAGTTGCCGATTGCACACGAGTTTCACTTTGTTTGACCAGCGTAATGAAACCTTGATTTCCCAAAACTCCCTCCCGCTCCTCTTCCCCTCACCCTCCCTCCCCCCTGCAAGTTTCTTCTTCTCCCGTCGCTCTGCCCAGAGTCTCGCCTTCTCAGCCGTTGCCAGGAGCTGCCATTTGGTTTTGTTTGTCGAGCGCTCACCGCCAACTGAACCAACAAGCCGACTGATTAAAATGAAAATGGGCCCTCAGTCCCGGCCTTCTATTTCTGTCTGCCGTCTTCTCCGCCGCCACCCCTTGCGAATAGAGACGGCGAGCCTCAATATCTCCTCGCCGCTCTGCTACTTTCTCAATAAAAAGCCTAATAAAACACAGTGATAGTGTGGACAGTGGGGGATTAGAGCGGCAGCCCGTCAAGATTTTCACTGCAGCGACAGCAGGAGCACAACTGGAACCTGCACAGTTTTGCTAAAATACAAAAAAACAAAAAGACGATTATGCAATGGCGCCGGTGTTTTTCGTGGAGGTAAATACAAAACAGCTGATCAAACAGGTGAGAGCCGGCAGAGCGAAACCAAAAATCTTTACTCCCAACACAGAGAGGATTTGCTTTTCCGGTTGTTTTTACAAAATTTTAAATGTTGTATAAAGATGGAACTTCGAGGTCATGCATGTTTTTATTTCCGCTTTATTCCAACACTTGCTTCTTTAAAAGAAAAACACAAGGGTACCCAAAAAACAATCGACCAGGGAAAAAAAGTGCCGCACAGGGAAAATTGTTGTTTGTGTGATCAACACATTATTTTCCTTTTCATCATTCATTTCTTTTGCATCTTTCATACCAACTTCATTATTAAACTTTGTCGTGGTTCAGTCGGATCAGTCTGGCTCATCCACCTTGCCAACCTCCCACGGAAAAGCATTTTCAGTCAGTTGCAGTGTCGCATTCGATTCTGTTACCAATCAGAAGAAATCAAGGGCAGAAAGCTGCAAGCAAAGTTGCTGCTAGTGAGACAGCAGTGACCAATAGGAAGCCTCCAGCTGCAGTGACCAGACTGAACAAGACAGGAGATTCAACCAGTTGCTTTTTGAGTTCTTTCGCCTCCCGACTCCAAATGTTTTCTACGGGCTCTTTCACCAGACGGATATGTGTAAAAACAAACAAACAGATTTAGGAAAGGCTCCATCTGGCGCGGCAGGTTGATTCTTTCTTTTTTTTTTTTTTTTTTTACGTTAACAAACTTTGAATTCGCTTGTTGACACATTGCGTATCTCGCCTTCTGCCCAACACGCCGTTCTGTTTACCTTCAAATGTAATTCGACCTGGTGCAGAAACTTGTGAGTTTATTGCTTTTTCCCTCCTGTGACGTAACATTTTTCCCCCTTCACCTCAAGGACTTTAAGGATTCTTTAAGGATTCTTTAAGTCTACCAAGGTTTAATTATAGGTGCTACCTGACACCCAACTACAACATTTCTGTATGGGAACCCAACAGAAACCTTGATTTATATTTTCTAATAATATGTGGCTAGAGCGGCTGCTGATTGGCTCCCGGGCAGCCAGTCGGCCTCTTGTGCATTTCCAGCACACGCTGATGATGATTTAATCTCCGCTGCTCTGCTTGTCTATTTTTTACCCCGAGAGGCCCTCTTGACATCTATATATCCACTCACGCTAATGCTCAGGACAATTAGAAGAAACCTTTTTCGAGGCCTCTTAGGTCTGAAAAAATCTAAAAAGCAGAGCCGCCTCCTCTCGCTGTCCTCCGGTGGCGGCGGGCGACACGGCTTCATCACAACACTCGCCAGAGTCCTTTGCTTCCTGCCACAGTCGGCTGCACCGACCGCCGGGTGCTGGATGTGCAGCGGTGCTCGACGTGCACACACACACACACTCACACACACAAACACACACACACACGCCCGCTCGCCCTACTGGTGTCACGACAGATTCCCAACTTAGAAGCTCTGCCACAAAGTTTTTGTCAGGGCTCATAAAAACTTCACAGTGTCCTCCACATCAAGCAGCGCTGGTCTCTCTTTATTTCACTGCAACTGAACTGAGATAATCCTGATGATCACAGCACTGTGTACATTACTAGAACTCTTATTTTTTGGTTTCAGTGTTAAAGAGAGGAGAAGAAGTTTCTACCTCTTGTTTTAATGATCCAGTTTCCCAGAATAAATGTTGTTTTCTGCAAGGCGGGGCCGTGCAAACCACTCAATGTGATAATGAGACAAACACGTTTTCTGAGGAAACTGTTTATTTGTATTTATTTAAAGGTGGTTGAACAATGTGAATGTGGCAAGTATGAAAAAAACAAGTCATATGGTACAGTACATACTTGCTTACCTTCATTTCACTTGGATCAAACTTTATTTTCCAACATAAAGGGTGAAAGCTGCTCTGAGCCTGTGAAAATTATAATCAACCAGAGTTTTTTTTTTAGAGAACCTCTCATTGTGCCACACATGCTGTTCAGACCGATGCGACGGGGAAGCGATCAGCCCTCGGCGGAGTGCGAGGAATAGGCCCCGAAATTAGCCTTCTCCTCGGCGGCAGCGGAAGACGTCCCTCGGTCACGGGAGGGGAACGATGGGCGACATCCTCGGCAATCAGCACCTGCTGCCTGTGACAACAGTTGTCGTCGCACACTGGGTCGTGATGAGCTGGTTTGACGAGAGCGGCGGAAACAGGGGAAGCGCGAGTCGGAGTCGTGGCGGATCTCCACAGGGGGGCGCAGGAGAGGAGAGGCGGCTCGCTAATGACAAATAACGTCACCCGCGGTGGAAAGGGGAAGTCACAGGAGTCGGCCGGCACTCTTCCAGATGCACTGAAAAGCCTCCTGTGTGTGAAAACACCTCCCACTGCCTGTGCAGTTTTGTCTGTGTGTGTGTGAGAGAGATGATCCTTATTTTCGCCAAAACTGTAATGAAGCATCCCATCATCTCGTCCTTCAAGCACACCGAGCTCGGCCGCTTCTTCCGCTCCCGTGCACGCGAGGTTCCGCTGAAATCGCCTCATTATCATTTCCTACTTACCTCGACGTTGTCAGACGCAAATTGATCGTCCTCCCGTTTCTGCGCTTTTTAATCAACATCAGCCTAAAGAAAAACAATGCCTCCCACAAGGTAACGCTGCGAGTCTTCGACGCGGCACCGATCAATGCCGTCCTGAATTATTAGTCTGCTTATGGCCGAGGAGCCAAAGTGGTTCAGGACCTTTTTAGTTTCTGTTTCCCAGGGTGGGAGCGCGGTCGGCCAGTTGGCTCAGCTTGAGTTACGATGAAATACCAGAACTTATTTCTTCTTTAGTGGGCGTTGTAATTACCCCAAAACTTTAGCATTAAAGAGTAATCAATAGAGTTGAGTCTGGCTTTGAATCTCTTATGTAATTATCTTTTGAGATAACTGTGGGTTGTTGTAGTTGTTTTGGTTGATAGCAAAAAGGCCAAAAGGGTCGAAAAAGTTCCAGTTGACAAACTACAGTAGCAACAATGGCCAGAGGAGTTGAGTCTGACTTTGAATCTCTTATGTAATTATGTTTTGTTTTGTTAAATATTTTTGACAATTTTTTTTGTATGACACAGCTAGATGAGCCAGATTTCAACTCGCAAGTATTGGAGCGTGGCAGGGGGATGGGGGGTGGGGCTGACCTACTTTCTGTGAAGCGGCGCTCAGACTCACCTGGCTTCACTCTGCTCGTCACCTGAGACTCACCTGGCTTCAGTCTTTCATCTGGGATTAACTTGTCTGTATGCCGTCATGGGCTGGATTTTTTTTTTTTTTTTTTTTTTTTTAAATAATAATTTTTCTGAGTGTTGTGGTGTTGTATTAGTGTTTCGGTTGTCTTTTAGTTTTCCGCAGCGCAGTGCTGGAGTGTGGCAGTAGGCGGGGCTGACCTACTTTCTGTGAAGCTTCAGTCAGACTCACCTGTTCTTTATTCTGCTCATCACCTGAGACTCACCTGGTTGGAATCTGCTCATCAGCTGACCCCACCTGCTCTTTATTCAGCTCGTCATAAAAAAAAATTTATATTGAAAGAAGGACAAAAAACAGGACTTAAAGGCTTTTCTCCACGTAAAATGTAATCAAGTCAAAATAATGAAAACAAACATTAGCGGGGCATCAACAGGTGTCATTTTATTATATAAATGTCATTTTGCATGTGATTATTTTCATAATCACCATGGGTAGTTTTTTCCCCCCCTTGTCCCCTTTAATGTCACTTTGCATTTAAGCTTCCTTAACGTCACGTTAGGCACAAATGTCACAGGTCGTTTGCTGTTGAGAACACAAATTAATTTCACAACCTGACAGTAATTATTTATTTATTTATTTTTTGGGTCAGGGTTTTTTGCACATCATGGCCCCAAGGTTACGCCAATGTTTTGTATAAAAATAGGCACTTTGTGGTCCTGTCACGCTACGCAGGCCTCGCACCTGGGAACCACTGCACTTTAACTCCATTTTACTTAAAAAAAAAAATTTAGCAAAGGCCAAAAGGGTTGAAATAGTTCCAGGTGACAAACTACAGTAGCAACAATGGCCAGAGGACCAACAACCTGCAGCACGGTTAAGCAAATTCTACTTGTTCCCAACTTAATGTGATATACACACACACACATACATGTATATATGTTTTCTATCAGCTCTTTCTGAGGTGAATCTTTTGTCAAATTTACAGGATTTGAATAAAGAAACTTCACCTCCAAACCTCTAAATTCCAGATGAAGTGGCTGTAAAAGCAGAGAACTGGTGTTTGGCGGAGGCGTTTGATTTAAGAGACAATAGACAAAACTTTATGCGAGTACAACTGGATGGAGATTAAACCAATCAGAAAAACGACTGAGGTAGCCATCACAACAACATGCCTATCATCAACCACCCCAGATGGGTTGCACAGGTCACAATGGGCTGCGATGACTTTGGTCCTTCTAATCAAGTCGTGAATGGAGTCTAAAAATGAATGATGGGTGTTGCTTACAGACAGATATGGCACACGTTGCAGGAAAACACAGGCAGGCCGATCTACAGCATCTGTCAATCGCAGGTTCTTTAGTTATTTCTTGCAGACGTCTTTGAGCTGCATGAACGAGGGTAAACATGATTCGGATTCAGTCGTGTGCCAGAGCTGCAGCTACACGCGTGATGTGAGCTCCGCGCTGCCAACTCAAGAGGATAATCCTGCCACGTCCCGTGACAGCACGGCCGTCCCGTGAAGCGGGAGGCTGTTTGGCCATTACCGAGGCGCACAGAGATGGAGATGCAGCTGTCTGGGGGCCAAATGGATGAGCCAAGTTCAGCGTGGGGCCAATCCAGGAACAATTCACCGTGAAGTGACAGTGCCAGCGTCAATCGCCGCATTAGAGGCGGTCATTAGGGAGCGACAGCGAACGCTGCGTTAACATTCCGTGGGTTCAAAACGCATGAAGCAACACAGTGATGTTGTTGTTGTTGTTGTTGTTGTTGTCGTCGATTCACACTTCTCCTCTGATATCTGGCGAAATGCTAGTTTATTTGGCGGCTATTTATAAGCTTGGTAGGTCACGGCGTGATCTGGATTTATGTTTTTTTCTCGTCCTCTCAAATGGCTTTAGTGGACAGAATTTTTCATTTTCTACACATGTGCTCATCCGGAGTTTAATAACAGTTTGCTTTTAAAAGAATGGTACTCTCATTTAATGTGATCTGAAATTTATTGAAATTGTGGCCATCATTTTTCTTTTTTTTTTACCACTTTTATTACACATTACACTGCTCTTGATTGCTGGTCACATCTCACACACAATAGGAGTTAACGAAAGCACTCGCTTTGTTAACTCTCTTAATGGTCTCTTAGGAGGTAAATTAAAAACAACCAAAAAAAAAAAAACATAAACCACAACAAAACTTCAAGACAATAATAGAAAAGAGTCTCACACGGGGCACATTTACATGCACGACAAACTCTAACCGAGGACCATATTTTGATTAAATCTTAATTATGTGCTTTTAATCTCCCACATCCGCTACTAGTGGTACACATGTGAAAAGACAAGCGCAAAAAAAAGAGCTATCCCATTCAATGAGATTAATAACGTAAAAAAATATTTTCGGACTGTTCTTATGGGTCTTCTGTGTCCCAATTTGGCGGCAATTTGCTCCTCTTCACAAGCTCAAATGTCAAAGATGTGAGTTAAAGACAAACATGCAATATCTTCTGAGAGTTATTGTCGAAAATATTTCGACCTAGTTGAGTATAAACTGCTGGAATAAACAGGAACCTGGACCGTAGCTGTGGCTTAATGTCAGATTATGGCACTGCACGTGTGTAAACATCTTCATGGTTCAGCCGCAGACTCACCCGTGTGTGTGCGTCCCCGGCGGACGAGCCCAGCGGCTCCTGCTAATACATTTCGGGGTTTTGCTCGACACATGTTGCTGCGGACGCGACGTCAAGACGCCGGCACGTTTGAAGATAAGTAGAAAGCAATCAAGGGTTTGGCGGTGGTTGTCACCCCAGCAAATGATTTATGTCCGCTCACAGGCCCCTGCTTTCGCCTCCTCCCCACTCCCTCCTCTCTTCCTCCCCTGCCAGTCAGCGCTTGGCCTGCTGTTGTGAAGCTGAGGTGGCGCATGGCGTTGGTTGTGACTAGAGTGGCGGGGGAGCAGCAGCACACTGAGGACGACGACTAAAAAAGAAGGAGAAGAAGAGGAAGAAGCAGCAGAGAGCCGGTGTCACCTTGTCACTGGTGGGCATGCTGCCAGAGAGCGCTGATGGGGGGGGGGGTCTGCTGGTGGTGGGCACGTTGCCAAAGAAGGGTGTGTATGTGTGTATGTGTGCGTGTGTTTGTGCAGCATGGTGATGAATCATTGTGCTGCTCCCATAATCCCCTAACATCCCTCACACACAAACACACACACACACACACACACACACACACACACACACACAGCTGAAGCTCCTGTCTGTCCCACCTCCCACCCCCAACCTTCTCCACCCTCCACCTCACCCGTCACCAACACCGCAATTATCTGCCTGTAGAGGGCGGGACGTCTACAGCAACAGCGGAATTTGATCTGTGTGTCTGTGTGTTTGTGTGTTTGAAGATGAGGCTGACTCACGCTGTTAAAAAATAAATAAATAAAAAAGAGGAGAGGGGGCGTTTAAGAGGGTAATTCAGAGTTGAACGGGTGTTTCCCTCGGCGTCTCATTAAGTCATTTTCTCTCGAGCACCTCGCTGAGTCCTGCTGCACACTTGCGGTCACCTGGTTGCTCCGCCCCTTCAAGATTGGGCACAGCACATATGTTGTGACCATAAAGGACATGGAAATGTAAAAAAAAAAAGAAAGTTAAGAAAATTTGTGGTCAGGTTCTTTGAGCCATGGAGATAAAATGTTCCCTCTGCCTGAAGATCAGGCTTTGGTTGCATCCCGTCTTCCAAAACATGTCTAGTTTCCACCAGGAGGTTGTTGGCACTGGGAGCCACAGACAGCGAGCCCGTCAGCCTGTCACTCGCTGTGTTTACATGATCCCTAGAATTGCGCAAAACCTAAATATGGCAATAAAAAACTGCTCATGGAAACACCTAAACGTGTAAAAACCTCTAAAATATGGCTAAAAGGTTTTGACGCTCTCATGAGGTGGTTTTTCAGACGGAATATTTTTGGCAAGTAATCAAAGAGAAAAATATAAGAACCATTCTTGACAGCAAACAAACGTAAACAAACAAAAGCAAACACAATTCTTGTAAATCTCGAGGGACGAGATTTTACGAGAACTACGGCTTATGTGCTTCACACCATTCAGTGGAAACACCTGCACATCGCAATTGTACTTTGTCGAAATTTTTGAAGTATCGCTTTTATTTTGCAAAAAACTGTCATGGAGACCTAGCTGCTGTCCGTTTGACCAATGACAATGTCTTCGGAGATGGAAAGTTCAGAAGCATCAACCTCGATCTAAACATGTGATGTGATGTCACTTAAGTCCAGCGTGATAATTTGCAATACTTGGGCCTGAATCGACAACTGATTCAAACTCTGCGTGTGTGTGTGTGTGTGTGTGTACCTCTGCCAGAGGTCTGCTGTTACTAGCGTAGCTGCAGCTGCTCAGGCAGTGAGTGTATGTGCGACACATCAGATCAGGGATCTCAGAGTGGAACGTGAAGTCACCCGCCGTCCAGAGCCGCACCAAAATAGATGCTCCGGTGGCAGCGGCGGTCGTCACAACAGCCGAAGCCGCCACTGTGGCGGCGGCGCTGATGGGAAGGAGATGGGTGGAGGAGGTGACCCTCAGGGGCTGGAGGTGTTTGGAGATCACACCGGCTCGGACGTGCTGGCCGATGGGAAGTGATAGTGATGGGCGGTGATGATGCAGATTAGAGAGCCCACAGCACCGCGTGAGTGCGTGTTTTGGTTCTTGTTTTTCTTTATTTTTTACCTTAGAGGTTTCAGATGAACATGTCATTGTCATTTTGCAGTAAAATGTTCCGTGAGGATTTGGAGGAAGGTGGGAAACAACGCTGCCAACACTGCAAAGACGCTTAATTACGTCACTGATGTGGCACAACAAAAATGAGTTTGTTTTAGGCTGGGGGGAAATAAAGAAGGTTTTTTTAGACTGTAGCAATTTGCCTGTTGATCTTATATTGTCATTATATATTTTGTTTATTATGTTTGTACCTTAACTTATATTTATACGTTTTTCATGTTTTAAAATAAAGTATTCTCTGTGCAGCTCTGTTTCCCTCTCCGGGAAAAGCAGCACTAACGGAGGAATACGATTCGCAGCTTGTGTGTGTGTCCCTGTGCTGCAGGCAGCTAATTGCACTGATCCGCTGCACCTGAGTCTGACCCTGTTTGCACCACCTGCCAACACTGGCCTCCCTCTGCCTCTGCTTCTGTCAGACTATCTCCACGGGCTCAGTGCCGGTCCCGTGCGCTCAGCTCACATTGGGTTTGCACTCAGTTTTCCAAAGTACCTTCTTTTTTCAATTTTTTATTTTTTTTCCCTGGTCACCCTGCAGCTGCTGACTTCCACCTAAAATACTGTTAATATTTAATGTCTGTGTGTGGATTTGACGTTCTGCAAGTTTGAATTAGCTAAAATAGATTTTTTACAACCATAGCTTTCCAGAGAGGTGGGGGAAAAAAATGTATATATACAGACCGGCCGACTGCTGTTTTTCCTCCATGCATGTCGTGAAGGATGCCTTAGGTGGATGGATGGATATCTGTTGGGCATCCTTAACAGACTAATTAGTCGTTACTTAAAGGATGCTATTCAGGTGCTTCATGGTTTTATACGTCGTTTGCTATCATGATGAATTTTGAGGCACATTTTTTTTCCTAATGCATGGATGAGCAAAGACGAGCGTCATAACCGTCGCTGTGCCTCTTTTTCCCCTAGTAAAGTGCTCTCTGCATGTCTGAGGGGATAATTGGTGGAGTGACTGACTGCATGTAACACTATACCGTGTTTGTTGACACGCTTCCTCCTCGATTGGGAAAAAATCTTTAGCTGTTCAGACAGCTAAAAAAAAGAATCTGTGAAAGAAGACGAGGTAAAAAAAAAATGCAAGTGTGTGTGTTTATCTGTCTGGCTTTACTTCCTCTCACCCTCCACCGCCTCCCTCCACTCATCAGGAAAGACAAGGTCGCATGAAGGTTGGAGTTTCTGCAAGTTCGATGGCTGATTTGAATTTGTGATGGCAATGCTGATTTTATTTTATTTCTTCTTCCCTGCTAACCCCTCCCCTCCCACTCCTCACCCCCACCCGCTTCATATATGGTGGGCGTTAATTGAGGTGCCGCTTGTGTGGAGGGCGACACTCTGTGCCACGCTGGTGCCTTGGCGGCACAGAGGGAAGCCTGAGTGCTGCGACAACACAGGAAGGGAGACGGAGGGAGTGAGAGCGGCAGCGGGAGGCACTGGGGGTGCAGGGACCTCGCGAGGCGACGTGACCTCCACGCCGCCTCCAGCTGCAGCGCAGAAAACAACTGGCACGGCGTCCGGGCGAAGACGGGAAATCAGCCGTGTCAGCCATTACCTGGGCGTGAACGTGATTTTTCTAGCGGGCAGAGAAGCTCCACTCGTCCCTGAAGCACCCTGCGGAGCGGCCGAAGGAGCCTGCAAGAAGAGCCAAAGAGGGAGGGGTGAGGGGAGGGAAGGAGGGGGAGGGGGGGAGCTGTGAGGGGAGAAAAAGACGGGAAGAGCGCGGAGGAATGGAAGAACGGCTCCGACCTCCGTCTGGTAACCTTCTCCGTTCAGTCATCAGTCTTCCTGACCCCTGTAATTAGCACACAAAGCACAAGGATGGAGAGCGGCGCCTTCAATTGGTCCCAGCGAGACGCCGGCCTCGGCCTGCAAATAAGATATTGCCGCATAGACAGTATTTTACCGAAAGCGGCGAATAGATTTGTCTCCTGGCAGACGCAGCAGATATTTCATCCGAGGGTTCTGCTGCAGGCTCGCCGCCTTGATGGTATTAGTGTGGCTAAAAGTTGTTGGGAGGGTTAGGGGGGCTTACGGTCCACGCTGGAGATACTCTCATGATATCAGTTACCTCAAACGCAGCAGGGTGGGGCGGGGCAGTGTGGGCGGGGCCAGCAGGGTGGGGATTTGCACAAAGATTGAAAGCCAGCAGGGGAAACTGTTTTCCAGGCATGAAGGAAGCGACTAAATTGTGGCTACGCTGACACTAATTACTCTCTGCTTAACCCTTCGGCTGCCAAGTCAAGCTGTGACACCAGTAGGAAGCGACGGAAACAAACTTCAAAATAAAAGACACAAGCCCTGTTTTAACCAGTGATCACAAAAATGCAACAAGGGAATATAGCCATCCTTTATGAAAGATTAGAGGCTACACTGATTACACATCAGTATTTACACTGAATGAATGTCCTTCCTCAGAACAGAAGAGTGAAAGTCTCTCAAACTAGTCCTTCACAGAGTCCTTCTTCTAATCCTCTCAGACGCAGAACAGCTCATTCTTAGGTTTGTGCTTCTGTTCACAAGAACTGCGTCACGTTACATCACGTCAGCGTCGGTGAATTCAAGGGTTGCCGCACAGCCACCGGCTCACACGAGACTCAGACCCACAGGAGAATGATACTGCATGGAAGGAAGCGCGACCCTGCAGCCGTGGCTCTGCGTCTGGCTGTGGGTGGGAGAAGGAAACCCTGGAGGGCGGCAGCAGACCTCTGGGGTAAAGCTAGCGCTCAGCCGCTGGCCAGCCAGGTGAGGTAATTGAATAACTAAGAGCAGATCACCGTTTGGCTGACTGCAGCTCACAGGACGGACAGGAATGCAGAGGCAGCGAGAGCAGGCGGGTGGTGCAGTGAACTGTGGGTAAAGCTGGAAGTCATGGCTGAGGCTGAGCTGCTGGCAGCCCGGGCTACAGATAGCGCCACAAGTGGGGGAATGAGCCGGGATCTCTCGCGGGACGAATTAGCACCATTTCTGAGACTCGTCTTATCGCAGAGTTTAATGACTTTAATGACTTGTAGGAGCAAAAAAAGAAAAAGAAAAAGAAATCTGAAAACTGTTCAAAAAGCTTTGAGAATCAAAGGGAGTCTTTTGGAGGTCAGGGAATATTTCCCGGCCCTCCTTTATTCACCCTTTTTTTTCTTTGAGGGCGAGGCTGTACAGCGCGGCTCAGGGCTGCGACACTCCGCATCCTCCCAGTCTTTGTTCTGCTGAAAAGGACAGGAAGTGTCTGGCAGTGTTGGAGGAACTAGTTTACTTATTCATCAGCTTTTCAAGTTGTGGCGGACACAAGGTTTCCCCGCGATGATAAATGGCAGTGGAAGGCCCAGGTGGATGTGGGAACGGGGAGAGAGAAAAAAAAACAGCAAAAAAAGGAAGAAGGGCCAGGGAGGAGGTAAATAATGGAGCAGCCTGACAAACAAAGGGGGCCGCCGTGATGCATCGGCTGAATGTGAAACAAGCCACAGGTGTTGCCACGTGCGCGCCCTCAGCGAGACTGGCGGCCGCAGACAACCCCCCCCACCACCTGCTCTTCCTCCACCTCCTCCTCCTCCTTGCTGGGAACCTGCAGCTGATGAAGTCAGCGCGTTTGGGCCCAGAGAAGCAGAATAAATAAATATATAAGAGAGCCTGACGTCCCCCCAGAGTGGAAATGTAAGTGTAATGCGGCAGGAGGAGGTGGACAGGAAAGCCATTAAGGCTAAGCGAGGGCCCGGGGTCCACTCTAGTTTTACACTCCTACTCAGGGCTGCACCCTATGTAGCCCTCATACACTATCTCAGTCTTTGTCTCTCTCTCTCTCTTTCGGGCTCGCTCACATGCACAGACACACACACAGACATGCACACACACACGCACCAGCACATCCTCTCAACCTCCCGTTCCAGCTCCGTTCCGTCTGAACTCCTCCTCAGCGCTGAGCTGAGCAGACTCAAGGAAACGCTTCATTTAAATGTACATAATTTGCTCTCAGAGGCTCACTCTTGGTCTCACTGTTCCCCTGTGGCGCAACAGAGAAACAGCGCCGGGAGAGGGAGAGAGAGATAGAGAGGGGAAAGAAAGAAAAAAAATGAGTGCCAGGGAGGGAGGGAGAGATTTTATCCTGCAAGAATCCGGTGGCCTGGACAGAAGCGGCGGCCAGTTAAAAGCCGAGGCCAACTGAGAGCTTCAGGTGCGCTGGTCATTTATCCCCCCCGAGACGTCTGATGCCGCCACATGTTCTGATCCCCGTCTCACCACTAGGTTCCTCACGCTGGAAAGGTCCGCGTGCACGCACACTGTGTGCTGCGTGAGGCATACGAAGAAGAAGAAGAGGAAGAAAAAGAAGAAGGCTGGACAGAAGCTTTTAATGGATGCAGACATGTTTAATTTAACTCGTACACATCTGCGTGACACACTAGAAGGCCAGCGAGTGGAGCCGAAGCAATTAGCGCGATAACTAATGAGCCAAAGGAAAGAAGCACTTCAGCAAAAGGCTTTTTCCCATTTTAAAAGGAGAAGAAAACCCCACAACACAAAATACCCTGCAGTGAAATAAAGAGGTCTTGTTCTATCATAGGCCAAATATTTCCACAAATCAGAGCGCCCACGTGTGGATGAAGGAAACGCTTTTGGGGCCTCCCGCCATTCCGCCGACTCAATTATAAATCAATTAGGGGAGGAGAAGCTGCCGCGGACGGCCGACAGGGAAACGGATGGCAGCGGCGCAGCTTTACAAGGGAGGCCATTAGAAAGAGCCAACAGGTAGAGCAGCGGGCTGACGGGCTCCGGGTGGGTGGAGGCAAATGAGAGACGAGGAGGAGGAGGAGGAGGGAGAGGATTAGGAGGAGGAAGAGGAAGAGGAGGAGGAGGAAGAATTTGGCCTTTGTCAAAGTCAGCGCTTGGCCTTTTGCGCAGCGTGAGGCGGCTGTGCTGCACAAGCCGGCGTGCGGTCGGAGCGTCAGCGCGTCACAACGGCTTCTGTTTGCTTGCGCGTGTTTGTGAGTGTGTTTAGGTGTGTGCGTGCGAGCGTGTGAGAGTTTTCATAACATGAGGATTTACGGGCGGCTTAGTCTCCGCCCCTGACGGTGACCCGCATTAACGGCGGAGGGCCGGCGAGCGGCGGAGCTTCGGCCGTTTGTCCGCTGCCTGGAAGAACGACGCAAACGGAGCAAACAAATCCTGGTAATTGATTCCCGGCCGGGACGAGTCGAGTCGAGTCGGAGCAAATAACGAGCAGGACGGACGTGACGGAGTAGAAGGATGGAATGAAATTCCGATACTTGTGTTGTTGTTTTTTAGGCAGGACACAAGAAAATTGCCTCAGTGAAAAAAGAGGAAACACAACAAAAAAAATGCGGTATATGTCATAAAACAGATGTGGAATTGAGACGAAGAGATTTCGGATGAACTTTTGTGGCTTTGAGGAGAAACTGCAGCACAATGCTTCTGCAAACACACTGGATCGGCCCTCTGAAAAAGACTCACACGCACTGAAGTACAACCACGTCCGTCGACGTGCATGTAAATTAAACGCCTTGCAAAAAAAATGACGCACACGCAGTGTATATATTTTCTCTCCATTGTGCAAATGCGACTCTTGGTTCCCAGCAAATCACTGCTTGGTTTGTATGCAGCGGAGACTCTCCCCCCCCCCCCACAATTCATAATCATCATGAGAAAATTGCGTTCATGTCTGTCCATCACTATTGTTATCACTATTTAACTATCTGTTGTGAAAAAACTGACCTGGATACAGTGGGAGAAAAAAAAATAACATTAACTCTTTAAAACTAAACTGGTGTTGGCATCTGATTGGCCAGTGTGAAGATCAGTTATGCTCTCACTGCCTTCCTCAGTCTGAGCTGAACATCCTCCTCCTCATCTTCATCATCTTCATCATCATTATCTGTGAATTGTTTAGTCTGGCCATTAACGAACTGGGATTTGTGAAGTTATCAAGCAAAAATAGCAGATGGCTCAGAAGAAGTGAGTGGGCGGCGGCTTTATTAACTTTATCTTCTGACTCATATCTCTCTCTATTTCTTTCTCTCTCTCTCTCTCGCTCTCTTTTTTTTCTCTCAACTGTTCATCCAGGTTTCCAGCAAGTTTCTCTGAAATGGTTTTGAGCTTCTGTTGATGCAGTTCACAGCTTAATAACAATAATCGTTCTGCGTCTATAGACTTTGTGACTCAGTGCTGTAATAAAACCTTCCAACAGTCGCAACTGGGAAAAGTCCTGTAGTAAAACTGTTTTGTGAGGTTTTTGGCAGCTGTGCTGAGGGTTGCGAGTTCAACTCCTGAACGCTGTCCTTGCAGTTTGGAACACATGAAGCTGAACCGGTTGTTTTAGTCACTGAGTAATTAAACTTTTCTAAGATGACCTTCTATCTGATTGTGCATTTTTCTAGTGTTATTAGTGAGGTGCTTTCCTCAAAGCTCATCATTAATGACATGATTTTTGTTTTGGTTTTGTTTTTTCCCAATGGTGAATGCCCAACGAGGCGCAGCAGCGGGGTGAACCAGGTGGGCGGACTCAGTCAGAACCGATGAACAGGAAGTACCAGCGGATTTTTTTCAAGTCCTCCTTTAAATAGCTTCCTTCTGTCTGCCCACTTCCCTCCTCAGAACAAACTCTCCAGTCCTCGGCGCCATCCTGGCTCTAAAACCTCAGACTTTCTCTAACTTCCGTGTGTGTCTGTGACTTTTTTTTTCCAGCTCTTTTTTCTTTCCCTCTTTTCCCTGAATCATTACTGTCACTGCCAGAGTCTTCCAGCGTGGGAGTGTTATTGTCTTTGTTTGCCTCTTTTTTTTATTATTAATAAAGAGAAGTTATTTTCTAGCATCTTTTTTTCTTTATTTTCATATTATTTATTATTATAATTATTATTATTATTTTCAGGAATAGCATAATGCCCCACTCAGTCATTCTAGATGAGCACAAGCTCAATTAACCGCGGCGAGGAAGCAGGGCCTCTTGGCCGAAGCCTCCTGGTCCTCGCCAAACTTTAGCCGGCTGTCATGACAGACGGACAACACGGTGACATTTTCAGTCGGGTGCATTTCTCACCTCACACCTCTTTTCCTTTCCTGGGTTGGGGCCTTGTTCCATCTTTGGCTGATAAAAAAAAAAAAGAATCGACTGTACGCGGACCGTCCTCATGTGTATGCATGTATGCAGATATGGCGGAATGTTGTTCTGCTCGCTGCCGCCACCAGGAGCCGATCCCTCACTGGGCGCTGTTGCGTCTCTTGCTGCGCAGCCTGTCAAGACTTTCATTCCAAGCGTTATAGGTCCAGAATGGGAGAGAGGGAGGGAAAAAAATGAGTGCAAACAAAAGTGGATGGGTGTAAGTCAAACACTACGGAGACCTTATGAATAACTCAGCTGTGTTTGCATGATTCATCCCATCTCATATGCATGTGCGCTAAAATATCAATTGCATTAATGTGCGGGAGCGTGTGTGTGTGTGTGTGTGTGTGTGTGTGTGTGTTCCACAGCACAGCCCCTTAACGCTCAAGCCTCCAGCCCTATAATTGAAAATTGAATAGAACGCTGAAGTTGTGGAATCGTGGCTCGCGGCCTAATTTGGCAGATGGCTCACTGAATGTCGCTGTGGAAGCGGTCCCTCAAGTGTGTGTGTGTGTGTGTGTGTGTGTGTGCGTGCATGTTTTTTTTAGTGTGTGTGTGTGCGCGTGTGTCTGCTTGAACGTCTCCTCAGAGACAGAGACTCCTCTAAGCGTCCTCTTAACAATTTAAGTGCACGTCAGGATGATCTCCAGGAAGTTGCACAAGCAGAATTATTCAGGTTTGGGATTTTTTTTTTTTTTTTTTTTTGATAATTGGCTCCGCCCACCTGCAGTAGTTCTTTCTTGTCTTTCATCCACCTCGCCGGGTCTCATTCATTCCTCTGAGCGTCTGAAACTCTGTCTTAATGCTGAGATGTTGAACATTTTTTGTCGCCTTTTTTTTTAATTGTATGTGAATCAGACTTGTGTGGCGGGAGCACTGGTGCACCACTAAATCACCTCGGCCCATTCAGGTGTGTCCATGTAGTTCCAGCAACTGGTGTCTGTGTGAGATCTCATCAACTTCAAGTGTTTGCTGGGTATTTTTCTGAGATCTGATATTTGAGATGCGACTTGAAAAAAACAAATAAAACATGATAATAGAAACAGAGTTCATCTATAAAGACCAAATTAGAGTTTTAAAATACTTGAGAGTTTCGACTGCTGAGTGTCATGTGTGTCATATGGAGTGCTTCCTCCCACCTGGTTTGGTGGGAGGGGCGTCTCCTCCGGCGTGTATAGTGTACATATATGTATATATGCATATACATATATGTATATATATATATATGTATATATATATATATATATATATATATATATATATATATATATATATATATATATATATATATATATATATATACATATATACACGCCTCATCCTGGCCTCCTTCCATTGATCACCCCCCTCAGCCCCCCTCCCGCCTCCCCCCACCTGCTGAATGGAGCAGGTTGTGTGTGAGCGTCTCCCGGCGATGCTCCCCACGGACACATGTCTGTACGTGTTAATCACAAGTGGCTATTCAGCTCCTCTCTGGCCTCCTTCCGACCTCCCGTGGACGCCCCCCCCACCACCACCACCTCCCCTCCGTCTGAGCCAGGCACAGGTGACGCCAGGCGGCGTGACTAGCGTGCCACCCATCCATCAGGCTGCGAGGAGCAGCGGGAGGCGGCCGGGCCGGAGCTAAATTTGTGGAGTTATTACTCAGAAGGAGGCGACAGCTCAGAGCTGGTGCCAGGAAGTTGAGAGAAGTTTGGTTGCGATTTCATTTCCCCGCCTTTTGATCGAGACATTGTCTTTCATTTCCACTTGAGTGACAATTAATCATGTCAATATCCATTTTGCCCGCACGCCGACGGCCGCGCGGCGCCGCTGGATTGGCCGCGGCCGCCCGAAGTGGGCGGACTACCAGCGGTGACGCCTCCTCTTTGACATCTTTTGCCTCGCTGCAGTTTTTGACCTCGTCCACCTCGCTGCCGTTCCTCCACCGCCGGCGCTGCAGCTCCGTCTGATGTCCGCTCACGCAAAAGCAGCGCCTGCGTTAGGCAGACTCAAGCGTGCGCACGAGCGCAGGCGCGCACGCACACACACACACACACACACACACACGTGGATAGAGATTTTCAAGCAATTAGACTCATATGGTGTGAGCTTACCACCTCCCACGGTTCTAACCAATGAGGTCACTTGGTAGACGAAGAAAACAAATACTTCCATTGCTGAAACTTGCCCGTTATTTCTTTTTTTTATTTATTTATTTTTTTCCGATGTACTCTGCTGCAAACGTGTTTCATCCAGTCCTCCAGCTTCTCTTTCCATCTGCTCAGTCGCTGTTTCCTCAAGAATCCTCCTCTTTAATCCCAAATGTATTAGAGTTCAGAGATGAAACAGATGAATGGATGTTGTTCTGTAAGGCTGAACGCTGTATGCGAGAAGTAAAGCAGTATTTTTAAATATTTGAAGCCCTCATTTTTGTTAGATTTTTTTTTTTTAAAGAGTAAAAACCCACATTTGGAGGCTATTTTTTTTTTCTCCCCCCCCTCCGCCTGAAGATGTTTGTTTGTCGCGGCTACATAATTGAACACCGTTAATGTAGCGAGCGCTGCCTCATCGCCAAGAAACGGTTTGATCTTTGTTTAAAGTGTGTCAGCTTTTTAGTCCTATTAGCGGCTCGTTCTTCGCAATGTGTGCAAAGCACTCGGGAGGCAGCACTTTAAAAGGTCACTAATGCACTCAGCCTGCCGAAGGGGCTGGAGGGGCGGGGTGCGGGTGGAGGGGCGGGGGTAGATGCAAGTTGGATGTTTGTTTGTGCTGTTTTATCTCTCTTTACAGTGAGCTCTCTGGAGATGCGGCACTACAACATGTGACGATGCTGTGGTAGAG
This sequence comes from Thamnaconus septentrionalis, assembly GCA_009823395.1. Lineage (NCBI taxonomy): Eukaryota > Metazoa > Chordata > Actinopteri > Tetraodontiformes > Monacanthidae > Thamnaconus > Thamnaconus septentrionalis. Next base: position 16,755,396 of record CM020515.1, on the reverse strand, counting down.
TTTTTTCAGTCTGCCAGGGAGGAGGAGTAACATGACCGCGATGCAATCCCTGTCTGCCTGCAAGCATGTAGGAGACAAAAAACGATGTCAACGATCAAACTCTGGAAAGAAGTTTAGAAATAAAAAAAACAACCGAAAGCCCTAGAGCAGGAGGGCGTGAGGACGGCAGCTGCGGCAAGATAAAGTCAGGGGGCGGAGTCAGAGGTGTCCACAGTGCTGTATACACTTCTGTTTCGCTATACATGCAGCTAAACAAGTGTGAATAGCGTTTCCAATAACCCTAGAATTGCGCAAAACCTAAATATCGCGATAAAAACCTGGTCATGGAAACACCAAAACCTCTCAAAAAGTTTTTGAAGCTCTCATGAGGTGGTTTTTCAGATGTATCGATATTGAGGTATATCGCAAAAGTGTCATGGAAACACTTTGTGTCGTAATTACACGTCAGCGGACGGGGGTCACGTGACCAGTTCAATGACCAGTGAAAATGACGCGTTACGTTTGGACGGAGGAGGAGATGGAACATTTTTCACAAGTAATCAAAGGATGGAAACGTGACTTTTGAGGCAGCGGGGAGCCGAGCTGGGGGTCACGGGGTCACCCAGCCCGAGGCTGGGCCCCCTGCGGACGGCCGAGCCGGAGCCGATTCTGGCTCGCCGATTCCGGCGGCGAAGGGAGTGACTGCGGAGAACACCTGGCCTGGCAGCTCCGAGCCGCCCGGCGACAAGCGGCAACAGCTTCCTGCTCGGTCACGCCGCAAACTGACACAGGGAGTCATGCAACTATCCGCTATCATGCGGTGGTTTTTTTTTGGGTGTGTGTGCATCAGTGTGCACGCTGCAGCAGAGGCATCGGGGCGGCAGGAAGACGGCCGACTACTAGCAACGGCTGCCTGCTTTGCTCCAAAAAAAAAAAGAAGTCATAAAAAACAACAAGGGCAGCGACTGTGTGCACTCAGATCAAAACAACTTGTTTTGCTGGAGGGGCGAGGACAGGGAATCCAGGGAAGGAAGGAAGGCGCAGGTATGGCAGCGATAGAGCTGTGCGGCGTTGCAAGAGGAAAATCTCAACAGAAAATCACAAGAAATGTTGGACTATGACAGAGTGGGAGTCCTTTAGTGCACAAAGAGATCCGTGGCTCGTATTGATGTCCAGGCACGAACCTCAACAGAGCAAAGGAACACACAATTCCCAGTGTTCACTGTTAGCCATGAGCTAATGCCACATTAGCAGTTATCTTTGTCCAAGTCTGACTAGCGACCGCAAAACTAGGCTGAAGAAGAATTTTATTCCCCGGCGTTATTTCAGGGCGGCTTCTCCATAAATAACTGGATCGATCAAGAGTCGCCACAGACAACGACTCTAAACATCGGGCTAATGAGCGCTTGTGAGACTGCTTCTTCTGCAGAAAATCACTTCCGAGGCTAATGCAGGAGTACAGCAACAGGAACCTTTCCAGAACCTGAGCATGAACAGTTCTTACCCATGTGGGATCTACTGCCAGGGGTAAAAAAAAAAAAAAAACCCTGCAATTGAAGTTGTTCAATTAAGTTAAACGCGAACATCAGGATCACACAAAGCATCACCTTCGTTTTAATTAGCGCAACAAATGAAAGACCAGGATTTAGAGGATTTGGAGTCCTTTTAAATGTTGTATTCTTTTTTCTTTTTTTTTCCATTTATTATTTCCATTCCTCACACGGCCACTGACCCCATTTAACTTTTTGCTCAACTCCACCAGCCCCTTTGAGTAAAAAATTCCGGCAAAACTTTTTAAAATAGCCGTTAATGCGGAGCAGCAGACCCAGACATGTGGCGTTATTAAAATATAATCTGCGCTGCCTGCTGCAACTACTGCTGCTGCTGCTGCTGCTCTGTGTCCAAACCGGCTCCACTCTATAGAATAGACACAAAGTAGTCTCCGGTAATTATGTGGCATGACTTGCACTGGGGCCGTCTTCCCCAAGGTGCGTTCAGGGATTGTGCTGTAAATGTGATGCATTTCATTTGCTGGAAAGTTTAGGCTGCTTGAAAAAAAAAAGTCTTTGCATTGTGGAACTGTTATGAACACAATAGAAAGTGTATCTTTAGCGGGCGGGGCGAGTGGAACTTATGACCAGCGTGTGGTACCGATCTCTATAAATCACAAGGTGCTGACGTCCGCAAAGCATAAATCTGAGTTTGCTAAGAATGGCTTTCAATTCCCTGCAGTGCATTTTTAGCCAGTATGCACCTTTAATTTGATTTTATTGCACTTACGTCCTTGATTTTATTGTAAAGCACTTTGTTGGTCACCTTTGGGTTGTTGTAAAGGGCTGAGTGTTAGTTGAGTGAATGGTTCGCAGCTGCAGACACACCTGGGACCAATCTGTGTTCTAACGATGTGCAGGTGATGGATCTTCTGCTTGGAATCAGCCAGTCTGTTGTGAAAAAATGTCTTTAGCTCGGTGAAAATTAAACTAAGTGGTTGTTGTTGTTGTTGCTTTTTAAAAACTAATTTCTGAAGGATAGTTTATATATATATATATATATATATATATATATATATATATATATATATATATATATATATATATATATATATATATATATTTAAAAGAAAGATTGAAACTGAAACAGTTTTTCTGGTTATTCAGTCATTCACCAACAGTCAGCCAGTGCTGTATATACTGGAGTGAAAAAAATCCCTCTGTCCCTCTAACTTCTGTTTATTTTAAAGCTTTGACCCAAATCAGGGTTTTTTTTTTTCATTCTAGGAAAGAAGCAGAGTCGTCAGTGCAAAGACCCACTTTCCACACAAACCATCTTGCTCCCTTTTTTGTCTGAAGGGATGCTTTTTTCACCCCGTCCTGTAAAAACAAGGAACAGGAAATCAATTTTCTTTTTGCCCCCTTTTGCTTCTTTAACCATCTGGGTCTGCAGCAAAGTCCAACCGCTTCCAGTTCTTTTGTATTGAAGGGCAGCCACTTCCCACTTGGTCCATTTGTACAATTTCACAACATAACTCGACACAGTGTCAAACAAAAAACACAGCTGGTTGATTTTTTTTTTTTTTTCTTTTCATTTCTCTGAAACTGTCTTCAAACAGGTTTGTTTGTAATGGTCACCAAAAGTTCCATATTTTCAGATGTCTTTTCTTTTACTTTAAATATGATCTGGGAGCAGCCTGGTATGAATATTTATGCCAAATAAAGACAAAGATTCATTCACCATCTTTAGTGAGATGTAATTTTTAAAGTCTTATAATACTCTTTTTAGATCTCATCATTTCTATCCCTCAATCAAGTGTAGGAGTCGTACACAATTTATTCTTCAAGAAATTCAAACCCCACAAAATGTAGCCCTTTGTTTACAGCGACCTGCTTTGCTGTAGCTCCAGCGTGTTTGGATTCAGGAGTGCCCTTTGTGACATTGCAAATGGATAAACACTACAACTTTGTGAGAAGTTGACTTTGCACATTTCCATGGAGCTGATTTGCAGGTTTTAGAAAGATTAACAACACGACCTTCAAAACGTCCCTGACACCCACCTGTGTGCGCTCACTCGCAGCTTTAAAAGGAAGCGAAACGGGCAGAAACAATGCACCACAGATCGCTGGTGCCGACCCACCGACTGCCTTCTGGGGGAAAGGAGGGGCCCAGACAGCACAGCATCCAGTGTCACATCCCATTCCTGCCAGGTCCGAGGAACATCCGCCTCTTGACACGTGTCCAATCCCGGCTATCTCAAGCCTTCTCCCGCAGCATCGCCAAGGCTAATCTCTCCTGACACCTCGCACTGGGCCAACAGGGAATCACTCTAACCCCCTGAAAACAATCCAGCCCCCTCCCCGCGATAAATCGGTACCAAACCAGCCGCCCCCGCCCCCCCACCGCTCCTGTCTGTCTTCCTTATATTTGTCTTTACCTTCCCTTTTCCATCCATCCCTTCCCCATTACTCCTCCACCACGGCCCACTCTTTCTTCCGCCTCTCCATCTGTCTTTGTCAAGACACATACCACTCCTGTTTTATCTACCTCAATCCCTCCCCCCACCCCCACCCCAACCCCCACCCTCACCCCCTCTCTAGGTATACGGCACTTCTGTTGATGAGCGCCCGAGGAGGGGAAAAAAAAAAGAAGGACGCCACGATTTGCCATTTGAGGAATAGCCGGCATCTCCGGAAGGACTCATCAGCATTCACGGAGCGGCTTTTTCTGCCACCGGTGGCTGTTGCTAAAGTTGGAGGGTCTTTATCTCAGAGCGCACCTTTTGCAGATGGAGAGGAGCTCGCAGGATCGCTTTAGGACGGCATCCGGGGAGCGTAAACACAGGCATCGTTCCCTTGACAACCATCACCCTAAATATACTTTACTTTTTGGAGAGAGGAGCGAGCCGAGGGACTCGCTAATAGGAGCTGCTTCTTTTTTTCTTTTTCTTTTTTCCCATTTAATACTTTGCACTGACAGGTCGTTGTTAATAACGTTCTCAGTTTGAACAGAAGCAAAAACCAAAAATAATCACGTTTCCACTCGGAATGTTTGCACTGCGGATTCTCAGAACACAAATTAGATCCTTTGAAGGTGATTTTTTATTTTTTATTTTATTTTTTTTACCTCGCTCATTAGTGCATCTGGGATGGCGGAACCCTCACGAGACCGTCATAAATCCCATTTATTATTTAAGAGGCGTTCAACAATTTTCAAAAGATAAGTTGGACAAACATGTCCTCGGTTCCATTTACGAGCTGTTTGTTCTTCTCGTCGCATGTTTGGAGGTGGGCGGGGCCTCACATGGGACCATCTCATTGGCTGTGGAGGAAAATATCTGGTTGTCATTTGCCCAACACGGCACGTGCTAAGAATGCTCACTTTTGCACACAAAGGCACATTAGCGGCTCGCACGCACGCTCGCAGTGGGCAGGGGTCACACGGGTCGGCCAATCAGTTTCATTCCCAGGCCAGCTGTCAGGCCGCCATGCTGGATGAAAATGACTACGATGTCAGTGGACATGCGGCTAATGAACGAAGCCTCGGGAGACGCTAAAACACCAGAATTGCCGACCAACTTTGTTCTTTGTTGTCATTTTTTTTCTTTTGTATCCGCTCCAAACCGCACAATCACCAGGCGTCCTGCTCGTGTCCACATAAAACTCGAACCACTGAAGAGACGATTTGAACCCCACTTTATTCCACACAGCAGCAGGACACAATGTGTGTTACAGTGTAAGGTGTTTTTTTTGTTTGTTTTGTTTTTTTTAACTTTTAGGGATATTTTTCTTCTTGTATGAGATTCTTCCTTTGTCCACATACAGGTAGGTACAGAGTGTATTGTTTTCTCCACATCAACAATATATATTCACCTCGTCGTACCCTGCTGTGAAGAGAAAAAATAAAAATAAAAGCAAACCCACCCACTGCCGTGGAAAAACTGACAGTCTGGATTTCTCTTTACCCGCTGTTAGATCCGTGAGCCGCATCACACGTCACATCTGGCAAATCGGCTCTCTCAGTCGAACAGAGTGTTTTCACCAGGGACAAATATATTCTCTCTCTTTCTCTTTTTTTCCCCTTCGATCTCATTTTGTGTTTATATACAATGCATGTCTACAAAATGAAAAAAAGAAGGAAAAGAAAAAACACAATCTAAATTGCACGGGACGACACTACGAGTTTCCAGTCAAACCGAAATCCACTGAGAGCACAGCTTACCGTCGCCACTGAGGTAAAAACCATCCAGCACCACTCCTGCAGGGTTCGCATTTATTTATTCATTTGTTTATTATATATATTTTTTTCCTTTTTGTTGATATCTCGGCGCAATGGAGCAAGACTGAAGAGGAGACGACACTGAAAGCGAGAAGCCTCGCGTGTGGCGAAGGAGCGCGGAGGAAGACCGCATCCCACTTCCTACCCACAACCCCGCCCCTCCCCCCACCCCCCTCAACGCCCCTCCCGCACCCCCCTCAGTGCGTCCTCGGCAGCTTCTGCATCCAGGCAGGGAATCTGAACGCCTCGGCTGGATGGATACGAAGCAGAGGTGTCCGTGATGAAGGAGAGTTTGGAAAATGAGGGGGAAAAAAGCATTCCGCCTTTTTAGACACACAGACCCCGCCCCCCCCGAGACCCATCCCATCCTGAACCCCCCCACGGCTGGACCAACCAATGTCTCTTTCTTTCTCTCTCTATTTCCCCCCTGCGTCCCGTCCGACTGCGCTGTCCCTCTCAGTCCGCGTAGAGGATGAAGCCGGAGAAGGTGCTGTACTTGTTGTTGTTGCCGCCGTGGGCCTTGCCGCCGTCCAGCTTGATGTAAACCTCATCGCCGGCGTCCAGATGGAGGATGACACTGTTGGAGGCGTAGTCGTAGTTCTGGTCGGCGTCCTGGGCGATGGCGCTGGCGCGGACCTGGACAGACGACACACGGAGGAGACGGAGGCAGACTCATTTAGCCACACAACCTTTGTCCAACAGTGTGAGAGGAGATGAGATGAGATGAGCCTGTCGTGTCCAAAAGTAGTCGGACAAGAAGTAGCAGTACGGAGAAAAAGTTGACATCCGTAGATCTTGTGTGTGCATGCAAGGATACATAATATACTACACATGTAATAATATATGTGGAGTAATGCATCATAATTGTATCCACGCACTATGGACAATATACAAGTTGGATAATATGCACAAAATGACCTGATGTAGATCAGCTGCCTTTATAGTGTCAGAGGGCAAAGTGCAGACTGTCTGTAAGCGTGTGTGAGTGTGTGTGTGTGGTTTACAGGGAGCAGCTCAGACTGTCCGACTCTTTTTTTTCCTGTCAAATACTGAACACATTAAATGAAAATAGTTTAGTTTTCTTGGCAAATTTCAGAATTGCACATGTTTTGAGTGACTTTTAAAAGTGCCATCAACCTCCCTCGCGACTCACAGATCATCGTCTCACAGGGACGATGGTAAGATACCAGCGCACACACACACACACACACACACACACACACACGAAAAGACAAAAGAAAAAAAAAGCACTTAAAAGCAAAACAAGTCCTTTGGAAGATGAGTCAAAGAGGGCAACCAAAGAGAGCGTCATTAGTCTAAAAAATAACAGCTGCTGCCGCACCGCAGGACCATCGCCGGGCCTGTAATGCACAGTGTGGGAATTCATCAAGCAGGGAATAGAAAGAGCAAGGACTCGGCTTTCCAGCGTGTCTTTAAAGAGACGGAAAGTTTTCAGGCCTGACGTCAGACCTGCAGCACCGAACAGATGACGATCGGCTCCTGTTAAGCTGATTTTCAGGAGTTCGGGGGCCAGCGGTGCTCAGTCGCTTGCTATTTTTCTTGGCCAAAATCCAAAGTGCTTGAATTTAATTTCCAATCAAACGACTAGTTTTCACCCACGCGAGGATTTCGAATGAGATTTCACGCTTATAAGCAGACAAATGCAGGCAAATAAACGTGAACGATATCAACTGATCTAGTTTTCACATTAGAGTTCAAACAGCTGCGCGGCACGATGATACGCCGGGAACTTTAATGAATCACCTCCCACCACGTGACTCAGTGTGTGTTCTGCCGGTCTGGCTGTAGGACATTTGGAAGCGTTTCTGAATAACCTGTCCTGGCTAATTAAGGCCTCCGTCGCACTCGCTGCTCCTCCTCTCTGGGGAGGCAAGAAACGTGGTGGCTGCCGTGCCAATACAGCCGTTGCTGAAAAAAATATCTGGGCTTTCATTTTTTTTTTTTTTTTTTTTTGCACTGTACTGCACTGCACGGCCAAACATCGCTGAAGAAAGTTGTGATTTAATTTTTTTTTTAAAAGTCAGAGCGGAAGAGGAATGAGCTTCGACAAAACCAGAAGGTCATCTGGAAGTTGTCAGTGACTGTGTGGTGAGCCAGAGAACCTAATTATGTACGATCCTCCACAAACAGGCATGAATGAACCTTATTCCATGCAGTCTGTTGCACATTTGGACAGTAGCCTCCGTTTCCGCTGTGAATAGCTGCACACCAACTTTTGGATGCGACCGACAAAGGAGGAGGCTGCTGAACAACACTGAAAAGTCCGTAATTAGCTGGTCTGCTGCTGGGAAACCAACCTCGGGTTTCAGAACCGGCGTGTTCATCTGTCCAACAGCGGCTATTTCACCTGTGAAACGACAATCATGTGATGTCAACATTCAGACATTGTTTTGAGGCGGCGTCGGAAGACAACGAGCCTCAGCGCACACGCCGCTTAAATCACTGAGACATCCTGGGATTTTTTTTATAGGCTGGTGTCCTTTTTATCGGTCCAACATGGCATCGACTTTAAAACCAAACCGCAGCAAAGCAACAAAACAACAAAAGATAGAGAGAGAATTGAGTCAGAATCAAGGGAATCGTTGGCTGTAGCTTTGGCAGAGCAGCTCCAAGAGTTTGGGTCTCGGGGTCAAAAATAGCAAGAGACTGCAGAGCCGATGGAATGAAATATGAACTTCATTGGCATTCAAGGGAATCTGCCGGCAGTAATTACCATAAACCATAAAAATGAGCAATGCTAATGTGAGGTAGCGATGCGCCGCGTTTGCGGAAAAACCTCCGACGGGTTTTTGCGACAGTTTCACGCAAGACCTCGGCCAAGTTCAACAGGTGAGTCGCATTGGCTTCAACTCGAGTCTGATCAACGGACGGAAAGATCGTTACGTCCCCCGGAGACGAGGAGCCAAACGCACGTCTTCTCAGGTGAGGCCGGCGGTTAAATAAGCCAATTAGTCGCCTCGGTCCGGTCGGTGGCGATCGGTATTCAAGGTGCGTCTCGAGCGTTTCTGGTGGCTCGTTATCAGATCTCTGAAGCCGCTGGTTGTTTGTCTGCGCAACTTTAAAACTTGTGTGTTTTCCATTTTACGTAAAACAGCTTCACAAGAGGAAGCCCAATAACTAGTCAGCCAGACTCGACATCCATATTGACAAAATGTGAAGAGAGAGTCGGCGACTGATAAAGATCCACAGTGCAGGAACACTCGGCAGCTGCCAGAACTGAGCGGGAAGCCAGGAACGGCTCCTCTCGGCACCGAGGAACAAGCAGACACATCATATAGAACACGTTTTGCATTAGTCAAGCGATCCGATGAATTATCAACACAACCCCGAGCCTCCCTGTCTGTCATTTTGCATTTTGTCCGATTCTCCTGGGCAGCCAAGTTTCACAGAGATCTTCTTCTTCTTCTTCTTCTTCTTCTTCTTCTTCTTCTTCTTCTTCTTCTTCTTCTTCTTCATGTCTCAGCTGAACTCTCAGTTCATCCCCTCCCCGATTCTTATCAACTTGCAGTTTGGGAACAAAAGTGTGCAGAGGATGTGAAGAGGCGTGCAGAGACTGAAAAATTAAAATAGCTCATGCAAAGTTTTTTGACCTGGATCGCTATTGCTTTGAATCACGGAGCACGATTGGATGCAGATATTCATACTCAACCTCTATCCTGCCTGTGTTGCTTTTTTTTTTTTTTTTTTTTTAAAAACATATTTGTTTTCCGTTGAAAATTGGTTTAACTGCAGTGATAGAAACCAGAGACCAGAAATGTCCTTACAGGAACCATGTACGAATGAAAACTGCTTTTATAGACAGCCCTAAAGTTTGTTACAGTGCTTTCCTGTCCTACTGACAAAACCCTTCTGCGCTGTAATTTGATCTCACTGGTACACTTCACGTTCAAGCCAGTCCAACAACCCTTTTAAGTCATGACATTGTTCAACATATTGGGTTTGGGCATTCAAAAAAAAAAGTGGTTTGATTAAGAGATCGTGTGTTTGTCGCCTCCAAAAATTTAAATCTGTTTTCACCTCAGGGCAGAGTGTGTTGAATTTATTGTCGTCTAAGAGCATATTGCAAACCTGCTAATCCCACTTGATCTCACACCTGCCTCATAGCAGCTGCAATGTCGAAGTGAAAGGGGAGGTATTGACAATGCAGAGTTTTATCACAGGTTTGTGGATGATTACTCCCATTCAGCCGCTCCACAAGAGTCTGGGGTGAAAAATAATGTTTTAAAATGGTGTCAATAACTTGAAGCCAAATGCAAAAGAAAAAAATCCTCACTTTCTGAATGTAGTATTTACAGAGAAAGGAGCCTGAAGGTGTTATAAGCGGCGTATTAGCTAGAGACGTTGGATTTCTTCAAGCATTGCACCCCTTTGCAAACTTAAGAAAAATAGTTTGTGTCATTTTTAATGAGACATCAGTTCTTTCTGTTGTCAAAAAAAAAAAAAAAATCACGGCTGCAGTTGAAAGTGAAAAAAACAAGTGGGATGAAAAAAGCAAACAAAGCAAAGACCTCGAACACAGAAAGAGAGAAGAAGAAAAGTTTGTCTGTCACAAGTCACAAGTGGGTCCAGGCCTGAGTCCCATCCCCGCTAATCTGATAATCGGATAATGAAATTCTGAGGAGGAGCTTTTAAGACGCGCAAGTGACATATAGAAAATTGTAAGATTTCTTTTTTTTTTTTTTTTTTTTGGATTGTTTATCCTCCTGATTAAATCTAGCACAACTCATATCGACGTGCAAACAGAGCCTCCTGTCGAGATTGTGAGACGCCGACGTCCGGCGCATATTAATATTGATATGACGTTCCCCGAGCTGGCAAAGTCAACACAATCCTATTAGAGGGTTTCCGCTCTAAGAGGGTCGGCGCCGGGGTGGGCGAGGATGCCTCGGGAGGGTTTGTCAGCTGGGGAATTTTTCATGAAACCTCGCCATCAAAATATTTGCCGTGCGGATTTTCTCACGAAATCGTTAGGCCACGTCGCAGGCGTGTGTAACATACCTTTAATTATTCCACTCCTTTTTTTTGAAGGTCCTGTCTCCCCAGCCCCCATGTCTTGGCGTTAATCCTGATCTTGCGTCAAAGATCATCAAACATCAAAGATGCGAGAAAATGGCAGATTTAGCCCTCAGTTTGCAGCCCGCAGCTGCTTTTTTGGGGTTTTATTTTAGGCTACTGGCGAAACTGTTGATTTGTTGGACCAACAAGTTCTAAGACAGGTAACACCAGGGAGAGATATCAGTGCCCCTTGTGACATCACAAAGATCTGATTTCCTGAATAGTAGCACACTTTCTGACAGCTGAGTGGGCTGATATGACGTCAAGTTGATTTTGCATCTCACGGGAACTGCGACGGTCTGCAGTCGTTGGCATCTTCGAAAATGTGAGGAGACGAGGAAACAAACGCAACATTTGTCTTTTAAAGCTAAAAAAACAAAAGCAAATGCAATGCCGCCAAACTCCCCGAACATCCCTCCTGCTCCCTCACACTGATACTTTGTTTTGTTCCTCTGTTCTAATGGTTCTCGTCCCCCTCTGAGTCCGACCGCTGCAGTCTGGGCCTCCGTCATTTGCTTTCGGTGGTGAGCGCACATGAATAAAAAACCCCTTGCTGTTTTAGAAATAATGATCAGGGGCTTCCTGTTGGAGCTGTGTGGAGGGTTTTTTTGTTGTTGTTTCATTTAGTATTTTATTCTGCCTTCCCTGCTCCGTCTCTCTCAGAGACCTAAGAACGTGTTAGGCTACATGTGAGAGAGAGTCAAGCAAAAACGACTAAACTTGACCTTGGTGCAGAACTAAGGATGTAGAGCAACCTGACTGACACGGCACACAAAGCGTGAGGCTGCCAGCCTGGGGGAACGGCGAGCGTCTACCACATCTGGTAGCGGCGCCTCTGATTGGACGATGTTCTGAATGGGAACGCAGGAGGACCGTGGCCGGAAGAGACTGGTCTGTCTTCGCTGGACATTGGAACCCGGACTAAACTCTGCACAGAGCTCTGGCTCATCCACAGTGCTGACTTACAACAGACCGGCTCCTTCGACAGACAGAGATGCAAACCTGCTCCAAACTCATGTTTCATGGTAAACACCACTTGAGAGAAGAAGATGCTACTACAACGCTGCAAAAGAGACGAGCTGTTGGAGGTTGCGTTGCCTGTTTTACCCAAACTAGGTGGTTTTTCCACGTTGGAAGAGTGACCACAAGCAGCACTGAGGTCTTTTCTCAGGGGACAAAACTTCATCAACTGGCTTTGGCATCGTCTCACCAAGGCCTGAAATGAACTGCATAAATATACCTGACTGGTCCACTGCAAAGTGATTGGCCACCCGGTCCATCACCCAGCTCATCTTCCAAGATTTAGCACACCCCCTTTAAGACTTATTTTCTACCAATTCTTGATCCAGATTGAGAAGCTGTCATATCTGCTAGTAAACACCAGCACTCATTAACTCATTTAGCAGCACCTTCCTTTCACCGCCGCTCCTCATTAAAGCGGCGTCGCTCTCGCCGTGTGGAAGCCGGTTTCACGTTCTGCAAATCAACAAGCTCGTCCGTGAATTCCTTCGGGTGTCTATTATTCCGCCGCTGGATTGATTGCCCGTGGGATGAAGCGATAATTAAAAAGCTGTTTATGGAGTTTTTATCCGCCGTGTCGGGGTTCCGCCGCTTACATGAGGCTTTTGTCGCCCGCGACAAGGGCATCTCCGACGGAGGATTTGCTGGTTGACTCGATGTCGAGCCTCCATTTCGGATCAAGAGTCTGTCGCCACCGCCCCCCCCCCCCTCCCTCCACTCCCCTTTTAAATCAAAGAGCGCCACTGACTAATTGTGTTTGAACACTCCGGCCGTGGGGCCGCATGCCCATCAGCAGCTTAGACGCCTCGCAGCTGCCGTCGAGAGCCGGGTTCGAGTCGCCCCGTCCCGTCCCCACGCTCGTGTGATGCAGGTCGACTCATCCTACAGCGAGCAAAACACGGTGAGAAGAGGAATAAAAGCGTAAGTGAGGATTTACCATCTGTCAGAGGTGCGCGGTGAGAGAGCGGGAGAGAGAGAGAGAGAGAGAGAGAGAGAGAGAGAGAGAGAGAGAGAGAGAGAGAGAGAGCGAGAGAGAGAGAGAGAGAGAGAGAGAGAGAGAGAGAGAGAGAGAGAGAGAGAGAGAGAGAGAGAGAGAGAGAGAGAGAGAGAGAGAGAGAGAGAGAGAGAGGGAGAGAGAGAGAGAGAGAGAGAGAGAGAGAGAGAGAGAGAGGGAGAGAGAGAGAGAGCGAGGAGAGAGAGAGAGAGAGAGAGAGAGAGAGAGAGAGAGAGAGAGAGAGAGAGAGAGAGAGAGAGAGAGAGCGAGGGAGAGATCTCTGTCCCTGAGTTAATTTCGCCAGCTGTTCTCTGAAGAGCCTCCGCCTCTGTTCTTGTGTACGTTAATTGTGTAGGTGCCCAGCATTGTTTGTCACGTGCACTGTCCCACTGGATTTGAAAAAAAAAAAAGAGAGAGAGAAAACCTGCAAGAGGCCAGACCAGCAGCAGCAGCAGCAGCAGCAGCAGCAGCAGCAATTCAGCAGAGGACAGAAAAGGGGATCAAATCAAGACTGCATCTGCTGAAAGAGGCTTGTTGGAGGAAAACAATGTTCAGAGGGCACCAAAAAAAAAGCATCAACTTTGACCTGCAGTCCGGCTCCCCTCTTTTCTTTTCTTGTGTCTGACTCATCACACTCAGTTAATGACTGGGATACACAGCAGCAGCAGCAGCAGCAGCAGCAGCAGCAGCAGCAGCAGCAGCAGCAGCAGCAGCAGCAGCAGCAGCCTCCTCAGCACCTCCAGCACACAATCACCGCCAACAGCAATATCTGAGAATTGCCCCCCTCCCCCGACCCCCCACTTCTTTTTCTTTTCTATTTCTTTTTTTATTTCCTGGAAAATTTCCCAACCTTTGTTCACTCTGAACCATTTCCTCTTCCTTAAAGTGTGCTTCCAGTAACCCTGTGGCACTGCAATTTTTCTGTCCCTCCTTAAACAGAAAGGAAAAAAAAACAAGGAAAGTGCAGGTGCGCACCCCCCTCCTCCCCTCACCAAAAAGAAATGTGGGTTTCTGTATCAGCCTCTGAGTCACTTTGACATGCATTTCTTTTTTTCCTTTTTTTCTCCCCTTCTCCTTTATGCAGGGACAGCCGCTCTTTCACTCACAGGTGATCATCGACGCCTTTGACCATTCCGCTTTTGAGCCGGAGGGCGGCGGCTGTTAAATGGACTGAGTTATGAAGCCGAGCCACTGAGTCACTCAAAGCCACCATCCCGCCTCCCCCGCTCGTTGGGGTGGGGGAGGCTGGGGAGGGGGAGAAGAGGGAGGCGGGGAGGGAGGTGCAGATGTGATTGCAGGGTATCAGTGCAAACTGATTTTTTTTCGAGTGGGGATGTTTGAATGTCAGGGGTGCCGGCGGAGACGGAGGGAGGTGTGTTTGCATAAGAGGTTCCGAGGGCACTCGTCGACGTCCCGTATGGCCCTCATTATAATGAAGAAGCCTTGTGAGTCAACAGCGCCGCATCCTTGAGTCAGCCGGCCGCCCGAGACCCTCCTCTCGGCCCGCCGCCTATTTTAGACGGCGTGTGTTTGCTCTCACAATACCCACGACGTCCTAGCCGGGATTTCATGAGCTGCTTATTCTGAGATGCCAGCCAGCAGCGGCGGCATGTGTGTGTGTGCGTGAATGTGTGTGTGAGTGTGTGTGTGTGTGCAAGTCTTCCTGGCCTCTCCATTTGAAGATGGCAATATAAAACACTTTTTTTTTTTCCTTCCTCGAAATAATAGCATTATTAGAAACAAAGCGTGGGCGGAAACTTCTGCAACTTCACCAATAACTGATGGATTTTCTCGCCGCCGCCGCCATCCGTTGAAGGCCCGGATTGTCATCTTGACATTTCCCAGCTCGGCGTGGTATTTCCTAACAACACAGGCCAATCTTCATCTGATAGCCCTTGCACCTAATTAGGCCGCCTCTAATGTTCCACTCGGCGGACTGTCAAATCCAATGTCCAATTACACGGCAGATCAGGGCCAAGGGGTCCGCCTCCGCCGCCACTTTGGCTGATTATCGGAGAAAAATGCCACAATGCAGCCGCGTCCCCGATGCGACGGTGGGCGGCCGCGCGTGCTGGACACGCATCTCTACACATGACACACACACGCACACACACACACACATGCACACTAGGGAGCGGATCAATACTGGGCCGAGCAGCGGCTCCCTCAAACCCGCCGTCTGTGCGCAGCGGACAGAGTCTCTCTGTTGCAGCGGGCGAACACACACAGTGGCCCCTCAGTGCTGCGGTCGGACCGCGGCGAAGATCAGGTCAGCACGGTGGCGGAATGTTAAAATCAATCAAGTCGGATTAGCGGGATACGCGCTCCCTACGGGTGAACAGCAGGGGGCGGGGAGGGGTGAAGGTGCAGATATTGAACCGTTTTTTAGCTAGAAAAAAAGAAAATGAAGATTAAAAAAATGGTAAAAAAAAAATAAAATAATAATAATAAAAATAAATCTTTAAATCTTTATTTATGGAGCAAAGGGAAGTAAAAAGGAAAAAAAGCACAAAAACACAAGTGCTGCTTCGACACCTGGTGGAAAAAAAATCAATCAAGACCGCCGCCCATCCACGGAGAGGAGCTGTCGGATGGAGTCTAACCCCACCCCTCTACCCCCTCCCTCCCTCTCCCTCTACTCCCCCACCCCATCCCTCCCCTGTTTACAGATTTTAATAGACCGTATGTCAGCAACCAAATCAAAACAGAGCAGGCCCTCCTCCAGATGGCGCCGCTCTGGCGTTTAATGTCGGGATTTGACGCCACATGCTAGTCGCAGAGAGAGAGAGAGTGAGTGTGTGTGTGTGAGTTTCACCTGGATGCGGCGCAACAGGCTGCGTCGTCACATCATGGGATGGCAATACACACACACACACACATACACACACGCACACAAACTCATAAACACAACAACCCGAGGACACTGGCAGACACGCAGAGGCGACGAGGTGGGAACTTGTCAGACAGCGAGATGAGACGTGACAGAGCCGCAGCTCAACACTGGAGGGCAAGAAACACAAATGTCTCCTCTGTGAGGCGAGTGGCAAACACCACTCCGAGATTAGGACGAGGCACCGCAACCTGCAGGGCTCTGGGGGTTATTTATTATTTATTAATTATTTATCAACATCATTTGAGTTGTGATTTTTTTTTTTTCCCCCCTTAACAAAAAAGGGGCCTCGAACACTCTCCCGCCTCTTCAGAGGGAAACTTTTCTTTTTCCGAGCGATCTCCTCTCGACCTGACATTGAGGAGAGCTGGAGGGCAGTGCACAGTTGGGGTGGGTTGAGGCAGCAGGTTATTACGAAGGGGTTGGGGATGCGTGTGTGTGTACCGTGTGTGTGTGTGTGAGAGGAGAGACCGCGGTGGTAATTGCTGGGGAAGAGCCATGTGCACAAAGGACGTTGAGGCTTATTAAAGGAGGAGACAGAGTGATTATTCACCACGGCCCTCTTGAGAGACTGACGCCGAAGTCATTGCTTTTAATTAACTCTGAAACGGTTTTTGCGGATTAATAACAATATTAAGGAGGGAGCGGAGAGGAGAGGAGGAGAAGTGCAAACACGGGGCCCGGATCTGCCGCCACAGTCGTGTAATAACCAACCTCCTCCCCTCCCTCCATCCTCCCTCCATCCTCCCGTTGCATCCAACACATTTTTAGTTTTTTTTTTTTTTTTTTTTTTTACCTCTGCTGCTGTCGACGCAGCGCCTCCCTAGCCAGACGGACAGACGCGTGTGTGTGTGTGAGTGTGTGTGCGACCTGGGTTTACAGCAAGTGCGCTGATTTATTGGAAGGGAGGTCAGGATTGCCGAGGAAAAAGAAAACATTTGGCGACTGAAGAAAGGAGGCAGGAACTCGGAGGGGGAATAAAATGCTCGGCTGCATTACGCTGAAAATAGATCCCCGCCCTTAGTTTGGCTGTTTACCGGGAAGCTGATGTTTTTGGTCTGGCTTTAAAAGTGTCAAAGTTCTGCAGGGTGTTGACGTGTGTGTGTGTGTGTGTGTGTGTGTGTGTGTGTGTGTGTGGGGGGGGCGTAGAGCTGAGATGCTTGTGTGCAGAAAGAGAGTTGGAAGGAAGTGGAGAAGTGGAAGGAGCGGAGACTAAATAAAATAACCCAGGGTTGTTGATGTCAGATGCAGCTTGTGAGGACCCCTGGAGTGGAGGAGAGGATGGAGCAGCAGCAGCAGCAGCCGCGCAGCAGGGCCTCCCGGCCTCCTGCCGCTTGAAAACAGCCAAAAGATGATAAAACACCGGCATTGTCCGCGATTCCCTCGGCCTCCTGCTCCTCCGACAGCTCCCCGCCCGGCCTCGCCACGCTGCTTCCTGCTGCCTTAATGAGCAGACGGCGGCGCAGCACAGGGGCCTTGGAGCTTCATCACGGGAAACGCGGCCATAAGTCGGCCAAACATTTATAACCATTTACAGTCATTTAGCCGGACCGAGGCTCCAGGGAAGGCCGACTTCACCGGCCAGACCGCACGGCCCAATAAAACAGGCCGCATGCATCTTTGAGAGTCTGCCTCGGCCAGGGAGGAGGGGGGCGGGGGGTGGGGGAGGTGGAGTAAGCACTTAATAAACATTACTCGGGCTCTCTGGAGACGCACGCTGCGTGCGTGCGTGGAACTTAAGTACCTCGGCACGCTCCTCTGGGCTGCACAATGCAGCGGCAGCAGACGGCGTTTTACAGCAACATATGTTCTTCTCCCCCCAGATTATATATCAATACTTTTACACCCACCCATAACCAGAGCCAGGTGTAATATGCACGGAAGGTGATGGCTGGAACTCTTGTTTGTCTTGTGTGTGTGTGTGTGTGGAGGGGGTGTGTGGTGAACTTGGCCGACTGTACAGGAGTTAACCTCGAGCTGCTTTGAGAGAGAGAGAGGACGTGGCGGCTTCGCGCTAAAGAGATGATGCCAGCTGTTATTTTATCTGCACGCTTCATCTATCACGGACTCAGCACCCTGACCCCGAGAGCATCCTTCACTAATCCGACTCCAGCTCATTAACTGATGATTTCGTTAACACCCACGGCACAACAGCATGCGGGTTCAAAAAGTGATCAAATAAGAGAAAAAAAAATCAATCCATGTGAAATAAAGTCAAAGCGTGGCGTGGTGCAGGTGAGAGACGCTGAGATAAATCACAGAATTAGATCTCTGTCATAGTTCCACTCATCTGTATTGTCGACATCACCCTCATCACTTCATCTGAGGCTGCTTTCCACTGTGTAACAAGCTGATTAAGTTCCATGACAGGACAGAAATTAGGCTCCTAACAGCCCAAGCAGATCAGGAGGAGAATGAGTTTGCTTATTTGGTGAAAACAGCTGTGACTTTCACTGCACAATTACACAATTACAAACACCATCTCCAGCAACAAGGAATTAGCACTGGCTGGTGTGAGTGGTCTTTTTTTTTTTTTTTTTTTAGAGAAAAAAAGATAATTTCATTGTTCTAATAATTAAATTATGTGTTCATGTATACATATATACACTATAAATATATACATAAATATACTTTACACACACACACACACACACACACACACACACACGTTTAAATGTTCCTATTCTCTTTTTCTCATTCAATCAGTTTTGCAAAATCAAATTTTACAGCCAATCACAGTTTAAACTTTCCTAAAATAAAATGGGCTACATTTCCATCGTTGTACAACATCTCAAGACAGATCATATTCATCCGGTTGTACATATCATATATATACATATATACAAAATATATACATATATATGATATGTCAACAAACTGAACCACAAATTTGCACCCTGAACGAAAACAACGCAGCCACTATTTGCACAAAGTTCACCTGTTTTCCCTTCTCTTCTGTCTTTTCCCTCCTCCCTTGTTTAACAGGCGGAGCGCATTTCGGAGGCACTTTGAAGATAAGAGATCTGACGGCTGATCGGAAGGCTGCAAACTACACCGGCGCGCACCGCCAACCCGAGAAGACCCTCCGGGGCGCCAAATAAAATTACAGCCCCATTAACACGGTGCATCAAAGAAGCCGAGAATAGATCACGTCCACGTCCTAATGCGCTTAACGCGATGGCAAAGACAGATGGATGCAGCGGGAAATAAATCCGATCTGCTCGTAGAGAGACGGGCACGCGTCTAAATATTGTGCGTAAAATGTCCATTACCATTTTCTCCTCTGTTATTTTTTTCTCTCTCTCCCTTTTCGCCGCCTAACGCGCTGACATGCAGCCGGGACTCGCGTCCTAAAGTTGGTTGAGACCACAATTACGCACGCGCGGCGGCGTGAATAGAAGCAACAACAGCGTCAAGGAACCTCCAACATTGTCACCTGCTTCTCTTCTCTTCAAACACATCAAAGTGAAAAAGCCCAGATCAACGCGGCGTCACGATTCAGATGCAAACGCACGTTTTGCCCCCCGCCCTCCCTCCATCCCTCCATCCCTTCCTCTCTTCCGCCCTTCATTATTTCAGAGTCAGAAAATCCAGCGCGCGCCTGCCAGTCGGCTCGAGCCGGGGCTGCCCGCTGCACGGAGGGGCGCGGGGATGTCAGGACGCATCATCGTGCAGGGAACTGGCGCGGACCGCGGCCACACACAACACATCTCTATCTCCGGGCGCGCCGGGTGCCACAGCTGTGCGCTCTGGGCTTTGGAGGCGCGCGGCAGATGCGCACGCTTCGCCCCCGTATAGTGTCACTTTTTGAGTGTGTGTGTGCGCGCGTGTGTGTGATTTTTAAAAATCGAGCTACTGCGTCTGAAAATTTGCTCTCTTATTCCAAGACTGATCTGAATTTTCTCTCTCTCTCTTTCTCCTCGGAGAGACGAAGCAGGTGGCGCTCAGAACAGACGCAGCTGAAGGCAGGAGAGAAGAGGAAAGTTTAAAGGGCACCAACCTGGCCGTTTTTACACAGGTCCGCCCACATGCTGGTGCCGTCCCCGCCTCTCATCAGCACGTGGTAGATGAAGAAGTAGGTGCCGGGGATGCTGCAGATGAACTTGCCCGAGATGCCGTCGTAGTTGTTGCCCAGGTTGGTGACCACGTCGTCGAACTTGAGGATCTCGTAGCCCTCGTGGGGGTTCTTCAGCCCGGCGTAGAAGGCCACCCGCGGCACAGTGCTGTAGGTGGCCGTGCTGATAGCTCCGTTCCCGCCCAGACCCAAGATCCCAGTCCGTCCCTGATCCCCTCGGTCCCCGGGAGGCCCCGCCGGTCCCGGTGGCCCAGTTCCCCGGGCGGTCCAGGCGGCCCGGCGGCCCCCGGCTTGCCCGGCCTGCCGGGCTTCCCCTGCGGGCCCTGCAGCAGGGTGGAGGGCGGCAGCACGTTGCTGTTGTCGCTCAGCGCCTCCGCCTCCGCCTGGAGCCCGGTGGAGCTGGTGCTGCTGGCCGGCGTGCCCTTGGTCATGTAGGGGTCGCACACCATCCGACAGGTGCCCAGCATCTCGTAGTGGCTGGGGTCGGTACTCACGGAGCTGACCAGCACTGGGATGAGGACCACCAGCACCAGGACCAGCATCACCCCCACGGCAGCCGCCACCAGGGTCTTCCTCCCGATGCTGAGTCGGGGGAGGGGCTGCGCTGCCAGCGTGGGTCTCCCGGGGGCAGAAATGGTGGCTGCTTGGTGTGGGGAGCCTGTGGCCGAGGAGAGGGACCCGCAGATCCCCAGAAGAAGTTGCGGGCGGACGGGCGGGTGCGCGGCGCTGCCCAGGCGAAGACCCACATGCACTTGGCTCTCGGCTCCGCTGCTCCTCTCCGCCGGGGTGCTCGGTGGCGCCGGAGTGGGCAGCAGGCGCAGCAGGCGCTCCCTCGCTCGCTCACTCGCTCACGCGTGCATGGAGAGCGGCAGAAAGTCCGGCCGTGCGCGAGGGAGACATTCAGCCGTGCGCCACTTCTTCCCAAACACAGTCTGACTTGTGAGGAGAGAGAGGAACCAGGATGCTGAGGAGCCCGGAGGAGCCGAGCGAGAGACACTGAGAGGGCGGGAGAGAGAGAGTTGAAGGTGGGAGGGAGGGAGGGAGAGGAAAAGAAATGAGAGTGGGTGAGAGAGAGAGAGAGAGAGAGAGAGAGAGAGAGAGAGAGAGAGAGAGAGAGAGAGAGCAGCAGCCACTGGATCCGTGCAAGTGTGTGTATGTGTGTGTGTGAGCCCAGTGTGAAAGGCTGTGTGAGTGTGTGTGTGTGTGTCGATGTGTAGTGCGTGCGCGGTGGGTTTGTGGCGCCGGATTCTCAGGCTTTGGCTTTTTATACAGCATCAGCAGCAGCAGCAGCAGCAGTGGTGGTGGAGCCAACACCTCCCTCCCCTCCCCCACCTCCGTCCCTCCTCCCCACCTCCCCTCCTCTGTCACCCACTACTCCCTCTCTCTCCCCCACCAAGTGAGAGGTTGGTGTGGCCGTGTCCCATCTTCCCCCCCTGTCACTCTCTCTCTCTCTCTCTCTCTCTCTCTCTCTCTCTCAGAGGAAGGACTCACAGCACAGCACCCCCTCGACCCCCCCCCCCAACCTTCTTGTCTATCTCCCTCACCCCCTCCACCCTCCCTCCATCCTATCAGCGTCTAAAAATAAAGACGCAGACTTGTGTAGTTGCCCCCCACCTCCTGCCCCCCCCGGCGCTGGGTTCCAGGGATATGGCGCGCACGCACGCACTCGTCTGTTGACGCGAGACAAACATTTGAAGAGGCGCTGCCAAGAAAAAAAAAGTTGGCAGTGGGCTGAGGAGAAGGTGTAAATCAGGAGGGTTAAGGCAAAAAAAGAAAACTAGTTGAAACACTTTGGCCAAGAGTTTGGATGGTAGTACAAGTTGCACTCGGGAGCTCGGCTGCAAAGAGCCTTTTTAAAATCTGGTGGCATATTTTTGGTGACACTTCACGACAACTTTATAAAGGTCTATATTCAGCCCAGTAAATAACTTCTTTTTAAATAGTCAAGAAAACAGCATGCTTAGCCCTCTGTTCACAGCCTCCTGCCAAAAAGTGAACACCTTTCCACCTGTTTGTGTGGCCACAAAAACAAGGTGGCCTCTGAGGTCAGAGGTCAACACTTGGGGAATGGTGTGGACTCTAAACTTGGTAGAGTGCACTTTGTGACATCACAAACGCTCTCTCTTAAAAGCGGAGGCAGCAGAAGAAGTGAAATGATGGACTTTACTTATTTCAGGGTTCAACCTTTAGTTTTGCTCCTCGGCGTCGAGGTTTTATTTCCATCTCTTCCTTCAACTCGGTCAATAAACCTGTTCCTCCGCTTGGATATGCTGACACTGTTCTTTCACAAGGTCTTTTTTTTTTCCCAGGTATCGATCTCACAGGTTTTATTTTTTTTATTTTTTTTTATTTTTTTTTATCAAATTAAGGTCCCTGCTTGGGAAGGGGGAAAAAAGAAAAATTTATAGACAACAGTGATGACACTTGTTTGACATTTTCATACCTTGGAATGATGAATGGAGTGGAAACGAACCAAGTCTGTAGTTATAAAACAGAGCTTTCCTATTCAAAACAAATTGAATGAGAAGCTCTGTGCAATGCATTTGAGATCACATCAAGAGGGGGGGTGGAATCGTTAACGTCATCGTCACAGACTCACAACGATGCCCTGGGAACTTATTTTCCCAGGGAAAACCAGATGGGGCCACTAAAAGTCTACAAGTGTTGTGCTAAAGGAGCAGGAGAGACGTCATATCTCGCCGTCTGTGTCTACTCCTGCTGAGCTGGAGGCCGAAACAGGCACATTTTGTTTTTGATATCAGGATGAACAAGGCATGAGTCACCATCCTCATGGTGGCACGATACAACCGACTGATGCCTCTGCCCGCTAGGAGGGAAAACATTTAGCCTGAATGAGACGCAAACGGAGGGGACGCTTTGGAAAATTATGCACTACCATGAAAAAACAAGAGAGCCGGCTTGACGCGGTGGAAAATTGAAACCGTCACTTTGTTGCTTGAAATAAAATAACGACTCCAAAGGGAGTCAAGCAGTAGTGGGCCGTCAGGGCCAGCGAGGTCTTCTCTGCTGACCAAAACTGACTTAGAAAAGTACACATACCCGTAAATATGATCATAAAGTTATTCTCCATAGTCTCTTCTTTTCACGTTGTATAATATCCATTCGATAGCGTCGCTTCTATTGTTGTGTATTACAGTAGAGTCCTTATCCAATCATATTTCGGGCTGGCGGACTCAGCCTTCACACAGGACGCTGAACTTTACACATAAGAGTCCTGTGATTGGATAAGAAGCCTTTATTGGAAGCAGATTATTGGACAAGTTTGGTCAAGAGGTTAAGCTCACAGAGTGTAGTTTTGGCAGACTTATTAAAACGTTGTTGAGGAATCTCCCATAATCGCCTGTTACTTGTAAGTTTTGACAGTATCAGTGGCCTTAGTTACTTAGTCTTGATTGTGATTTAAAACCTCAGAGAACAAAGTTTTGCGTTTTTAGCATCCTGATGATTATCAGGTCATTTCAGCCGTTACCGTCGTCTGTTTGATGGGAAAGATTTTGCCATTTCCCCGCATCGTCACGTCACGACAATTTGAAAAAGTTGCACGACAAAAAAAAACTTCCCGAGCACTTGCGGCCGTCAGAGAAATGGGGCCGTTGGCATGAAGAAAACCTGCAGACTTTTGCCATCTGACTATTCCCGCCGTCATTCGGACAGTTTGTGCCCGAGCTGTGCGAAGCTCTTACGAGAGGATTGAGACGGATCAATGAGCAGGATGCCCGACTATCTGTCAGCGGGCTTGACACGTCACCAGTTATCTCGCTCCTTTCGCTCCTCTCCTCTTCCTCCCTCCCCGCCTCCCCTTTTTGCCTCCCCCCATCCTCCCTCTATCATCATTAAACTGCAGTTGCGAAGCGGTGGCACGGCGAGTCGCCCGGCTAATTCATCACTGACCAGGAGACGTAGCCAAAAGAGTCGACGCGCCAGCTGTGCCTGCGATGCGCGTTTGTCTGTTTTTGTTTTATTCATCATAAAAGATGCAGAGTTTACCTTAAACACCACCACCACCACCCGGACGCACACCCGCCCTAAATTGGTTCTGGGGTTTGTTTAAGGGCCCTTTGTTTGTTCTTCTTTTCGCACCTGCCGGCTCCGACTGCCAGTCAGATCGCTCCAATCTCTAAATCTCTGAACCATCGGGATCAATGCGCGGCGGAGTGGACAAACAGAGTTAGCAGACACGGCGGCGAGGAGATGAGAAACAGAGGGAGGATACGGGCGATGGGGAGGCAGAGGGGGATCAAGAGGTACAACGCGGCGAGGGAGTTAAGTGCTGTGACAGCCGGGCTTTTTATGTCAGCGAGGGCCGCTTTGTTTTATTGGTTTGCTGGAGCATAAAGAGAGAGGATCCATCAGTGTCAGCGCCACTCGGGGGAGAGAATGGGGTTGAGGGGGGCGCAGAAACTTCTTTTTTTTTAATGGAGGCGATATGTTTTTGGAAGGCCGAGAGTTGGGGGGCTCTGGGTGAAGCTCCTCCCACCGGCGACGCTCCGGAGGGGTCGGCTGGATTTTTGAAAAGGTCAGTGAGGGGAAAAAAAGACCATCGTCGACATAGCGGAGTGTCACAAATGAGCAAAATTGAAATTCCAGTTGAACTGCAGGTCAGGGGTCTGTATGAGCGCTGCATAGTTAAATATCTGGCACAATGCAAAGGCTGACTCTCCATTTATTGAAAAAATTAATTCAACCACCTGCAGAAAATGAAAAAAAAAAAGTGGCTCCACTATGATTCAAAAGCATTACAACATCCTTTTTGGCAAAACCACAAAAAGCTCTTTGACTCTCAGATTTTTATCCACTTTGCTTTCATTCTTAGATTTCACATCTTGTCACAAAAAAAGAAAAGAAAAAGAATTTGACGGGCCGGCTGACTCAGCCTTCACACAGGAAGTGTTTGGAACACAATAAGCAGAACCAGTTAGAAGACAGACGCAACAACAGGAAGCCGTCCAACACACCTCAAACACTTTTATAATCACTTTGTTCTTTCCCATTCGTTTCCAAGACACGGAGACACAACATTCACAAGGGGAAAGCCCAAAAAATGTTTGTTGTTTTTTACAGATTTGATTTTTTCATTTTTGCCGCAGTTTAACAGGTCAGAGGAACAGAAACAACGGCGCAAAACACACAGAGAACCCAGTCGACGGCTCATCTCGAGTTGTGTGTGTCTCTGATTGCCTCCCTTGTGTCGCTCCTGGCCGAGGCTTATCAAAGAGCTCCTTTCATAAATGCCAGGATCAAGCCACTGCTGTGACTGCCTGGCTGGCTGCGGAGACGAGGAGCGGCAGGAGGGTGGGGGCAAAACAGAGGCGGCCGAGTCAGAGGAAGTCGAAATTGACGCTATTTTCTGAGTGAAGGGGATATAGAGATATAGGTCTCAGTTTCAGGAGGCGGAGCTACATCATTTACGTAATAGGAAGTCAGGATGTGACCATTTCATAGCTTAATTAAGGTTTGCCAACAAAAAAAAAATGCTGTTTTATTTTTATTTATTATTTTGTTGAACAGCGATTAAATGTTACAAGATGTGCAAAAGAAAAAGTTGTGTATTAGTCACAGTCCAGCAGCTTCTACACACGTTTTTATCGTCCACAATCTTTCTCTCCCTTCTCGCTGCAGCAAAACCAAAGCGTTTGCAGGCGTTTGCAAACTCTTGAAAAAACTTTCTCCCTTTGCAGTTTTGCTGCCAATATTTTGTGCCAGTTTGGCCGCGGCCTGCGGAGGATGGCGGGCACACGCAGGCGAGTGTGGAACCAACCACTGTTGTGGTTTGGTTATTAAGATTCTGCTGGATTAGGTGCCGTGGTGGTGACTCCTGATTACCTGGAGGTGCTGCAGCGTGGTGGGGGCGGGGCCGACCTACTTCCCCTGCAGGGCAGTGTGACACACCTGGACCCAATCCTGTCATCACTCTCTGCTTATGAAGCAGCCTCAGACTGTCACTCTGGTTGATTCTACTCAGCCACTTGCAGAGACCTTTCACTGTTTTTGTTTCTCTCTTTCCCCAAGAATCATTTTTTGCTCCTCTTTGCATTTTTTCCTTCCTTCTTATTTTCTCATGCTATTTTTGTTTTTTCAGCTCATCGCTTGCAAGTCAAGCCTTCTACTTTCCATTAGTATTCACTTTTGTTTTCCCACGCACAAATAAATGTGTTTTCCTTCCTTAAATTTCCAAAGTCTGCTGCCATGTCTCTCCATCCACTTGGTTCTCTGGACCAAGTCTCTGGAGAAATTCCCTGAAGGGAACTACTTCATACAGACACTTTTACGCCACTAAAAAAAGCTGCAGATTTGATGATACAGTATAGCGTCACATCCCTGATGGCCCCACTCACCATGTATTTGCCTCAAGCCTGACGTGCCTGAGTAGTTTCATGCTGCAGTTCCAGGTGAATGGAACAACTCTAGGGTAATGACTTCAGAGGAAACAAGCAACATAAGACACACTCTCATACACACCCCGAGGCCATGCGTTTCTAGCCTTCGCTGCAGCCGCGGCTCAATCAACCCTGACGTCTGCCGTGTTTACAGCCACAATGCGGTTTTTTTGTTGTTTTTTTTATTCAAACCAGATGTTATAATTCACAGTGATGAACAACAAACATTTTTTTTTTTTTTAAAAGATCAAATTCTAACGCATGTCAGCCCGGTTTCCTTCCCAACCGCATGTGGCCTCTTTCAGCCGTCGTCACCCTCCTGTGGCTGATTGCGACGGATCGTGGCTCCAGTCCCTTTGCATGTTATGTCACATGTGCAGTGCACATCACACAAATTGCATGCATCTTTCAGCGTGGCAAGCTGAAAACGGTCGCATGCCATGTATGCAAGATTGTGAAATATTTACCGGCTGATTACACCGACGTGCCAAGTGGGCGAGAGAGCGGGGGGGGGGGGGGAGGACTGAGCAGGCGTCTTGTTGAAGATTTTCAGGGAGTTTTTCTCTCTGTAGATCAGAAGATAAGCAGAAGTGTTGTCTTTGTGCGTCTGCTGGGTTTGCGTTTTGTTGGTTGTTTTTTTTCTAATATATAATTCCTGTTTGGATGAAAGTTTTGGATGTGCTAAATAAATGTAAATAGAGGGAGCAGAAGCGTGCGGTCTCTTCTTTCTCCTTTATCTACTTGTGTTTCATTTTGAGTCCAGCACTTCACCTCCTGCGGACTGCGGCTCAAAACGCCACGCTGGCTTGAAGGAAGTCTTTCGATTTGTTATTTCTCCAAAGTGGAGAACCTGACAGATGGCTAGATGGAAAACGCCGTCTTCGCACTGTACACGAGTTAGGTTTTTGCATTGAAACGATGCAGCTGCCGTGCGAGGTTGATGTATTCCGATTTTCATTGCTAATGCTAATAAGACGTCTCACGATTAACAGTGATGCGGGTCTTGCCGTGTGTGTGTGTGATTCCCCCGTGCTCTCCCTCTCGAGTCCTCCTCGCCTGCAGCCAGCCGCCGCCGGGTTTTTTTTTGGCCGTGCTCATTCTCGACTTTTCTCCCCTCCAGACTCCCAAATGATGGTGTGACCTTTCCACCTCGGCCAGGAGAGCGGCGTCACTCGCGGCGCGAGCCGAGAACTCATCTCCTCGCTAAACACTTTGCATCTGGCCCGCACTCGCTGCCTCCACTTCGTCTGCCCGCTTCCGCGTTTGTGCGGTTGCGTTAAAACAAAGGTCAAAAGTCTAAATTCTCTGGAAGGGTCTCATTTGTGATATTTACTGCCAGGCGCTTTGACTTCTTAAAACCATACACAGCCATTAGCCTTTTTGAATTTGATTTTGCTCTCGCTATGGAGTGTGGATAAATACATTTTCACAGCATAATGAAAAAAGGCGCTGTATTTTTTAATATACATTCCAGAGGTTTTTTTTTTTTTGCAAAGCTTGTTTTGTTTCTTTGAACTTGAGGAGGATGAAAGAGTGTCTTTCCTGCTGGTATCTGCTCAATTATTCTGCATCTTACTCAACATAAAATATGGTTTTAGATTTCAAGGTCAATTTAACAAAGTTATACATTATTTCTCAGAGCTGGCAGCCTTAACGACAAAGTACGGCATGTCTCTGCAGCGTCATATTCATTACAGACCCTCTGAATACAGCAGTTTTAGAGACAATGCCACTGGAGCGTCGCACTGCCTGTTGTTGCTGCTGCTGTTGTTTCTTCTCTTCTCCTCCCCGCCTGCCTTGTTCAACTCAGGGGGATGTCCCAGGGTGGTTTTCCTTCATCCCGGCACGGAAGGACAAGAGCCTGTCAAAACCTCAGCTGGAGTCCAGTTAGAGCTCTCAGCGGCCGGGTCCCCCCCTCGCTGCGTGGCAGAAATAACAACACAGAGGAATTTCCTGTCCTGGGGATCCGGAATCAGGCTTCCGTGGAACACGCACGTCTTCCTGGCGGTGAAATGAGGAATTGGCAGCGAATGCGCAAGAACAAACCAGACAGCGGTGACAGGAGGCGCACTTCCTCCCGCCCTCACCCTCCACCCCCACCACTCCCACTCCCCATCAAGTGAGAGAAACTGATACTGAAATCACGCTAAATGATGAATGCGCTCCGTCGCTCGGCGCCGATATAAATAATCAAACGACGACGTGGTGAGGTAATAACAGCAACCCTCCTGGTGCTGGGCGGCCGCAGCAACAACACAATTACACAGGTACACAAAAGGTCAAGGCTCTCAGTGTGCAGGAAACAGATGCGTAATGAAATTACTACATAATTCACTGTGAGCCGATCCAGCCTGCAGGGAGAAATCAGGAGCGGGGGGGGTGATTGTGTGTGTGTGTGTGTGTGTGCATGGTTGCGCGTGCATGCAAATGCATGTGTGTATCACCCATGTGCCTTGTGGGTGGAAGTAATAAAGCTGCTAGTAAATAATCATCTTGTTGACAGGTTAATTTACTCTACCTGTCTGTCTATCCATCTATGCAACTATCTATCTAGCTATCTATCTATGCAACTATCTATTTATCCATCTATCTATGCAACTATCTATTTATCCATCTATCTATGCAACTATCTATATCTATGCAACTATCTATTTATCCATCTATCTATGCAACTATCTATTTATCCATCTATCTATGCAACTATCTATCTATCTATCTATCTATGCTATCTATTTATCTATCTATCGAAGAAAGAAAAAATCCACTGCCTCTGCTTTTGCATCACGACTGCGTTGCAACACTGCAGCGTGATGTCGTCTCACATCACTCTTCCCTCCTCCCATACCATGCAACCTTTGACCCCCCCGCCTGCCAGGCAGCCTCTGCCCCGCCCCAGCATTATGCAACAACCATGCAACTGTGTACCAGGAGTCCTCCTCCATGAACGCTGGCACGCGGCCGTCATCCCTTAAGGTTGCCGCGTTTCACTCCAGGTCCCGCCCCCCCCTCTCGTCTCCTGGACCGCTCCTCCACGTCGCTGTGTAATTTAGCCGTCAGGGAGGAGAGACTGAGCCCAATACAAAGCATCATTTATATGAAAATCATTAATATAGATCTGGGAGCGTGGCGAAACACTTCCTGAAATAATGAGCGACTGGTGATTACTAATGCGGCTCCTGCACATTTATTAATCCTTTGCAATGGGAGGAGTGTGGCAGACACTGTGTGCAGTTGGCTGATGGGACTCACAGCCCCGAAGGTCACAGCCACTCTGTTGCTCCGGGTTGGTTTGAGGACATTCTGAGACCACCGACTGACAGTAATGATCAACCTCTCCACCTTGTCATTTTTTCGATGTAGTCTTCACAAAGCCAAGTTTGCATGCATTCACTCATTGATTCCCACCGACCACTCCAACCTGGTGGTGGAAATCAGTCTGGTCCTGCCCCTCTGCCCTCTCTTCACTTCTGAAGGAAGCTCTCACATGCTGCCTCGGCAATGAAGACCGAGCCTGTGGTTTAAATAGTCGATTCTCCAGGCCATGGTTCCCTGAACTTAACTGTGCTTTGACCAGGGTCTTGAAAAGGCATCGGAATGCCTATCTATCCAAGTGTCTCTCCTAGTTGCACCTTCGGACTCGGACGCCGCTCCGTCACCGTCTAGCAGACCTTGATGTCGTCTTTTTTTCCATCTTCCTTTTTGCTCTGTGTCCCCGCTGAGATTTCGCCCTTTTCACTCAGCCTCACAAGGCAGCATATTTTCTAACAAAAAGATCAGCCGACCACCTGACAGCACAACGCCGGCCCTGAGAAACGCTCCGTGTTTTTCTCCTCCCGACTCTCCAGTGGGAAGTGAAAGTGAGGGAGGAGGGGTGGAGAGTGCAAAGGGGACAAACCCCAAAAAACAGCTGCAACCAAACCACAACCACCCCCCCTCCCACCACCAAACAGCATGGCAGTTAATTTAAATTCTGCGAGGAGACATCCCATAAATCACCTCCGTTCTGACTAATGGCTTCTGCAACTGAGGGAAAACTCTTCGCCTCTCCGCCTGGAGACGTTGGGCACTGCGAAAAATATAGGGCTGCACTTGGCTCGTAGATCTGTGTGTGTGTGTGTGTGTGTGTGTGTGGGTCCACGGACAGTACACTGCGTATATGCACACTTTACTGAGAGCGACAGTTTTTATTTTATTTTTTTTTGGCGTCAGCAGCACCGCCAACCCTTCTGCATGAGCAGCTTTGAGAGTCCGAAGTCCCCCGGTGTCGCTCCGTAATTAGCCGGCGTAACTGTGCGACCGTGTGTGTGATGTCACGGGTGTGTGACACACAACTGACCTTGAACTGGTTTCCAAAAAAAGAAAGGAGGAAAGAAAGAAATGGAAAACACACACACACAGCGCAGGTTCTCACACCAGCAGAGCTCACCCACACGTGCGTGCGTGCGTGCGTGCGCGCGTGCGTGCGTGCGTGCGTGTGTGTGACGACGAGTGAGTCATTCAGGAAGTTGCAGCGACGAAGAAGAAGATGAACATCAGCCATGTTTTTATCTTTTCATCTTTTACCTCTCTGACCATTTTCAAAACATTGTGAAGATCTCCGCTTTAAAAAATAAATAAATAAATAAACAACGGTTTTTGACCTTGAACACCACTGGAACGCTCAGACGTCAACTGTGAAATCTCGCTCATCCATCTTGCCAGCCTCCAGTGGAAAGAGTTTTTTAATTGGTTTTAATTTTCAGTTGACCTGTAACCTAATCTATAAATAATCTGCTTCCTCCCCGAACAGAGAAGGTGTTCAAATCAGATAGATGCATTTTTTGAGTATATAATTCACAACTGAAGACAAAGTGAGCCAAATATTTTTCAGATTTTCAGATTTTTATAGATTTTCCAGCTAGGTCAGGAGCCAGAGAGCCGCTGGGGAGGCGGGCGGCAGGCGGAGCCGGGGACTGCTCGCCGGGGGCGGCCGGACCGTCTTGTTTTTGCTTATTTTTGCGCCGGAGCTTGTTTGTTGTCAGCGACGCCCTTTGCCGCACTCAGTCTTGCTACCTCGGGGGTCCTGTTTGCATCCGCGTGTCCCCGGCCGCCTCCTGTCACTGCGCATTTGAGCCCGCCGTCTCCGAACGATATCAAATATGCACTCAAGTCTCCCTAAATAAACGCATCCCGAGATCCGTGCGGGTGCGTCGGCTAGCGCAGGCCACAAAGATAATCCTGCCTCGTGGAAATACTGTACTCGCGCGCGCGTGTGTGTGTGTGTGTGTGTGTGTGTGTGTATGTTTTTATGACATATCAGGACATTTTTATGATAACACACCTTCAATATCAGGACACTTATAAAAATCAGGACATTTTTAAATTGTTCTAAATGCTATACAGCATTCTAGAAACCCTCAACATGGTCCCAGACTAAAAATCCTTCATGTCTCAAAATGTAACAATTTTACAAAAAACTATGTAAATTGTTGTTGGTCACTTTTGATCCACCAACTAGTGGCCATTTGCAGAGAACACACAGAACACACATGTGAAGCAGGTTGGCATAGGAAATACTGTACTCAGACTGGTGTGTGTGTGTGTGTGTCTGTGTGTGTGTTGTGTGTCTGTGAATCCCTTCTGTCGTGTTGTGTGTCTTTATCGCTGCGGAGCTCAAACATTTGTGATGATTTCCACTTTGTTGGGATTTGATTTCATTCTCTCCCGTCGTTTATCACGCCGTTGCAACTTTTTAGAGGCCACTAATGTCTGCAAATTATGAGCAACAGCAATGGAATTTTTCACCAAAAAACAACAACAACAACATAATAACAATAATCACGACGCCGAGGGCTTTTTCTTTCCTGCCGTGGACGACATCCACGCACCTCCCTCTGCAGCAAGATGTTGGCGTGCACGGCGGCGAGCCACAGGGCAGTGACATGTGGTTAATGTTTCTCGTGTTGCGTCCTCTCCTCCTCGACTGAAGCCTCCTGTCGACGCGCCGCCAGATGGACATTTGAGATGAATGAGGAGGATTTAGGAATCTTGCGCCTCATGCAATTTTTCCTCCACAAAATTTAGATAACGCAGGACGAACAGAGTCAGCAGCCTGGCTCCTCCTCTGGCCTCCCGGTGATACTCGCGACCTCAAGTTGTAATCCTCCCCCCCCCGCCAGCCCCTCACCGCACCCCCCGTGGCTCAGACATGTGTTTTGTAACCCGGCAACACACTCCTGACTTCCCTGCTGTCTGTCTCCAGAAGTGCTCAGCAGCTGTGGAAGCCGTCGCTCTCCCCTGGTCTTCGGAGCATCAGTTGTGGTTTGGGACTCTCCCGGGGGAGTGTGGAGGGGATTGGGGTGAGATGCAATCTGACTTTCAGCTATTTTCCATCCCGCCGCTCTGTTCGGCGTCCAGCCGTGGAGGTCGGCCCAGCCTCTGGCCTGATGGCCCCCCCTCCGTCCTCAGCCGGCGACACCCAAAGCAGAGCGGAGGCCACGCTGCCGCTGACTAATAATGACTATGATCAATCATGTGTGAGGCCTCGCTGCAAGAATATGATTGGAGATAAGTGCTGAGCTGTGAACCCCCACCAGCCGAGCAGGTGCCGACACTCTTTTTTTCTCCTTCTGCTTCTTTGTGAATCCCGGTAGGAAAAGCCGGGTCACTCTGCCGGAGACGCACCAGGCGAGGTCACCTGCTCGGCCAAGTTGTTTCCCTCGCCCGCCCCCGAAACACAATCATGTGTGAGTTTTCCCCTCTCTCCTCCTCCTCCTCCTCTTCTAATCCAATCTCATTAGCCCTGTGAATGGAGGTGTCTCTGTGCGAATCCATTAAGAAGCCTTCCCTCCGGCCCCCTCGCCCGTAATCTCTCCAACCCCGGCGGGATTAATCACCCGCGGGGAGGCGAAATCGAAGCGTTTAATCACCGAAAGATTCCGACGACTCGGATACCTCGGAATAACTCGGGGGACCAGACGGAATATCACCGGCCAATTGAAATTCATGGCCTTCCCGGCATGGAGTAGCGGCGCTCAGCAGCGCCTTCATGAGGCGATCAATGGATTTATTTGTGCCATGTTGCAAAAAGAAAAAGGCTTTTTGTGTTCTGGACATTACAAATCAACGGGTAGGAAGAAAAGGAGAAGGCGATGAGCTTCCGATGGTGTCGAGTGGTGCCGGCATCGTTTGACTGGAGTGTGTTTGGCAAACACGTCCGGGGTCTTGCAGTGGGGCGGCGGCTGTGACACTGAAGGTTCGCCGATGCCTCCAAGAGAAGCGTAATGAAAAGAAATGAGGGGTCGGCCGGCGATATTAACCCGCTAATAAAATCTGCCTCCGCCTTTAAAGGGTGTTAGAAAACCACAATTACTCCCCTGACAGTTTTTTCTTTACCACATGATTTATGAACTGAATATCGCATCGTCCTCCCTGGCCCTCGTTCCGGCGGTCGAGCAATAAAAGGGAAGTTAAGGGGGGGAGTGGAAGTGGGTGGGGGGGCAATATTGACCAGCTGCCTCAAAAAAACAAAAAAAACAGCCTTTGATTCGTCACATACCTTCAGATAAATGGAGGAGCGGAGTGCGGCGGAGAGCTCGGAGCTATTGAGTTTTCCCCTCCCTGCTCCCACGGCCCCTCCGCTGTGCAGCCGCAGGGGCGTCTGGACACCCGCCACGTGTGAACAAGCTTTCAGCTCACATCATCTTCTCCACTTCCACCCGTAATTGGCCATATGTGTCACCGGCAGCCGGCTCCCTCCGCCGAGGGGTGGACGGGGCAGGAAGGGGAAGATCACAGCTTTGACAGGGTGATCGCCGGATGGCGATTGCTTTGACGTGTCAGGTGAGCGGCCTTATCTCGGCCAAACTACCCGAGCAGAAACCTGCTATCACCTAAATTAGTGGCGGCCTGTTTCGTCGCAGGGAAAAAAAGACGGCGAGGCTGTAAGTGTTCCTTCGCTGGAGCCGGGTAGTAAAAGAATAAATAAATTGCACTTTCAGGCCTCGTCCTTCACATGCAGTCAGAGTATAATGAGATATTCATATCCTCTCAAGAGGGATTTTTCTTATAGCTCACACAAAAAGAAAAACACACACACACACACACACAGACACTCACACACACAGAGTAACTCATCCGCTGAATGGGCTGAATGCATAATGCACCCAAAGTAGCTCATTGCATGTGGCATTCAGGGAGCATTCATTAACCTTTCCGTCTGCGGCGGTGGCGGTTACCTTGCGTCGAAGCGGTTAGGCTGCTGCTGCCGTGCAGGCGGGTCATCAGACAAAAATCATTTTCTGGTGCGACCAGGAGCTCGCGCAGTCACCGAAACAAAAGGCAGATTAAAGGCAAAATTGCAATTAGCGCCAGCAAATTTTTCCTGCCCCCCTTGCAAACTGTCAGTGAACCCGACGGGCACAAGTGACACCAGACAGGAAGGAGGGGAGGAGGGGGGGAGGGGAGGGAGGGAGGGTGAAAAGGTCAGAGTCCAATTGGATAAGGGTTCCCTCCTCCCTCGTCTAAATGGCAAATGTCACAGCAGTCGGCAGAGAGTCGGCCGTGAAAGTGCAAGAGCAGCGGATGAAGATGGAGGCGGGCGAAATTAGTGGCGAGGAGCCGAGAAGTGAGGAGGAGAAGGAGGAGGAGGAGGAGAGGAGGAGGGATAATGATGTCGGGGCTCCGGCCACTGGGAGACAGAGCGCCGCAAAGCGAGTGGCACGCAGCCGACCCACTGCCATCATCCCCTGAGGTGCACAGCTGCTCTTCAGCATCCACAAATAGCAGTGAAGTGAGGTGCATTTTTGCAGGTGTGGTTGTTTTGTAATTTAGTCTGGAAGCTCCCGTGCATGTTGTTCAAGGTCTCCCACTGCAAAAATCAATCACTGCTCCCATGTTTTCTAACAATACTGTGTACTGGTCCATTGTTTGCGTCCACCAGCACCACCACCAGCCAGGTGAAAGGGCCACTGAGGTCAGTTCACTTGATGTAAAGTCCTCAATAAATAAAATCTATTATCATTATTATCATTATCATGTGTTTTTATTATTATTATTATTAGGTCATAGTTCTGCCTGAGGCGACTTGGAGGAAGCTGGAAATGCAGCATTTTAGCAGATGGCAGCAAACAGAGCACTAACAGCAGCTGTGCTGTTTCCTGGTGATCTGGTGAGTTTCAGATAATTAACCAATCAGGACGCTCCGCTGGGCTCTGGAGGGGGGCGGAGCTCTCTGACGGTACGGAACCTTTAATTGACTGTATTCGTGCAGACGTTTGACGGGACGGAGGCCGATTTTCCAAACGATGTTTTATGGCTCTTTTGCTCTCGTGCGCTCGCCGCCAATGAAGACTCGTTACTGCGCTTAATCATTTATGATAACGCCGCCCATTTGATGCATCGCCACAAAGTGCTAATTAAATCAAACGCGGCTCCATTTATTTCCCCGCCACCAGCAGCCCCGCGCGCAATGGAGCACTTTTATCATAACGAGCCGGGCGCTGAGAGGGGAAAGGACAGCCCACCAGAGAGAGAGAGAGAGAGAGAGAGAGAGAGAGAGAGAGAGAGAGAGAGAGAGAGAGAGAGAGAGGTAATCAGGCAGGTCGGCCGTTTGGTGGCTTGACATTGTTCATTCGGTGTCACCAGTAGCCTGTAATCATGGAGCAACAAACCTGTCACACATCAGAGAGAGCTCCTCCTCTCTCTCTCTCTCTCTCTCTCTCTCTCTCTCTCTCTCTCTCTCTCTCTCTCTCAAATCTGGTGATCATCTAGCGACAGGCGTGGTGACTACCACCCGAGATAGCGGTGCTAATGAGACACTTCAGCGAAGGGCGTCGAGGCCGCGTCTCCCACCTCATTCTCGTCTCCTCCACGGGATCACGCGTGTCGTCGCTGTCGTCTTAATTGTTCCAGCGGCAGCTCGTTGAGACGGAGGCGACAGAGTTCTGGTTCTGAATGTCGCGGTGCGAAGACGTGCTGACGAAGGACGGCAGGACGATGGGGACGTAAGCACTATCATGCCGCCTCCTCGTCCCGCCATCGTCCTGTTCGACTCCGGAACGTTAAATGCACTTGCATCGTGTTGTGCTGCATTGAAATCTTTTCAATTAGTTTTTGATTCTCGACGTGGAACCTTTTTAAATTCCTCCTGGTTCGCATTTGTTCGCAATTTAGCAATTTTTGTGGAATTAGTCTTTTCAGTCATTTCATTTGCTGTTTTTGTTTCTTTTTTCTTTTTCTATGCAAATGTCAGATTTGATCTGCTTTGCCAAAAAAACATTCAGACAAAAAATAAATCTGAAATGACTGAAAATGAAGTCCTGCACAATTTTATCTGATTTTCACCCTTCCTAAAAAAAAATACATCACAAGTCGTCTTGACTCATCACATACTGGAGGTTTACTTTGACTCATGTTTGTTTGTTTCAGACCTGAGTTTTGAAGCCCCTCCTTCGTGTCTGTCTCCTCTGTACGACTGGCTGACCTCAAATAGTGAATCTGTGGGTTTTCGGCCACCCCAGCTTCTCAAGAAGCATCACCTGAGAACGTCGCCTGGGCGGCCGAGCTCAGAAGTCAGGCAGCGAGCCGAGGCGTCTTCTGAAGGAATGGCAGAGGAGGACGCTGGCACCGCCGTCCGGACTCTGGACTAAGTGAGGCACCGGGGACGCTGGAGTGGAGACAGGCCACCATCTGGTGTCCGTCATTGAGTTACTCTGACAGCCTGATGAAAAACAGAGGCCCGACAATACACGTCCTCTCTGCTCTCTCGCTCTCTCTCTCTGTTGGCAACCGCCAGCGGGCGAGCGAACAGCGCCTCCCTCCTCCTCTGACTCTACCGCTGCTCACTCCTCCCCCCCGTCTCTCTCTCCCTCTCCCTCTCTCTCTCTCTCCATATATTTCAGTCTGGTCTGAAGATAGACGAGAATCTGCTGTGGGATTATGTACTGTGAGCTGCTAATAATGTTGAAGAGCCTCCTGGGCTCCTGCTCCCGAAGCAGCGGTGCAATAAAGCCAGGAGCTGAGTAAAAAAAAATATTAAAAAAATACATGGCTGTTTAATGGAAAGCGAAGCTCCTGAGCTGCTATATTTACAGGTAACCTTTCTGCCTGCCTGCCTGCCTGCCTGCCTGCCTGTCTGTCTGTCTGTCTGTCCTCCACCTTGCCAAACAGCCAATCGGAGCGCAGGAGCAGGATTTGGTGGGCGTGGCTGCTGATGTAAGTGGCTGATAGTTGGGGAGTCATAAAGGTTTTTGCTTTTTTTTCAAATTGAATTCGTCATGCCCACTTTTCTACCACTTCCCCCCCAAAAAAGAACTATTCAAATCTTGCCACTTAGCCGCTGCCATCTGTCTCGCGCCGATGTCAGAGTGACGCCGGCGCAACGGGTGCCACAGTTTTGTAGTCTTGTTCTATTTATTCCTGGATAATGAGAAATCAGCGGAGGGACTGGCACGGGGCTGACTGTCGCACGTACACACTCACCCAGCAACACAACTCGTCCGAGGCCATATGGCTGGTCTGCCGGGGGGGCGCTTGACTCCCGCGACTCGGTGGCACCACAAGCAGGGATCTTGATCTCTCTACTTCAGAGGCGTGTGATGGAGCTGTGCCCTGGTGGGAGGACAATAACTTTTTCTTTTTTTTGTCTTTCTGGAGAAAGTGAGTCCTCGGGGAAGGCTGCCATCTACCTGCGAGGATTTCTTCTTCTTCTTCTTTTTTTTTTATGGCGATTTTGCAGATGGCTTGATTGCCAAGAGAAGAAGGTTGGGGGAAAAGAGTTGAGGCTGATGTACATTTGGAGCTGAAGAGGTGATGACAGCGAAGGGCTGTGGTGGCTTGAGTGTCCTCTGTCTGTCTTTGCGGGATGCTGGGTCCTCATGCAGGAATTCCAAATGAGCTCTTTGCTCGGCGCATTTTGCACGTGCAGCGGCTTCCGGGAGGTGAAGAAGCAACTCTATGTGGATAATTACACACTCTTGAAATGTTTGTGCGGGAGACGGCGGGACGACTGTGTGTGTGTGTGTGTGTGTGTGCAGATCGAGAATTGGTGCGCTCGCCATGTTTAATTCAACATCGCAGCACGCAGACTTTTTACTCTTCTTCTTCAGCTGCGCTCCGTCGGCAGAGGCAAAAAAAAGAAACGCACACAATGGTAATCCCGGGCGTTGCGAACAAAAACGCACACACACACAAACCACGCTGTCGCACGAGCGCGACGCAGTACAGTCGTCTGAGAGCGTCGTAGATGAAGCGACGCACGCTCCACCGTGCAGTCGTCCTTTAATTAAAAATTCAACAAACAATGGTGGAAGAAAGCAGAAGGCAGCTGCAGCAGCTGCAGAACTTAACCCAGTTTAGCGACGCGACTCTCCCACTGAACTGGTCCACTTGTCACATCTTTGTAGCAGGAAAAACTCCTTACTATTAGTACTGACATTTAAATGGCTGTCAAGCTGGGGGTCATTTGAGTTAGCTGGGACTGATGAATTATGACCAACCAGAGAGACCTAGAATGGGACAATTGGAAACTTTTGTGCAATGATTGATCTTGACATCCTTTTATAATCTGAAAATGGCAGAGAATCAAGAAAAGAAAGAAGAGTCACTAGGTCGGATGCTTTCCTTTACTTCTGCAGCCCCGAGGTGTCGGCAGTGGAAGAATCAAAGGAGGAAACTGCTGTTGCTGTTGTTGTTGC
Organism: Thamnaconus septentrionalis; assembly: GCA_009823395.1. Lineage (NCBI taxonomy): Eukaryota > Metazoa > Chordata > Actinopteri > Tetraodontiformes > Monacanthidae > Thamnaconus > Thamnaconus septentrionalis. The sequence goes on along the minus strand of CM020515.1, from coordinate 16,716,521 downwards.
TGCTGCTGTGGTGCAGCCTGACAAACACTGGCTTCACCCCACCTCTCACATCTGGAGGAGTCCACATCGCGGCGGGGGGCCACCTCGGACGCAGGCATGCGGAGCGGCAGCCCCTCAGCCAGACCGATACCATCACAAACAGAGAGCGGGGCCCCGCCAAGGCCTCATGCGGAGAGAAGGTCACACGCACCGCGCTCGCCAAACCAGCCGGCGCCAAAGACAAAAAGAAGACGAAGAGAAAGGAGCCTGGGTGGGTGTTGCTGTTGTTGTTTTGTTCTGTTTTGTTGCGGATCCGGCCCTGGTTCAGACGTCCTCGGCTGGCTGCCGTGTCTGTCAGGAAGAGTTACAGTCACCCCGGCGCTGTGCAGCGCTGTGCAGCTTTACCCTAAGCCTAATGAAAATGTATGGGGACATTTAAGTCGCATGAAATCTGTTATTCAATCACGGACATGCAGCACACAGTCGTATCTCCTCCTAACTCACGGCAAGTGCTTCTCTTGGGTTTTCCTGCTAAACTGTTTTCGACCGCCGACATCCAGCCTGGCTCCTCCACGGTTGAGCCTTCAAGGTCCCACTCAAGGAAAAAATACATGGATTTCATGGCCATTAATATGTGTCTGCTGTCTGTCAGTGGACAGCAGATGTCAGAGAAGTCTGTGCTTCCTTTCTTTTTCAATTCCTGGAAATATGCCCCTTTGTGATGTCACAGAGGTCTCTGCTAGCTCATTCAGCAGTGTGATCCTGGTTATTGTTTCCTTATGTGAAAGATCCAATGAAGCATCACTTCTTGCAGTTTTTTTTTTTTTTTGCAAGAAAACAACTGTAAACAGAGTGCTAAAATACACCGCACTCTGGAAATCTTCTTGGGGATGATTAATCATGCATTGTTGCAGCTACAATATTATTGAACCAACTTCCAATCTGACCCTTCAAGGTCGTCGGCCTTGTTCTTGTTCTCAACATCACGACGTGCACGCTGAAGAGTCCGTCGTCCTCTGTGTGAGATATTGCCTCACTAGCATGTTCGCTTGCACGTGTGCACACAAGTAGTCGATACGTGCACGATTGTGTGTTTGATTTTTTTCCCCCGACCCAGGGCCGAGCGCGCTGCAAGCAAACATCGGGTCTGTCGCGGTGACGTTGGGCCTCCTGAGGTTCGTCTATTTCTCTCTCTCTCTCTCTCTCTCTCTCTCTCTCTCTCTCTCTCTCTCTCTGTCTCTCTCTCTCTCTCTCTCTCTCTCTCTCTCTCTCTCTCTCTCTCTCTCTCTCTCTCTCTCTCTCTCTCTCTCTCTCTCTCTCTCTCTCTCTCTCTCCCTCTTTCTCTCTCTCTCTCTCTCTCTGTCTATCTCTCCCTCTCTCTCTCTCTCTCTCTCTCTCTGTCTATCTCTCTCTCTCTCTCTCTCTCTCCCTCTCTCTCTCTCTCTCTCTCTCTCTCTCTCTCTCTCTCTCTCTCTCTCTCTCTCTCTCTCTCTCTCTCTCTCTCTCTCTCTCTCTGTCTCTCTCTCTCTCTCTCTCTCTCTCTCTCTCTCTCTCTCTCTCTCTCTCTCTCTCTCTCTCTCTCTCTCTCTCTCTCTCTCCCTCTCTCTCTCTCTCTCCCTCTCTCTCTCTCTCTCTCTCTCTGTCTATCTCTCCCTCTCTCTCTCTCTCTCCTCTCTGTCTATCTCTCTCTCTCTCACTCTCTCTCTCTCCCTCTCTGTCTCTCTCTCTCTCTCTCTCTCTCTCTCTCTCTCTCTCTCTCTCTGTCTCTCTCTCTCTCTCTCTCTCTCTCTCTCTGAGCAGAGGCGACCGGCTGCCGGCTTCTCTTTTAATTAAAAGAGGTTAAACTCTGCTAGGGATGGGTGAGGAAGGGGTGAGGAAGGGGTGAGGATGGGTGACGGGTGAGTCGACGAGGAGGAGGGGGGCTCCTCGGTCGTTCTGGAGGTGCAGGTGTGACGATCCGGGCCGGCTGACAGCAAAGGAGATGAATATCCCACTCAAACATAAACATGGGTCAGAGTGATACACCCCTCCTCCCCCTCTTACCTCCCCCACCACTTTCCCCGCCTCCCCCAAGCCAGCCGTGTGACTCGGGTGCTGCTCTGCAAGCCTTATAGAGGGTCTGAATGGCATTTTTAAAGGGAAATTCTCACCTGCGAGTGACGGCTATTGCCATTTAGCGGCTGACAATATCCAAGCTTTTCTATTCATTTCCCCTCTTTGAGGCGGGAGGAAATGAATCACCGGCCTGTCACGGAGAAGTGCAGGAGCAATAACGGCGGCGGGGAGAGCGAGAGGGGGGAGGGGGGGAAACTTTGATATCGTAGGTTTACTTACTCCTCGATTCCCCGCGGACCCCCTGGGGTACGTTGCGGGATGTCACGGCGCTCGGCTGCGGCTCGCTAGAGCTAACACACCTGCAGGCGCAATCTCATCCGCACTTCTCTTTTTCCACGCTCTCCCTCTCCTGTTTACTGCATCCTCTGTCACTCGTCTCCCTCTCACCGTCTGTCTGCCCTCTGCCGCTTTAATTTCAGTTACGACACACACACACATGCACACACACACACACACACGCTTATGTAACTGCTATCGGACAGACGTACACACACACACACACACAAAAGTGACATGCTAATTAAACTTGATTGCCCCCCTGGACTTGAATCACATAGGTTGGACACAAACTAATAAGACAGTGTCAATACAAAACTTCTTGATATACTCACCTCTAAATGCATGCACATGCAAATCTGAAATTTGTAAACACACAAATATGAAGGACAATCATCAAGTCAAATCAATATGAGAAGAAAACATCTTTTTTGGACATAAAGGACCTGTATTTCAGAATTTTTATTTCAAATTAACAAACAAAAAAAACTGCGTAGAAAGAAAATTCTAGACTTAGCCCTCTGTTTGCATCATTCTGCAACAAAAACCCAGCACTTTATCTTCCTGTTAAACCAAACCCAACACCTTTTTGATCTTCCACATGTTTGGAAGGAGGTGGTCTCAGAAGCCAACACCTGGTGAGGGGGTGGCCACTAGAGGCATCAGTGAGGTTGTGCACTTTGACACATCAAGCAGAAGAAGTAAAGGAACGACTTATATCCAAATATGGGAGGATGTCGAGAGAGTGAGAGTCAGTGCAGTGCCACACCCGCCTTCAACGCCTCCTTCAGCCCACAATTGACAGACACCAAGGAAGTTGAAGTGGTCATACATTCATACGTAAACATATTCAAGGACAATAAAATCAAAGTCAGCCTCAAATTGCTAGTCAAGGTGTCGTTAAACAAATGCCTAATTAATGTTTTACTTCTCAGACTAACTCCAGTCTGAGGAGCAAGCTAACCAAAATGAAAAATAGATAAATAACAGACTGGCAAATGACAAGTAGCATTATCAATGATTAGCTAATTAATATCTGTGAACAGAAATAACAGCCAGTTTCTGCAGGAGCCGCCGCTGATTGATAATCAGAGTCTGCAGCGGCACAAAGCTCTGATTGCCCTTTTCAACAATCACGAGCGGGAGGCTGGGACGATACCTTCATAACGAAGTTTGGCGAGAGGTCTGATCAACAAAATCCTTCTGATACAAAACAATTTAGTCCATGACATTCTGCATCTGCGCAACGCAACTTTTTATTTCCTGTGTCTTGTATGTTTCTACTGTATATCTTGCAAACACACACAACAGTGAAACATATAGCGGCTTACATAACACCGCCTGTGTGTCATGCTAGTGCCGATGATCTGTGATTCCGAGGAGGACCTGAGGGGCCGAAACATCATCTGAATAAGAAAGAAATCCACAACCCGGCTAACCACGGCTCCTTTCTCTCTCTCTCTTTCTATAAATATTGCAGCAGCGCCGCTTTGAATGTTTCTTTATCTGGTGGCTTGAATATAACAAAGCATGCAACGCTCAGTCACTCGATGTGTTTCTCGCCACAGGACATTGCTCAGCATGTTGCTGACACCGTGGAACCAATGGAAAACCGACTCTACGGGAGATATTTATTTGCGAGCGCTGGCAGGTGTATCGCTAAATCACATTGCTTTAAAAAGAAAAAAAAAAGCAATTAGCGTCACAATAAACATAAAGTATTTTGGCTGTGCAACTGATAAGTAGAGTCTGTCATGCCTGCAGTGTCGGGCGGCGCGTATTGCACATTTCTTTCGCTCTCCTGTGACATGTTGGTGTGAATTTTATTATGGAGCCTGGCGCTTGTTCTTCTCGAGCTCTCACCTCCGAGAGGAAACTGATATTTTGAGGTCTGCCATCTGCACGGGTGCCAAAAGAAGCCTCCGAGTTCTACTGGGTGGTTGGTGATCAGTCTGTGTTGACTGACTGCCGTGCCACGTGCGTGCGCTCAAAGAACTAGCCATTGTTTTTGTCTTTCTTCCTTTTTTGCCTCTCTAAAACTGAGCCGAACAATTAAATAAGGTCCACAACATCAAAGTCTTTATGACGATCCTAAAAAGCCAGCAGGGGGGCGCCGTGGAGACCGACTACAGTCAAAAATTTCAAAGAACGTGAATTAAAAATGCGGCGCTTTTTTATTCTCTGGCCTCGGGCGCTGGTGCAGAGGTTTCCTCTGAGGGATCTCATCGCCTCTGTGATCCTGCAGATGTGCAGGCTGCTAACAGAGGTTAAAAGACCAGTCGGCGAGCCTCGTTTTCTTTGGACGCTGCCAAATGCTTTAATGCAACAAAAAAAATTACACACACACACAGTGCAAGCTTGCATTTTAATTTTTGTTGTGTATTGTTGCTTGTTTGAAACGTGTTGCATTAAATTGGAAATAACGCAAAAAGATTCCTGAAGAGCAGAAAGAGAAACGAGAATGTGAGCATGGAGAAAATCAAAGACTGAAAACAAAACAAAAAAATACTATTCATTGTCAATGAAACTGACCTGGGAACTGGAAAAGGTCCAGGTAAAGCTGTTCAATCATGCCTTACGATGAGTATAATGGACCCATAAAAAAAACAAACAACAAAACAATTGGCGAATGCTTTCTAAAAACAGGGGCTGAACAGGTTTTGTCGCCTAAAAACCTGCAAACCTGCTAAAAAGAAACTCCTGCTGGTGATAAAAGTGCAGCGAGCGGGAACGGCTGCGAGTGTTGCGTGTCCAGGTGTGCAGGAAAACACCGTATCCGCTGACTGCACGCCTGTTTACGTGCCTACGAGCGGGCCGATATGAAACAGCAAATGGCATTAAAGTGTCTGCCCACTGAGCATGTGCTGCGCCCCTGGTCAAACAGGTGTTCACGCAACAGACTCTGCCCACGAGCGTGAAAACAGCCGCTGCGGTGCGTCAAGAGACATCCGCTGCAGGGGGGAAACCATTAAAGACGCCTGGGTACGGCTCTCAAACTGGTCCCGGCTGATTTCCACACTGAGTGCACTGGCTTCTCTGCACGCCATGAGCATGTGATGTGCGAATGCTGAAAGAACGAGCGAATGAACTGTAAATTCTGCAGGGATACAAGTTGAGCAAAGAACAAGGATGAGCCTGGAAATATATATTGTCCTTAAATGTTTTTCCCATTTTTTTTTTAACAGCAAATGAAGTGTTATTGTGTTATATACATATTAATGTGCTAGGCAGTCTGTCCCTCCCATCCCCCACATACAGACACAATCACACACACATGCTCTCCTGTGATGTTAGCATTTTATTAGCCTTTGCCGCTCTCAGAGGCTCATTGTGGCCTGGATGATTTGATACCATTGATTGATGATGGCTTGATTTGGCAGGAAGGTAGAGAATAAGTAAATAATAAATATATGAATCTAAAAAAAAAAACCCATGGTGAATGTAATGACTGGATGAGACACCAAAAGCAGCAGCAGCAGCTAAACCACTGGAAAACTGAGAGAAGCAAAGTTGGGTGAAGAGATGGATTTTCAGCAGTCAGACTTGCACTTGATTAATTAAACTGTCAGAGGAACAGAGGAACAGAGGAAAGAAAAAATTAACATGTGGTTTCTTGTAACAGCAGAAAAAGAATGGTACTCAAACATGACAAATTGAAACCGGTTCAGACGATTAAAACACAATATTGAAATGAGAGAAAAAAAACACACGAGCAATTTGGAAGTAAAATCTGTTCACACTTTTTTTTGTGGTTTTTCTTGGCTCCTGCGATGAATGTGAGATAATCTGTCCTTGGTTTTTAATTGTGCAATCACCGAATGGGGGAGAGGTCCGCTCAACCTTTCAAAAAAAAAAACACCCCCCCCTCCCCTCCTTAAAAGGACGTTAATGTGTTTTCCCTGCAGCAGGTGCGGCAGAGTGTTTCGATCTGACACTTAACAGTGCACAGGAGCCCGGCTGATTATTGCTTACTGGGAACAATGGGTGGATCAATGCTCCTGACGGGTTCCGCTGGTGTCTGATGGATGAGCTTTCGCCGCTTATGATTCATTCTGCCATTTAGGAGACTGGAAGCTATTTTTGTCCCCCGTGCGTGAGATACGGATTTTTGTGAGGCTGCTTTTGGAATTTGTTTGGACCCTGGACCGGCGAAGCACCAATTTAGCCCCACGGGTCGCCGGGAGGTTTCAATGAGTCCGAGCACATGAGGCTGCTCAGACGGTTTTCTTGTACAGCAGAGCATTTTCTTTTCTCAGCCCTTAAATTTTCCAGTTTTTCCAAGAAGCTGAAGTTGAGCCCGTCTCACCTATTTTTTTCTCCCACCTGTCGCGACACTCTGACACCAACGCAACACAGCAAACTTCACGCCTCGCGATCCCACGGCGGGTCCTTTTTTTTTCCTTTTTAATTGCAGAAGAGCCTTAGACTGCGGCGACACCCTCAGATCAGGCGTGAACTCACCCAAAAGCCAAAGCGACCTAGAGCCAATCGGTGTTCTTCGCAGAGAAAGAGGCAGGAGCTGCAGCAGCTACTTGGACAAGAACAGGAAGATGCTGCAAGCTGGAAAACGACACGACGGCTTCAATGTTTGTGAACATCTCTGCACAAATCGCAGCGAAGCCGCTTGTGGAACCCGGAGCGGCTCTGACAGGAAGCTGGTCAAACAGCATCTCCAGGGAGGAGACCGGACTCGAAGACCATCCACCACGACAGCAGGGAGCGCTGCACTTTTAGCAGCTGGTCCAGCTGAAAGAAAGTGACACCGCGTGTGACCAATCACCTGCCCGTGCACACCGGGCCGTTTTTAAAACCCTTCGAGGAACAGGGGGCGGGCCAGGTGACGACCAACGGCTGCAGGTAACTTGGTCCAATGAGAGAAACCAAGGCGACGGCGAGGTCAAAGAGCTCCTCCTGCCAGCTGAGGAACACTTTCTTCTGTTCTTTTCTTTTTTTCTTTCGAAACAGTGAGAATGAGGAGTGAGTCACCTGAAGAACGCATGTGAATCCAGTGAGTCACCTGAAGAATGCAGGAGGCAAAGAGCAAACAAGAAAAAAGAAAGAGAGAAAAAGAGAGAAAAAGGGAGCTGGCTAGTTGCTGGATCTTCAATTGCGTCTCTGAGGCCGGATTCTCCGTCCGTGGGCGGCTGTTGTGTGCAGGCCGCACTCAGGAAGACGTCCCTGGCATGGAGAGAATGCTCGGCGGCCCCCCTTTTTAAATGCCTTTCCATCCATTTATTGCATGAAAAGATGGCGCAAGTGTGGATGCCCCCCTACCCGCCAACCCCGCCCGTCTGACCCCGCCTCCTCCTCACCGTTGTCGTCGGCATCTGCCGCACCGCCGTGTGCTTCTCCTCCCACACCTGTTTCCATTCCATCCTTCCTGAGTCGCTGCATCTGGAGTGTTTCAAGATGGTGGACGAGAGAGAGAGAGAGAGAGAGAGAGAGGTTTCATTTATTTATTTACTGTGGCTCGTTGCTCGCACACACCTGCGCTAGTGGAGTTCAAGGCGTCAGGATCGACGGCACCGTCTAACTGTAGCGCTGGCTTTACAAGGCCATTAGCAGGAATGTGCCTTTGACCTCAAGGCTTCTGTTGGTTCTCGGGAACTGTTGCGATCGATAGCGCTGTGTGTGTGTGTGTGTGTGTGTGTGTGTGTGTGTGTGTGTGTGTTGGGGGGGTGCGTGGTCGCGAACGTGTCGATGCACGAGTGTAGATCAATCTTGTCAGCACCCTTCGCCGTTGTTTTCTGCGGCCATTTCGCCTCAAAAAATTACGTTTTCAAGGCCGTTCATCAAAGCACCGCGTTCTATCTTTTCCCACGGATGGAGTATTTTACAAACAGGGACGGAAAATAGAGCAAAGTTTCTTTGTGCATTTTATCCTACCTGATGGAAAGTCCACAACAAAAGAGCGACCACCAGAAGTGATTGCTGCTTTTGATGTTTCTTTCTTTGTGTCCCGTCACCTGTGGCGAGTGCACAAAATTGTTTAACCTCTGAATTCATGGAAAGCCAAATCTCGTATAGAGGTGGCGGAAAAATGCCATTGTCGCCCCGAAAAAAAACCTCTCCAAATCAAAAAAAGGGGTCGGAGTCCCTCAATCGATGTGGGCCTGTGAAAACGCAAAAGATGACGCCGGTGAAGAAACTGTGTTTGTCTTAATCAGCCCCAAAATGGCCCTGGCACAGAGGTAGAAGAAAATACAGCAACAGCACGCTCACTTTATCAAAAACAGAAAAAGAGAATTGGGGGGAAGAGAACAAAAAAAAATGAAATAACCATGGAAACAAGGTGTTTGAAGAGCTGCGACCAATTTCTTTTGTGCCCTTTTAAACTGTCAAGTGATTGTTGAGGATGAGGTGGCAAACTCCCTCACAGCTCAGCACCCGTCACCTCCCAGAAAAGGCAAAAAAAAAAAAAAAAACTGAGGGGGAGGTGTGTATGTGTGGGCATAAATGGGAGAAAAAAAAATATTTTAAAAAAATCCACATTCTCGCCTGGATGCGCCCGTGCGGCCCGTCGCTCCCGATTCATCGTCAGTCTGTGGCAGAATGTCGCACCTTTCGCCCTCCGCACCCCCCACTCGCCCTGAGCCACGACTTTTAATTGCGCTGGTGGTTCGGGTTGTTTCACCGCAGCGGCCCGGCCCGGCCCGCCCGGCCCGGCCAGGTGAGGCCTAATAGCAGCCTGAGAAAAAAAAGCAATAAATCTGATAAATGATGCCAAGTCGCAGAGACTGGACCACCGCCAACTCTGTCAGTCTGTCTCACCGGTACACTTCTCTCAACCAGCCAACAGTGCAAACAGCACCCACCCGCCCCCCCACCCATCACCCCCCACCCACCGCTCCCACCCAGCCCTCCCCCTCCCCAACCACCACGCCTGCCGGACTCCTCTTTGGAGGACTGGCCAGCGACTATCGAGCGCTCGTCTGTTTACAGATCAGCGCTTCTCATCGGGTTTTCAGATCGATGGGATTATATTTCTTATAAAGCAGGACGGAGCAGATGAAGGTGGGTGGTTGGTTGGGTTGGGGGAAGGCGGGCGAGACAATGAGGCGGAAGGGGGCCGGGTGGCCCCGCCCACCACTGAGCCTGCTGGGCCGGGTCTTACTGGGCGGACGGGATGACCTGCGAGTGGCAGCTTTTTTTTTTTTTTTTTTTTGTATTTTATTTGCTGGGAGGATGGGGTGAGGCGGGGGAGGATTGAACGGAAGAAAAGCCAATGCCTGCAGATGGGAGGTAGGGTGGGGGGTATTCGGGAGGGGGGGCTGGGGGCTTATCGATCTGCTGTCTGTCTCCTCTTCAGAAGATCGGCGGCAAACAGAGGCCCTGGTGTTTATAGAAGTCAATGCGGGGACGAGGGCACTCCGTCTGGGGGTGAGGGAGGGGGAGGAGGGATGGTTGGGTGGTGGGTGGGGGGGGGATTCTGGCAAACTCTGCAGCATTTTTGAGATCTTGAGAAACGCACGTGTCATTTTCCCATCTCTGAAGGGAAGGAAGGCTCGGAGCCAAAAGTGGCAGTTTTCCTGGCGAGCTGCTACCAGGCTGAATATTCATGCTCGTCAATTAGCGGCAACGGCGGCAGATTGAGACCCACAATCAGGACGACACATTTGCTTTGGCTTCACTCCTGTTCGCTGCTGTTCGTCACGTGGGAAAATAACTCGTTTTTTTTTTTTTTTTTTTAATTACAGTCTCTCTTCTCCATGGCGTCCTGACGGAGCGTTTCAGCTGCGTTTCCTAGCACCTGAAAACAAACAAACAAAAAATTAAAGTCATGCTAAACAACCCAGTCCCTCAACAACTCCTCTTCCTCAGGATTCCCGCTACAAAGGTCAAAGCGGCGGGCGGGCGCAATGCCAACTGGAGCGGCGGAGGATCTGTCTTTAACATGAATGATGAATGCCGTGCATAAATTTGCATGTTTTGACTGATCAAATGCCCGAGCTTCAAAAGTGCGAGATTATGCAAGTGCTATTTTGGAGAAAGCGTATTTAAATCAAATTGAGCTGCGGAGACGGTGGAGGGAGAGAGACGCGGGGACTCCTTAATTACAGGCAGCCCTGCACAACTACTTGTCTAACCGGCTCGGCTGATGGCTCGCTTTTTAATCACTTTGATGTGTTTTGTCTCGACCCGCTTCCGAGCCGTGTTTTCATTGTCCCCGCGAGGTGACACAAATGTATTCCGATGCTATTGATTTTTTCTTCTTTTTTTTTTTCTCAGAGGTCGGAGAATTAATCCACGTTGAGCACAAATCATCTTTGAAGCGGGCATTTATTCCCGCTCACCTCTAGCGCGACACCTGAGACAAGGTTTTTCTTTTTTCCTTTTTTTGTCGGCCAGTAATTTAGGCGTTGGGATGCGCTGGCATGCTCTGTCAACTTAAAGCCCTCATCTTCAGTCTCGGCCCTCTTGAAAAAAGCCACCCGGCTCCACATAAACATGCACACTTGAACCCAGCTCACAGATTAATGTCAAGGACTTTCCAATTTAGGATTCTGAAACATCACACATGCAGATTAAAGGCACGTTCCACCTGCTCTGCTCGGACTTTTATTTCCTGCCCTCTTCTCTCACGCAGTGGCGCCTGCATGTAATCCCCCCCTTAATGGATGTGTAATATTTACACTTTTACCATAATCGCTTCGACGTTCATTTAAAGAGCCATTTTTGCTTGTTCGCCGCCCTGACAGCCTATTTATCAAAAAGTAAATGTGCAGAAGCCAACGGCTCCGGCTGCAATCAATCAATATGCTCCTCTCCGGGCTACCATCAGCCAAGATACGTCCGGGGCTAAAATTAATCACTGTGAGCTTTGCATAATCCCCTCCCTTCCCCAAACCCATTACCCTACGATTGAGAACCTTTACCTTTGAAGACCACTGTGATGACAAAAGGGATTAATCAAAATCTCTGTTATACTTTTTCCGTATTTTTTCCAAGGGTAGCGAAAACGTGTAACATAGTGCAGGGGTCATGTACTGTTTTTATATCCATTGATTGGACGCCTTGTTTGAACAATGGAAAGTTTGTTCAGTCTTAGGCAGGGGGATTATCTCAGGAATTTTAAAGAGGTCATGTTATACAAGAAGGATGTCAAACACTTCTGACTTAATACCAGCTTAGCTTTCCCTGTTGTTGTACATCAGAGGTTAAGATCTGACAGGATTTGTCCTGAAACAACAAAGGACCGAGAAGTGAACCCTGTGGAACTCCAGATGAAATTGCTTTCAAATTAATGCCTTTTTGTTTGTTTTTTGTTCATAATGAGGAGGAATTCTAAAGGTAAGAGCAACAAAAATATGCATACGATTATCAGAGCACAAGCGTTCTTCACGTAAGTCAGACAAGACAGAAGATTCTGGGAGAAAAAAAAAAGATTTTACTTCAAGGTGCAATAAACGTCACACAGAATCAAATTCTGTTTAATGAACAAAACAAAAACATGGGCAGTCAAATCTACCATAATTTGACAAACTTTTTGTTATTTTGTTTGTTGTATCTGCTCTGCATTTTACTGTAACAAATGCACATTTCTTTTGTGGCGTCAAGCTATACCTCACTCTTTGTAAAGCACAGAAATGTATGTTTACTGTATGTAAAGTATGTGCCGCTACATACATAAGTAAATGTGTGCACAAAACAGCTGCTGAGTGCAGAGTAATTCAAAAGCGGCAAACATCTTTTCACATGACAAGAATGCAGTGTATGCAAATCTGCACGTAGCCTGGAACGGGAAGCACTATGTGCAGTGATTGGACTAAAAACTAAAGCCATTAAAATGTGGAATATTGGGGGGAAAGAAGTCTGCCCTCAAAAGTAGTTTCAAAAGTTAATGTGACTGTGAATTGCTGTGATTACTAAATAGATGATTGAAACAAATTACAAACAACATTTCAGCCTCGTGTTCTGATATTGTTTCAAATGCAATGGTGGGGTTCGGGGGGTACAGATGTTCTATTTGCATTATGCCCATTTATTATTGGTTTTCTAGATCTTTCAGTACCCAGCAGCAGCCTTCCAGGAATAATTGCCAAACATTACCAATGTCCTAAAAAATAATAGATTTTAACCTTTCCTTACATCCTCCTCCTGGGTTTTCCTGCTCTTGGTCTATCGGTGACCCTTGTGACATCACAAAGGACTGATTTTGAGTGTTTCACCATGGGCAAGTAGTAGTGGTAGTGCTGGCAAAAGAAACATGGTGAACTTTTCCAATTTATCTGCAGTTTGTTCACATATTGATGGAAAGCAGTGAGTCTCACACCTTCAGGTGGAGCTGAGACTGACTCACAGCAGCCCGGCGGGCACTTCAACGGATGGAGCAATTATTTTACAGAGGTGTGTTGTGTGTTTATTCTGCTGTCTATAAAAAGTAAAAAAAAAAAAAAAATGACTCCAGCGCTATTTTTAATGCAGCTTTAGCGGCACTGCACGCTGATCTGACATTTGACTTCACAGCCCGAATGGATTAATTAAGAGATCCGATGGGAACCAAGTGTTCAGGGATATTTATTGAATATTTGCTCAGATTTGCGATGACTCCCGCAATCCAAAATGTGATCTGGGCAAAAATATATCCGTTTCGTTAAAGTGACGTTGGCTCTACCTTGCAAGACGTGACTTGAACCGGGTGACGCGGAGGTGAAGATCCAGACAGCGCGGCCGCCGTAATTAAATGAGAGTCCACTTAGCGCGCATTTATCTCTGTCATCACCACACTTCAATCCGCCAGCAAACTATTAATATATATCACTGACATTCAGGCCTTTTATCACCTTATTAATAGCTTCTCTCTGATCTCAGATGACTGTCGTGATTTCATTTAACAGCGCTGCTTTGTAAATTAGGTGGAAAATAAGCAACTGCCAAGAAAATGAATTATTATTGAAGATGTCATTCATATTGTGTGTGTGTGTGTATATATCATCTTTTTTATTTATATAAAAAGATTATGATGTACATACATACATACATACATACATACATACATACATACATACATATTAAAAGAGCAGAGCTCTGTTTTCTTTGTCAGTTATACTCAGTTTTGCATGTTCAGTTTTCCAGACTCCCGTGTGGTCACAAATCTACAGCACCTAGTACAGTTTTGAACACACCAGGGATTAATGTGTTATGCAGCCACACTGTTTTAGCTGCCATCCTGGACCTTTAATAAGGGACTCAACTGACTGTCTAAACTGCAGCAGGACTTCTGTTTGTGTGACACATCATAATTTCAAAGAAACATCAGGACACCAGAGGTCACTGCAGATGCAGGTAAAGGCCTCTTGTCGCGTTGAAGAATACGTTATGTCAGACAAAGTAGAGATTATTTTCCCTTGGAATTTTACTACTGTGTTCCTGAAAATGATGCAAAATCTGGCCTAAAATGCGACTTTCTACTCACCACACTGAGTCACTTCATTTCGACGTCTCCAAACTTCACTTGATTGCCTAGTTTTGACCACCACGACTCTCTAAACGTCATTTCATGGCCTTTTCTCAGGACATAACAACGTGCCTGCTGAATCTGAATTTCTGTGAGAGGTTTTCTGTCATGGTCACTGGCCAACCATCAGAAAGCAAGCGCTGAGTGGGATTGGGAGGAAGGGGAAAAAATAAAGTCTGTGTAGTGTAAATGTATTTTTACAAATGCATGTTTGGTGCCATCTGGTGACTTCAAGCGCTGAAGTTGAAGGATTTTCCAGCGCCTGATGTATGAAACAGAACAGCTGCCATAATATAACTTGACTTGACTGGTGAGATAATGAAGGCGTCTGAAAGCACACTGCACGCCTGCAAAACACACATTTCTCAAGACCTCTTTTTGGGAGACTTGACACACTGTCATGTTTTTTTTTCCCCAGCTCTTAAGCCTCTCTTTCTAACTGATGCGTTCATGTCGGAACAAAGCAGACGGTGACTGAATACGTGACTGAATATTTGGGGGGTGTTTCCCACAGGAATCCGTCGCCAGTCATCACCTGTAGTTCCAGCAGCCAACGCCTTGCAAAACGCCAGAGTGGGTTGGGGATTGGTTCATGATAATGAACTTATCTGGAACACAGTCATTAGTAAAAAGGGTTAATTCTGAATGACAGAGGAGACGATTCAACGGGAATCTGTGAAGACACACAGGTGGTGTCAACACTTTGAACTGACATTAAAGGGGGAAAAATGTTGACTGAGATGTTTAATCAGCCTGTAATTCATTGGATTTAGCGCTGTTTGCGCCTCATTGTTGCTGAAACACCAGGTTGTCCTGAGGGGTTGAACACAACCGAGGTGTGGCCGAAGCTGAGGACACGCCCATCTGCTCACCGGGGTTGCAGCAATCAAGTCTCCTCCCTCCACCTCTCTGCAGGGTCTGACACACACAGACACTGTCGGCTGGAACTAGGCGTCGGTTGAACTCCAAACGGTAAATATACACACACACATGCAAGCACACAAACACACACAAAGGTTTATTTCTGACGTATCAGCATGTATGTGTGTATGTGTGAGACGTTTTACTTGGGCAGTTAGCGTAGACTTGTGATGGGAAATAGAAGTTGACAGGAATGAATGCTCATGTAAGAAAAGGTGCGCAGTAACAGCACAACGGGCTGTGTGTGTGTGTGTGTGTGTGTGTGTGTGTGTGTGTGTGTGTGTGTGTGTGTGTGTGCCCACTTGCAGTCAACATGCCGGGAAAAGCGGAGGCCGTGTCGGCCACTCTCGAAACCAACAGGAACTGCACCATGGAAATGATCAACGTCACCACGGGCTACTGCCTCATCAACCCCAAGTAAGTGTGCAAAGGCTGTTGTTTTGCACCTCCTCTCTGTTTGTGTGTGTGTGTGCGTCTGCCATTGTTGCTTTGCTGTTTCCAAGGTGCATCTGTCAGTTGGAGGTCGTTGCACATCACTGTTTGTGCGGCGCCACGTTTCTTTGAAATTCCTGCTAACGTCTGCGTGACTTAAAGCTAAAAAAAAATAAAGGGAGTGTGAACAATAAGGATTTCTGTATTAAAGGCCCGACAGTGTAACGCTTATTACCTCTTACTGGTCAGAGACCATATTGCAAGCGGTGCTAAAGTGGATTCATATTTCCCCGATGGATCTTCCCATAGCAGCCGTGACGTCAGAGTAAAATCACCGAACCCTGAGCAGAGTCACAATCCCGGGCTAAAAACAACAAACATACACACTTTCAATGTGAGACTATGGGCTTTGCGTGTGTGACTTCTCTTTGTTTTTCATAACTTGACACAAGCAAAAATACCGCAATAAAATAAATATTTTTATGTTTTCGTGATTTTTTAAAAAAGCCTCGAGTCTCTAGGAATCCCTGCCACGCCTCCACATTTATCTTGCCGTGGCAGGACAAGCCGTTATATTGGATGTGTGGTTTTCATGTGTGACATCACTTTGCTGAGAACATCCACCTATCCATCACGCCTTGACACGCACTGCCTCATTGCACACCCGGCGCAGGTACACCCGGCGTCACTTAGAAGTCCGCAGCGGCGCTCGTACAGTCACACTCCATCCATCAGCATAAGATATCTGGGCTCCACCGGAGATACCCGCTGCTCTCAAAGTCGCACTGACAATCTCCGGAAAACTTCGAAAACTCTTTTTTTTTCCCTCCATGAAGGGTTTACATGAACAGCGGCTTCTCCCAGCACCCGCCGCAGCCGACCGTGCACAGCGCCGAGCCGGTGGTGTGCTCCTTCATCAAGGACGGCAACACGGCCACGGGCGCCGTGGGCCTGCTGACCTACGACCTCTTCCACAAGGCCAGCAGGGTGTGCAGCAAGCGCATAGCCATCATGTTCTCGGTGCCCTACGACCGCAACCTGTACAAGAACCTTCTGGCCGTGGGCGTGTTCGACCAGTCGCAGGCCTGCGACAAGCGCCTGTACCAGCAGATGTACGACGGGAAGGACCAGAGCTGCTTCAAACGCTCCGAGGGCAGCGGCTCGTGCCTGGAATACAAGGCAGAGTACGTCACCTTGAAGGCCACCATGTCCAGCATCGGAAATGCCATCGTTAAAGTCGAGCTTTTCGACAATATGTGAAATCTGAGTGTGCCTGTGTACTTGTAGTTGCCTCGACATGCAGAATAAATTTAAGAAACTTCATCCTATTGGACCTCTGTTGCATGTTGTCT